>BLSH010297125.1:110041-141870 GCA_018402905.1 Glandirana rugosa | reverse complement strand
CCCCCCCCCCCCCCCCCCCCCCCCATGTTTAAATCTGATTGGTGGCCAGAAGTCGTGGTTTCATGTTTGCTTTGGTTCTCATGAATCAACCATTACAAGACCTTTTTTTATTCCTGGGCATTGAATCTGAACTGTGAAAACCACAGATGGATCATTAAAATGATTTTATACACGTAACGCATGATTCCATGTGTGTGAATTAAAAGAACAGTGACACTTCTAGCTCTTGTGAGGATTTTAAAAGTTTTGAGGGATCCAAAACTAAAATAAAAGTATGGCGAATCTGTGTATATATCATAAATATTAGTCATCTCTACTTTCCAAATCAGAAAATCATACTTTAAGTGGTTTCAAATGAGTTTACCTTAGGCTTCAATGTAGTGTTTAAGCATCAAAATACATATTGTGGCTACAGTGCAGAAAGTAATGGTGTGTATGTATGTACTAACCTACAGCAACCAGTTATAAATCGCTCACATCACTGTTTTTCCCATCGCACAAAATATACCCAGTGGTGATACAGACATCCACCAACTACGAACAGTTGCAGGCTGTAGAGGCCTATAGTGAGGTCTTCTGTGGCACATTCAGCACCATTGTCCACAATGGCTTGGCTCAGTCATTAACTGCACTGTGCTCTATATTCAATGGTGGAGATTTAATAAAACTGGTGCACACAGAATCTGGTGCAGCTGTGCATGGTAACCAATCTACTTCTAACTTCAGCTTGTTTAATTAAGCTTCAACATTGGAAGCTGATTGGTTACTATACATAGCTGCACCAGATTCCATGTGCTTCAGTTTTAGTAAATCCCTCTGTGTCTAGGTCTGGCCAAACATTCTTTTTTCCTAGCATGAGCTGTGATAAAGATTTAACATCAATTTCTATTGCAGCCTGCCACTAAGTGTAGTAGATCATATGTTGCTCAATGTGCAGTAGAAAGCTTGACAGAGTTCCTGACATTGAAAGTTCAATATTGACACATGAAATGTGACTTGTCAGCTTGTGTTGTTGGGTACAGCCTTGTTTTCTTCTCCTCCTTGTTGCCTTCCCACTGTCAGTGGTGATTCTTTTATAGAGGTTACTCTAGTGTAAATAATTTTTTTTTTAATTTTGGAAATTGTATTTGGTGGGGGTTTCCACCTACATATTTTTATATATTCACACATAGCCTACTCCATATGAAGATAAATGTATTTTTATACAGTTGCATATCCCAGGGATTTTCTGTCTTGTATTCTGGTTACAGAACATAGAGAGAAGTTTGCTGGTGTCATTAGGGCATGCTGTAAGGATGAATCTGCAGATATTGAATCAATGTCTTGTTCACGTTAGACATGGTTATAGTGTTTGATATTGTTTGTTTCCGCTTGTTGTGTTAATACCGCTGAAATGCACCGAATGATTTAAGCTATAAAGGCCAATTGTGTTTCTTCCGACTTGTCCAGTTATCATTTTTTTTCTTTCCCACTTTGTGACTGTGCCTTAAGCTATCATTATTGGCTAGACCATAAATGATTACTAGATGATTTTGTTTTTCTAATGAAATAGTATGGGTTATAAAAGTGATATATGCATTAGTTACAGATTACACATTTAATATACATCTGTCCTATAACACCGATAAATTTTGGCTGTGCGATATTTCACATCTATCTCATCTACTTTTTTTTTTTTTTTTTTATTATATATATTTTTTAACATATAAATTTAAACACAAATGCAATATAAAAGTGTTCATTGTCAAACTGCTGCTCTCCAGTTCTGTGATAGGTCAGGGTTCTCAATGACCTAAAATATCATCTGAAATATCCACCTTCTGTAGACCAGTTGTGGCATTAAGACACATGATCACGCCAGCCGTCTTTCCTGCCTAGTCGCCCATAACACCAGCCTTTTCACAGGTGTACAAAAGTGTTTGTGCTGGCTGATTGATTCTTCTCCAGAGATCTGTAGGGCTGTAGATGTCTGCACAGGTCAGGAATAGCTCATAACAATTGATTTAATCCTAAACTGTACAATAATTGAATAATCATGCTGAATCAAGCATTGTCTGTCTAAGGGAACCTTAAGTGGAAGTGTGCTTCAGCCTCCTTATGACTAGGTGACTCGGGAGTACAAGTTGGTGTTTCTGTAATTCCAGTTTGCCTTCAAGAATCTACTTTTAAAAGGTTTTTTCTTGAGAGAACTGTTCTCCAGTTGAAACTGGTCTCTGCTATTTAATTTGGCCAGTCCTTATGTAAAGATGGTCATATAGTCTTACCATCACTATTGTACAAATACAATGATCCTCTCCAGGCACATTGAAAGTTGTTCCCTCCCGTCTGCACTGGGAGTGGTTCTTTTGTGCAGACCTCCATTTGCAAAACCATATATAATAGAGCGTATAGACTGCCAAATTGGGATGTTTGGAACCCATTCTAGATGTCCACTGAGCAGACCAGATGTTGAAAGCGTATTTAGCAGAAAAGCACACACAAGCTTCTGAATGAAGCTTTGCATATTGCATCAAGATAATCACAGCATAAAGTTACGAGTTATGTTTAAGGCTACACACTACCTTGCTTGAGGAATACAAGTCTAAGGGGTGATGGATGTATTTTTATATCTAATATATATGTAGCAATGTAGAGTGTATTGTGGGATATTATTCATGGCACCACAATCTGCCCTGATTACAGCTGGATGGCTATAGTCTCTGAGCTTGGTCCTTGCATAATTATTTATTATACATCAACTGTATACCTTTTGGGGGAAAAAAAATGAAATAAAGTTGTTGCTGCTACTGTTTTCATGTTTCGTTACAACCCTGTTTCCAACATGTTTACAGTGTTAAGAAAAAAAGCCTTAAAAAGAAACAGTAAATGCTGTTGCATGGCATTTTCCCTGCAGTCTTTTTGCATATCACGTTATGATAACTTTGTGTTATTCCTCCTTATTACTCAGCATTATTCAGGAATGTGTTCTATCTAGACCGAGTGTGGAAAAGTAAACAAAATCAGGCAGAATAAGGAGCCAGAATCACACAATTCAATTTTTAACAAGCACATTGTATACCTGTCTCTTCCTTCTTGGGTTTTATCCAGCCTTGCTAGTATATGTATTTGGTAAGCAGAGCATGTTGTCCATGAATGCATATCATAGCAAAATCTAATATAATTCCATTTCCTGCAGAATATAATATAAAAAGTCACATAGAAACAGACCATAGGTCCATCATATATTAGGGTAATTGAAGGTGCCTATACCAGTGGGTCATGTTGAAAATGTTTCAAGTCCAATTGAAATTTATAAAAAAAATCAGATGAATTTGAAAACCAGTCACACAATTGTGCAATGTCATCCATAGTTCTCTGCCACATGGGTTTATGATCATTATTCTGGTTTTCCTGCGCCTGATAGCTCAGTGCTCCTCGGTGAAGGGTACAAATGGATCTTCAGAGAAAATAGATTCATACACTTGGATGGTGCTCACAGAGCTGACCACACCTCAAAAGCCATATGTAATGGCCAGGGTTCCGTTAGGCAGTATTGACATCCGTGTCCACTTGTGATAGATCTGTGGTCTCTAAAGATGTACTTATCCTACACCTTGGAATGCTTAGTGCATAGTGTTCATGTGAACCCAGATACTGCAAGGAAAGCCTAAGCTTGCAGGCACCCATCTGGAAAAAAAAATAGAGCTGCCTTTGCTTGAATGTGTGAGGTCCGTGTATCTGGTTTCCTGTAAAGATTTATCTTTAACCAAAGCTATATGGTGTATGGAAACTGTTATATGCAGTGCTTGTATAGAGTTTAATAACCTGTGGTATCTAGGGTATCTAAGATGCTGAAATTGCTTATACTTTTTCATGCTGGCATGGTAAATATGTCTTCTAAAACTGGTCTTTAGTCTCTTTATAGCTTGGAACTCGTTGGAAACAACGGACAGCTGGAAAGTGTAATCTGATGATTGTGTTTTACAGAGCGGTTCAGTTGATTACAAACCAAATTTATTTTCCATATTGTTTTGGGGTGAGCAAGTATTCAGTTGTAAAATCCCAGCACTTTTCTTGCAGTATGTCCCATGTGTCTTGTTTTTGGGACAGTTTGGATTTTTCAAACTTTCAGCTTCTCTGCAATCTCTGGGAGCATTGAGCAGTGCCTAACTATTCGTTAACACTGGCAATAACTGAAATCAACACTTTAATAACATACTTTTTACCTAGTAATGTTTGTTTCTGATTCTTTTTTAATTGCTGATGTAATAAGATTGGAAGCATTTTTAAAACAATTCTTTTGTACAAAGATGACAATTACTGTAGTTTATAACTCATTTGTAAACCCATTTACATTTTCATTTTTAATAAAGTGTCGAGTTGTATCAGAATAGTGTTGTCTTTATTTTATTCTAAACTAGATTTCTCTGGGAATTTATCTGATTTACGTTGTGGCTTGCCATTTGTTTAATGAAATTAGGGACATGATGCTGCTTTTTAGACTCTGTTGATCATAGCCTTGACCATTTATTTTTACGCTTTATTGATTCTGTGCAGGGCTCTTGTAATAGATCTATTTCTTGTACATCACAAGACATCTTCATATGCATGAACCATTGTCCTTCAACATGGTGAGGTTGCCCTGGGGGGCCTTTAGGGACATGACTCCCCCACAGGGGATCACTGCCCTCGATCTGTACAGCACCCCACCAGCGACTCCCTGCACTAGGAATGCAGAAGTTCACTGCCCACAGAGTCCAATACCAATTGGCAACGTTACAGGATGGTCCCCAATCCTCCACTGCAGCGTCTGGTTACCGCCCCCTTTCGGCCTCAAGCGAGTGCTCCAGTTAAAGCCCCTTTCCCAATAGGCAATCACCCACAGGAAAAATCAGTTTCATAGATTAATAAAAAAAAAAACACCCATGCGGGGACCAGCACCATGGTAAGCAGTCAGGAAGACTGCCCACAGATGAGATTTAAGAACATTCGTTCCTCGATATCCTCTGTGATGAATGATCCTGGAAGCGACGAGGATTTAAGAGCTATCATTTCCTTCTATGCATTAAGGTGTAAAACCTTTTCACCTGCAGCAGCCTCCCTTTGCTTACCTGAGCCAAAAACAAACCTGCGGCGGGAAACGAGCCTCGCAGCTGCTCTGGTTCTCATTGGCTGGATTGATAGCTGGGGAGCCATCTTCTCCTGCTGCTGTCAATCAAGTCCAGTGACCCAGGGTGGGGGGTGGCCGAGTCCCGCTGTTTGCAGGATTCAGGAGCTCGCCTGCACGGGTGACCCCAAGGAAGCATGGTGGTCCCTCGAGAATAGGAGGAGCTCTGCTGGAGAACCCCAGAAGAAGGGGTTAGGGGCCACTCTGCAAAACCGCTGCACAGAGGAGGTGAGTATGACATGTATTTTTTTTTTTTTTAATATGAGCCGCCACAATCACTTTAAAGTTTTAAGAGACGTAGTTTTGAGAGATTTGGAACAGATGGAATTTAGGAAAGTGAGATTGAATAAAGAATTACAGGTTGGCCTGTGGTGCTATATCCCAAAAGCACCACAGACACGTTATTTGCCTAAAGTGCATAAGAATCCCACCTGCCCCTCGGTGCGTCCGATAGTCAGCGGTATTGACTCGGTTACATCACGGGTGTGCAGGTATATACATTTTTATTTGCAGCCTTTGGTCTGCCCTCGCACATTAAGGATTCTTGACATGCAGATAATTAACGTGCTTTTTGAATATACTCTGAGGCAGGGGGTGTGACTTGTGACAGCGGCTGTACACTATAATACCACATGTCCAAGGTCTGTGTGCTGTGCAATATTATTTAGAGCAAGACTCAGGACTACCCCTGGAACAGGTTTCTTTCGTAATGGTGGTGTTGGAATTAGCAGCGTCACACAATTTCTGGTTTGACCAGAAATTCTTTTGCCAGGAAAGGGGTGTGGCAATGGGGGCCAAGTATTGGAGAGGAGAAATTTGTAACCTCAACCTTTTTAAGACGATAGATTGAAATTCCTTTATACCAGTGGACAGTTGTCACTACAATTTGTGGCTTAGATCGGTACCCAAGGGCCAATACATGAAGCTGCTCCTATGTAACTGCGCTGACTATGAGGAAGTTCAAGTGCAGACTGAGACTTTAACTCAGAGGTTTTTGGAAAAGGGCTCTAATATGGAGTCATTGAAGGTCACAGTGGACCAAGTGGCACAGATGGCTAGGGGAGATTTACCAAGGGAGAGGCCACCACAAGAAAGAGAGGCCTTGGCCCTAGTAGTCCCTTTTTATTACCACCTATTCTAGACAGTCTAAAAGTATCAAGCAGCTAATTTCTAGACACTGGCACATTTTAACCACTTTACAACGGGCCCATAGCCGATTGACGGCTACAGGGCAGTTTAATTCTGGGAGTACGTACCGTGACGACTTCCCAGAATCTCTCTCCCATGCCCCCCCAGGAATATCTGTGACCAGACCTGGTGGATCACGGTAAACGGCTGCTCCCAGTGGCCCTTTACCACGCGATCGCTCCATCAAATGACGAAGTGATCAGATGTAAACAAGCCAGCGGATGTCCAACTTGTCTCTCCCCGCTCCGCACTGATCGGGGCAGTGTGAGAGGGGAGAGATCAGATGCAGCAGCACTGTAGGAAGGATGTGTAGTGCCCACAGCGCTGCAATGTGCCAATCTGCTCTCACCCCATCCAGCCATGCTCAATTGTCCGTGCTCAGCCATCCCCATCCACGGCTCATCCATACCACATCAGTTTTCATCTGTGCCGCATTCATACAACTTCAGTGGCCATTTGTGCCACTACAGTGCCTCACAATAGTGTAATGGGTAGTCAAATTAGATTTGAAATGTATGCTCCTAGAACACCTGATGGTGCTCCTTGCATGTTGGGCCTCTGTATGTGGCCAGGCTGTGGAAAAATCTCACACGTGGTATCGCCATAATCGGGAAGAGTAGCAGAATATATTTTGGGGTGTAATTTTTGCCATGTACATGCTACGTGTTAGAAATATTGTATACATGGACAACTTTGTGTTTAAAAAAAAAAAAAAGCGTTTTCATTTTCTTTCCACATTTTCCAAAAATGTGGGATAAAATATGTTCAAAAGACTACTCATGCCTCCTAGAATATACGTTGGGGTGTTTACCTTCCAAAATGGGGTCATTTTTTGGGCGTTTCCAGTGTCCTGGTGCTCCAGGACCTTCAAAAGTGCAAGAGCTTGTCTGGAAATTTAGATGTGTAATTTATGCTCCTAGAACACCTGATGGTGCTCCCTGCATGTTGGGCCTCTGTGGCCAAGCTGCATAAGAGTCTCACACGTGATATCGCCATACTCAGGAGGAGGAGTAGAATGTATTTTGGGGTGTAATTTGTGGTATGCATATACTGTGTGTGAGAACCCATTAACATGACAATTTTGTGAAGAAAAAAAATCTTCATTTTGCAAAGAATTGTGTGTAAAAATGGCAACTTCAAAAAAAAAAAAAAAACTAACCATGCCTCTTAATAAATGCTTTGGATTGTCTGCTTTCCAAAAAGGGGTCATTCGGGGGGTATTTGTACTTTCCTGGCTTGTTAGTGTCTCAAGAAATGAGAGAGGCTGTCAGTACATCAGGTGTGATCAATTTTCAGTGATTGGCACCATAGCTTGTAGACCATTGGTTCTCAACTCCTGTCCTCAGGACCCACTAACAGGCCAGGTTTGCAGGATAACTGAAATGCATCACAGGTGACATCATTTGCTGCTCAGTGATTGCAGTATTCTAGTCTGCATCTCCCCAAGGCAATACTTAAAATCTGGCCTGTTGGTGGGTCCTGAGGATAGAAGTGGAGAACCACTGTTGTAGACTATAACCTTCACAAAGACCAAATATTATACACTTATTTGGGTTATTTTTTTTACCAAAGATATGTAACCGTATGAATTTTGACCAAAATTTATGAAGAAAAATTACTATTTAACTCCATGATCGCCGCGCTATAAAATTATCAAATAATAAAATTCCAATGATAATCTGTGCAGCTACTATAAATTAAATCAATATAAATAAAAGGTGAAAATAAACATTCAATGATAAAATAAATAATTTTCACAGCAGCGCAAAGTGTAATAAATGCACAGCAATTCTCCTGTATATCCAAAAAATATAACAGTCCATAGTTCAAATTGTGAAGCTGATGTGTTAAAGATATACAAACACCCAAAACTTCCTCGCTCAAGTCAAACAGTGCTCAAAACACCCCTATGGAAAGAGGCTCACTAGAAATTATATGTTAACCAGCATATCAGAATAAGCAGGTGATTTCATCATTTCCTACGACCCACAAACTCCGTTAGCGCTCGTCATGGAATGGTACATATGGTAATAAATCATAAAGCGTCCGCCCCCTTGTGACCAAGTCGGAAGTGACGAAACGCATCAAGGGTGAGGGTACGAGTATACATAAATTTCAGTGCAGAGCGCTTCCGTTCGGCCTAGGCCGGTGATGTTCCTTGTGACACGGAGGACGAGAGGAGTGAACACAGGACAGCCATACACCGGTTAATTGTATACAGGCGAGATTTGCTCTTTTGAGTGTAAGAGCATTACCTTTTAATTAAGTTTATACACTATGCGAGGCTTTATGATTTATTTCCATATGTACCATTCCATGATGAGCGCTAATGTAGTCTGTGGGTCGTAGGATTGAAATCACCTGCTTATTCTGATATGCTGGCTAACCTCTAATTTCTGGTGAGCCTCTTTCCATAGGGGTGTTTTGAGCATTGTTTCACTTGGTGGAGGAAGTTTTGGGTGTTTTTGAATATTTATAACACATCGGCTTCACAATTTAAACTATGGACTTTTTTTTGGATATGCAGGAGTATTGCTGTGTATGTATTACACTTTGCACTGCTGTGAAAATTATTTCCATTTTATCATTGAATGTTTATTTTCACCTTTTATTTATAAGAAAAATTACTAATTTGTAAAATTTTATAACCAAAACAAAGAAAATGCATTTTTTTTACAGAATTTTCGGCCTTTTTTCGTTTATAGCACCTCCAAAAGAAAGCTCTATTTGTGTGAAAAAAGGACAACCATTTCAATTGGGTACAGTGTTGCATGACTAATTGTCATTCAAAGTGTGAGAGCACTGAAAGCTGAAAATTGGTCTGGTTGTTAAGGGAGTTTAAGTGCCCAGTGGTCAAGTGGTTAAATAATGATCAAGTGCTTAACACTGTTTTGCCTGACAAACCTCAAGTCATTTTCAAAGGAGCCTCCTCTCTTAGGAATAAAGTGGCTCCTAATATATTCAATCCCCCTTCAACCAGGATATGTTTTTTTTCAAGACCTTACTACAGGGTTCTATCAATCAGTGTAGAAGATGTAGGGTGTGTTCTTTTAGTAGATGTCTACAGAGGACGACTAAAAGATTTGTGTCGACAAATACCCCTGTGGAGCATGAGATTAAGCCGTTTATCACATGTTTCACAGTTGGGTTAGTATATTTACTTCAGTGCCCTTGTGGACTTCATTATGTGGGCAGGACCAAGCACCCCTTACAGGTTCGTCTAAACGAGCATATCACTAATATTAAGATGGGATTTAAGAATTATTGCGTATCAAAACATTATTTGACTGCCCATAACAAGGATCCCTCTAAAACCCTTTTTCTAGGGATAGATAAATATAACCCCCACTGGAGGGGGAGTTCCTTTGTTAGAGAAATATCCAAATTGGATGTCTTGGATCCACAGGTTGAGGTCATATGTTGACGTCAACGCATTTATTGATAATTCTTGAGTAAACACGATTTGAGTCTTGGGTTGTGATTATCTAAATTGGTTTTTGGGAAAACATCTATCCATATAGCACAAGGTTCTAGGTGAATTTAGGCCATATGTCATTTATAATTTGACCACTAGGGGTAGTCCATAATTTATATTTTTTAACTGGAAGTAGTATATGGTATCTTTGTATACTTCAGCATTTGACACTTGGCATCGCTGAGTATTGGAGGGATTGATCTTAACCTAATAGCAATATTTTGGTTTAACGTTATCTGTTAGCATTCGTTTCTAATTTAGTTTGTAATAATATGAGATGATGGCGGTCTATCATCATTTTGATGAATTTGGAATTAATTTAATCTATATGAGGGTTGAAATTGAATCACATAGAGCCCTATTTTTAATCTATTTATTTATTCAATTCTATTGAATTAATTTAGGTAGTGTTTATTATGGAATGATTAGGTTAGCTAATTTATGTGGAATTAGAGCAGTTTTTTTTAGTGACCACTGGGGGTCGCTGATGATTAGAGGTATTCATGTCCCCATGTTAATCTTTTTTAACTATATCCTGTTTGCTATCCAGATTTATTTTTAATTTTTGATATATTGAATGGGTATTAGAGTTCATTTAAATAATGAAATTGCTTACTATGACCCATTATTTATACTTGCTGTGGGGTTTAATTAATGACCCCTAGAAACTGAAACTATATTACAACCCACTATTCATATCCGTGATATGGTTCAGTTAGTTATCCTAAATCAAGGGTTCATTATGTACGTCAACAGGAAGAAGCACAATGCTTTAAGGTTTAGTCGGTGTGTCTAGTTAGGATTTAGCTTATCTTACAAGGTAGGGGCCTCAATATTGGGGCTATCAAGCTTGATGTTATGTAGGGCATTGATTAAAGAACTCTTTTAGCATTACCACATTTTGGAAGCAACACCCACAATTAAGATGGCAGAAATTAACCAGGTACCTGAGACTCAGAACGACGTTTATTGTCTGTTATATAAAGCGGTGAGTCAGCACGCTGCCCGTGCCCAAGGATGATGACATTTGATGATGAAATGCGTCGGGCGGAGGGATGTGCTGACGCCACCATGTTGTGTGGAATCCCGGAAGGATGGGTGTTTTTATGTGAGCCAGCCGACTTGTCATTTTACTGTTTGCTATTAAGCGATTCTGTGTAAGTGCATTACTTTTTATACCTATAAGACAATATCACACTATGGTGAGGTTTTCTTTTATAGGAACACTCTGACCATGGAAGTTATTGGGTGATGTGACGAGACTCTTTCTGCAACATTGGCTGTGTCTGTGTATTTGCCTGTGACCTATCATTCCATACTAAAGGCCTTGGCTGGGTTATAAAGCCACAAGCTCGCTTAGCTTGCCTTCTGGTAAGCAGGTTTTTCATATGGTGGAAGTGCGCTAATTCTGTTTGGTGTGAAACACTGGTGAAATTGAACTGCATTGTTAGACATCCATTATATGGTTAAATAACTCTTAACTCATTTGTGCTTATGGACTAAGGCTAATTTTAATATTCTATGGAACACAGGCATATATGTTGATATGCACTTTTCATTTTTAGTTTCAATTGTAGCACAGCTCTTCCACTTTACTATTATTTGTGTGTGTCACAAATTTTGAGCTGCAGCTTTAAGGGAGATTGGGTTGCATTAGCGCGGTAAAATCTACTGTTAAGGTTTAAAAAAAGAAGATTCTCACTCTCCTTACAAGAAATTAAAAGTCCATTGATGGGCTGGTCCCTCTAGGAGGAAGATTGGAGGACTTCATCCCACAGTGGAACAAGATCACCCACAGCAAATATATTCTGGATCTTATAAAATATGGCTACAATTTGGTGTTCAACCATTATCAAGATCTCTGGTAAAAGAACTTCCTTTCAAAGGATGCAGAAAAAGCTAGGGTTTTTTTTGCTTCCGATAGGCAATTTAGTGGTCCAGAAAGTGCTAATTAAGGTTCCAAGAAAAGAAAGAGGGGAAGGTTTTTACTCATGTTTTTGTAGTGAGAAAACCTTTGTGAAAATTTTGCCTTATTCTAAATCTCAAGCCCTTAAGACAGGGGTGCCCAACCAGTGGCCCATGACCTCCTGCTCTGGGATGGCTGGTTGGCAATGGCAAACCCAAATTGCAGGTTGCCGGGGATAATCTCAGAGCATCAGTGTTGTGAATGAAGGCAGTGGTAGAGGATGCAAGCGGCTCTGACGCAGAAAAGCATAAGCCATTGCTTCCTGTAAGGCGTCACCTCCTACCACAGGCAGAGTAATACACTCTCCCTGGGACAGCAACAGTCGGCGATACATGAATCGAAGACTGTTATTAAAATATGTTTATAAAGTGAGTACACCCCTCACATTTTTGTAAATATTTTATTATATCTTTTCATGTGACAACACTGAAGAAATGACACTTTGCTACAATGTAAAGTAGTGCCTGTACAGCTTGTAAAACAGTGTAAATTTGCTGTCCCTCAAAATAACTTAACACACAGCCATTAATGCCTAAACCACTGGCAACAAAAGTAAGTACACCCCAAAGTGAAAATATCGAAATTGTGCCCAATTAGCCATTTTCCCTCCCTGGTGTCATGTGACTCGTTAGTGCTACAAAGTGTTATCGCTCTCATTCTTTCATACAGGTTACTGGAAGTTCAACATGGCATCTCATGGCAAAGAACTCTCTGAGGATCTGAAAAAAAAGAATTGTTGCTCTACATAAAGATGGCCTAGGCTTTAAGAAAATTGCCAAGACCCTGAAAGTGAGCTGCAGCATGGTGGCCAAGACCATACAACGGTTTAACGGGACAGGTTCCACTCAGAACAGGCTTTGCCATGGTCAACCAAAGAAGTTGAGTGCACATGCTCAGCGTCATATCCAGAGGTTGTCTTTGGGAAATAGACGTATGAGTGCTGCAAGCATTGCTGCAGAGGTTGAAGCGGTGTGGGGGGGCCTGTCAGTGCTCAGACCATAGCCGCACACTGCATCAAATTGGTCTGCATGGCTGTCGTCCCAGAAGGAAGTCTCTTCTAAAGATGATGCAAAAGAAAGCCCGAAAAACGTTTGCTGAAGACAAGCAGACTAAGGACATGGATTACTGGAACCATGTCCTGTGGTCTGATGAGACCAAGATAAACTCATTTGGTTCAGATGGTGTCAGGCATGCGTGGCAGCAACCAAATGAGTACAAAGACAAGTGTGTCTTGCCTACAGTCAAGCATGGTGGTGGGAGTGTCATGGTCTGGGGCTGCACTAGTGTTGCTGGCACTGGGGAGCTACAGTTCATTGAGGGAAGCATGAATGCCAACATGTACTGTGACATACTGAAGCAGAGCATGATCCCCTCCCTTTGGAGACTGGGCCACAGGTAGTATTTTAACATAATAATGACCCGAAACACACCTCCAAGATGACCACTGCCTGACGAAAGAAGCTGAGGGTAAAGGTGATGGACTGGCCAAGCATGTCTCCAGAGCTAAACCCTATTGAGCATCTGTGGGGCATCCTCAAATGGAAGGTGGACAAGCGGAAGGTCTCTAACATCCACCAGCTCTGTGATGTCGTCATGGAGGAGTGGAAGAGGACTCCAGTGGCAATCTGTGAAGCTCTGGTGAACTCCATGCCCAAGAGTGTTAAGGCAGTGCTGAAAAATAATGGTGGCCACACAAAATATTGATACTTTGGGCCCAATTTGGACATTTTCATTTAGGGGTGTACTCACTTTTGTTGCCAGTGCTTTAGACATTAATGGCTGTGTGTTGTTATTTTGAGGGAACAACAAATTTACACTGTTATACATGCTGTACACTCACTACTTAACACTGAAGAAAAAGGGATTTTATTATAACTTACCGTAAAATCCTTTTCTCTGAGTTCACTGACAGACGCAGCCTTCTTATGACATGTGGGTTATGCTCATATCACTAGGAGTAGACTAGGCAAAAATAAAACAAAAGCATAGGTTGGCCCCTCCCAGGGAACCATCCTCACCTTAGCATATAATCCCCCTGCTCTGCATAGCACATCAGTTTGTAACAAGCCGTACAAACTCAACAGAGGGGTGGGTGCTGCATCTGTCATTCAACACGTGGGGACGTCCCAAAGCTGTGCTAATAAAGAGGGGTGGGCAAGCTATAACAACTGTACCCAACAAAAAAAAGCCCTCTCAGGCGGCGCCATCTGCGCCTACACTGCCGCTTGTAATACTTTGCGGCCAAAGGCAGCATCCAAAGATGCTGAAACATCAATTTTGTAAAACTTAGTAAACGTGTGCACCGAGGCCCAAGTAGCCGCTTTGCACACCTGAGACACCAAAGCCTGGTGTCTAAACGCCCAGGAAGTACTAACTGCCCTGGTGGAATGAGCCGTGACAGGAAATGGGGGAACCTTGCCCCGAACCTCATATGCATGAGTCACTGTCTTCCTGATCCAACGAGAAATGGTAGCTGACGAGGCCGCCACGCCTTTGCGCGACCCTTCCGTCAGCACAAATAAAGAACCAGACTTCCGAAAAGAAGCTGTAGAAATCAAATACACCCGCAAAGCCCTCACCACATCCAAAGAATGCAGTTCAACCTCTTTGGGATGCGACGGCTGCGGGCACAATGAGGGAAGAAACCACCTTCGGAAGAAACGAAGGGGAAGGTCGCAAAACCGCCTTGTCCTTATGAAGGACCAAGTAAGGTGATTTGCAGGATAATGCTGCCAACTCAGACATCCCCCTAGCGGATGTGACAGCAACCAGAAAAGCCACTTTCTGCGACAACAGTCGCAAGTGAATGTCCCTAATCTTTTCATATGGTGGTTTCTGCAGCACAGAAAGCACCAGATTCAAATCCCACGGCCCCAAGGGCGACCGTATCCGAGGAGCCACATGACGTACACCCTGTCAAATGTACGGATCAACGAATGAAATGCCAAGGGCCGTTGAAAAAGAACCGCCAGGGCCGAAATCTGACCCTTAAGCGTACTTAACGCCAGGTTCTTGTCCAGTCCCTGCTGCAAAAAAGTCAGTACTATGGACACTATATAAGAGCGGGGGTTCCACCCCCCTGCCTCGCACCAGGTAATATAGGCCTTCCAGGTCCTATGATAAATCTTAAGTGAGCTACCTTTACGTGCTTCAATCATAGTAGGGATCACGGAGTCCGAGACACCCCTATCCCTCAACACCTGGGACTCAATAGCCAAGCCCGCAAAGCCAGCGAGGGTAAAGCAGGGTGCAAGATGGGACACTGAGACAGTAGGTCTCCACGAAGCGGAAGATGCCACGGGACATCCGACACCATCCGCACCACGTCGGCGTACCAAGGACGCCGAGGCCAATCTGGAGCTACCAGGATTGTCGGGATTCCCTCTGCTTCTATCCTGCGCAAAACCCGCAGAAGAAGCTTTAAAGGAGGAAAGACCTACAGTAGCTGATACCGACCCCAGGGTGCTACCAGCGCATCCGAGGCGCCCGCCAACGGATCTCTTGTTCTGCACACAAAGGTCTGTACCTTGTGATTGAACCTGGAGCCCATGAGGTCTACCTCTGGCGTGCCCTACTTGAGGCAAATCTGGCGGAACACTTCTGGATGTAGGGACCATTCCCCCTGATCCAGAGTCCGGCGGCTGAGAAAGTCCGCCTGCCAGTTTTCCTCGCCTGGGATGTAGCTTGCAGAGAGAGCTGGCACGTGAAGTTCTGCCCACCGAAGGATCAGAGCCGCCTACGCGGCTGCTGCCGAGCTTCTTGTTCCACCCTGATGGTTCACATATGCCATCGCCGTGGCATTGTCTGACTGAATCCGGACAGGGAGGCCTCGCAGCCTTTCCGACCAAAGGGACAGACAAAGTCTGATCGCTCTCAGTTCCAGTACATTTATTGGAAGGCAAGCTTCCTGCACTGACCAACGACCCTGGGCAGATAACTGACCCAGGACCCCTCCCCAGCTCGATAGGCTGGCGTCCGTCGTTACTATTGACCAATTGAGGGGGAGAAAACATTTCCCAACTTTAGGGCCGGAGCCCGAATCCACCAAATCAAGGATCCTCAGGACTGATGCTCCAACCGGATCAGTCTGTCTAGGGATAGGGGAGATTTGTCTCATTGCGACAAAATCGCCTTCTGCAGGAACCGAGTGTGACTCTGGGCGTAAGGTATCGCTTCGAAAGCCGACACCATGAGCCCCAACACTCGCATACAGAACTGTAAGGAGGACCACTGGCGTGATAACAGGGTTCGCACTGCTGCCTGAAGTGTCAGGAGCTTGTTTGGTGGTAAAAACACCCTTGCCTGCCCCATGTCCAGAATCAGACCCAGGTATTCCAGCCGGCAGGATGGAGTCAACGATGACTTCTGCAGGTTGATTAGCCAACCGAACTCCTCTAACGTGGACACCATGATCGTCACGTTCTCCTCCAGAGCCGCAGCAGACTCTGCTCTCAGGAGTAAATTGTCAGGTACGCTACCACCGCGATACCTCTCTGTCTCAACAGTGCCAGCATCGGAGCCACCACCTTGGTGAACACTCGGGGAGACAAAGCCAGCCCGAAGGGAAGTGCCACAAACTGGTAATGCAGGTCCCCCACTGCGAAGCGTAGAAAACGCTGGTGACTGTGACAAACTGGGACATGGAGATACACGTCCCTGATATCCAGGGACGCCATGAATTCCCCTTGGTGCAGGGCGGCCACGACCGAGCAGATGGACTCGCCCCCCACTGTGAGTCGGTGGGGGCAACCCATCATGCGGAAGTTGATTTATCCTTCGCTTTTTCGGACTTATGCTGCCAGGGCCTTTTACTGGGCCCAGTGGAAGCCTTACCGGACTTGAAGCCCTTACCCGCTGAGCTGGGTGCCCGAAAAAACTTCTTCTGAGCTGAAGAAACAGGGCCCTGCCTACGGCGAAAATCCCGCCGCTTTGGCTCTGGAAGGAAAGTACTCTTCCCTCCCGTGAAATCCTTAATGATTTCATCCAACTGTGGGCCAAACAGACGCCCTCCCTGAAAGGGAAGATCTGCAAGAGCTTTCTTTGAAGCCTAGTCACCCGACCAAGAGCAGAGCCACTAAACCCGCCTGATAACAATTGCATAAACAGACATTTTTCACAATATGGGAAGAAGGTCCAAAGCAGCATGGCATATGTAGCGGAGACCCTCTTCCAAATGTTGTGCCCGCTGCACATCAGCCTGTGCACACTCACAAGTTAAACCAGTGTGCAGTGTGGCAGCGTGCTCGTGAAGAGATTGAGCCGCCATCGCAGCCGCTAGAGCCGGCCGCATGGCTGACCCAGCCAACAAGAACAGGGCCTTAGACACTGCCTCCATGCGGTGATCAGCCGCCTCCTTAAAAGACAGAGACCCCTCCAAGGGAATGGTCCTGGCCTTATTCAGACGGGCCACTGGGGGGTCCACCGTTGGGGAAGCCCATCTCTTAGTAAAGCTATCCTCAAAGGGGTAGCGAACAGCAAAGCTTTTAGGAAAAGCAAAGGAATTTGGTGGCCGCAGCCATTCCTTGAACACCGCCTGTTCAAACACCTGATCATAAGGGTAAGCCCTAGGGGACCTAGGGGGTTTAAGTGATCCACAAATATATGTGGACTCATGCGACTCCCCTGCTTGGTCAAGCCGCATGGAGTCGCGGACATCAGTGCTCAGAGCGGCCAATATCGTTTTATCACGCGAAAAAGGAGCCTCCTGATCACCTTCGCTTTCTGAGGGCAGTTCACCCTCTGATAGGTTCACAGGTGTGACCACTGAGGTGCTTTCTGGATTGGGGGGTGGGCGTTTTTTGGGGCCCCCCGGAACCGGGTCCCCCGCCCGGGGAAAGAACTCCCCAAATACCGCCCTCAGCTGTTCCAAGGACACCACGGTTCCCAGGGTGGATTGTTGATCCACAGGTACACCTGCCATAGCCTTGCCGGCCTCTGAGATCCCAGCCTTCCGGCACCCCCACTGTGTGACCACCACCTCTACCCCACCAATCAGCCAGGGAGACCCGGGAGGATTGCACCCACCGCTACCAGCACCCAGGGAGAGCCAGCTATACTTGCTGTTTTAAATGCCTCAGCGCTGTGACCGGAATGAGCAATTCCACTGCACTTCAAGAGTCTGCACCGTTGTCTGCCAGCCACGTTGTCCAAGTGAACCGGAAGTAGTACTGCCGTTTATATCACTTCCTGTAACATCCAAGAACGACCACTGGGGGCCACCAGAGGACAGGCTGACAACCACATGGGCTACCAAACAATGGACGCTGCCATCAACACAAGCAGAGCTTATATAAAAAATGGCGCGGACAGCGGACGAACGAACGGTGATCCACACCGAAAGGCAGCGAACCGCTTAATGCAGCGCTCCGAACGGTCAGTGTAAGGTGCGGTACTGTGGGGGGACGGGAGATAATCCTCAAAGGGGTACTACCCAGAAGCGCCCCACTAACAGGCCCCCACCGGCCGGCTACCACAGAAGCTGCCCAGGTACCTACTCTCCGCGCCCCTAGGACGGAAGAGGGGTCTACTCACCAATCCGACAGGCGCAGCGGGTAGCCACCCGGAGCAGACTTACCTCCCCATAGAGAGGCATGCTGCTGGACAGGAACAAGCCAGTCACTGGGCTCTAGTGGGTTTCAGCCACTGGCCGCCCGCACAGAACGGGCGCTATGCGGCGGGTCCCCGCTAAGAGTAGCTCGCATAGTGTCGGCTGGACTGGGGAAAGTTTTTGGATTCTAGATATCCTCTATACCACCAGCCAGCTTCTTGATAGCAGTCTCCATCAGAAAAAACCTCCAGGAGACCTCAGATCCCATAGGGAACCAGGTCTACTCCTTGCACTAGGCAAATTAAAACTGATGTGCTATGCAGAGCAGGGGGGTTATATGCCAAGGTGAGGAAGGCCCCCTGGGAGGGGCCAACCTATGTTTTTGTTTTATTTTTGCCTAGTCTACTCCTAGTGATATGAGCATAACCCACGTGTCATAAGAAGGCTGTGTCTGTCAGTGAACGGAAGAGTAATGACACTTTGCTACAATGTAGTCACATGAAAAGATCTAATAAAATATTTACAAAAATGTGAGGGGTGTACTCACTTTTGTGAGATATTGTATATGGGCATATCTGTTCTGCAGTGGTTACTGGGCTGCTTTCAAACTGATTTGCAGGTGTAGATGTAAACTGACTTGTATCCGTTTGTACCTGCCTACCTCCAATCCAATCCACTAAACAAAACAGGAGATCTGTTCCCTTCCGTCAGAGCAAATCCGATCTGAGGGCCCATAGAGTAGAGTGGGCTGTGTCCTTGTCCGCTCTGCATATGCAGAGTCCGCTCATTATGGCTGCGACTGGTTATCAAGTTGCTTAAGTGGCCCTTGCTCTTCAAAAGCTTAGGCAACCCTGCCTTAAGACAATCAGGTACATGAAGTTCAGAATGGAGTCTATTTTGTGGGTCAGAACTCTGTTTTTAGCAAAATTGTTATATGGCAACCTTAGATCTTTGAGACGCTTATCGACATATCCCTGATTAAGAGAAAAAGTCACATAAATTTCTATGGTTTGGCTTGAAGATGGGTACGAGTATACATAATTTTCAGTGCAGAGCGCTTCAGTTCGGCCTAGCTTCAGTCCCCACAATTTTCTCTAAAGTGCTGGCAGAGGCTCTAGCACCTCTGAGATTGCAAGCAATAACAGTCATTCCACGCTTAAGCAATCTGCTAGTAATGTCCTTTTTGGCGAAGCGGTTAAAGAAAGATATACAGTTAATTCAACATTTGCTCAGCAAGGTAGGATGTTTAGTCAACCTGGACAAGTCCAATATGATCTCTTCTCAGGTGATGGCTTTTCTATGCTACATTCTGAATGCTGTAAACCAGAAGATTTTTTTGCAAAAAAAAGAGAATATTCAAAAGATCAATTTTCTCTTATCTCATATGCAGTACAATCAACTGCCCTCCATAAGAGTTGCAAGGTCTACACTGTGGCCTATGATAGCAACTCTTCCAGCAATGCCTTGGGCACATTTGTACCAGAGACCCCTTCAGAATTTTTCTCAGTGAGTTTAGGAGTTACCTGGGGAACTTATCTGAAAGGGAAACCCGGGCCCAGGGCCAATGTTCAAAAGGGGAAAGGAGGAGATCCTCTAACTGGAAAGAACTGTGTGCAGTAGGCAGAGCACTACAGGTTTTTCAGGAGGTCATCAGAGGACAACATCTCCATGTGCTAACAGACAACAACCACATAAATACACTGCTCAAAAAAAAAAAAAATTAAAGGAACACTGAAAACAGAAAATCTGAACGGGGAAAAATATCATTCTGGATACCTGTACTGCTATGGACTGAGTAATTAATGTGTTAGAAACTATAGGATGCCACATTGTTTGATGGAAATGAAAATTATCAACCTACAGATGGCTAAATTCAAAGACACCCCAGAAATCAAAGTAAAAAATGATGCAGCAGGCTCGTCTATTTTGCTGAAATTTCATTGCAGCAACTCAAAATGGTACTCAGTAGTTTGTATAGCCCCCACGTGCTTGTATGCATGCCAGACAACGTCGGCGTATGCACCTAATGAGACGACTGATGGTGTCCGGAGGCATTTCCTCTCAGATCTGGACCACGGCATCACTGAGCTCCTGAATGGAGTGCAACCTGGTGGCATTGGATGGACCAAAACAATGTCCCAGATGTGTTCTATTGGATTTAGGTCAAGCGCGTGTGGGGGGGCCATTCAATAGTATCAATTCCTTCATCCTCCAGGAACTGGCTGCACACACTCACCACATTAGGCTGGTCGTTGTCGAGCACCAGGAGGAACCCAGCACCAGCATAGGCTCTGACAATGGGTCCAAGGATTTCATCCCGATACCTAATGGCAGTCAGGGTGTCATTGTCTAGCCTGTAGAGGTTGGTGTATGCCTCCATTAATATGCCTCCCCAGACCATTAGAGAACCCCTTCTAAACAATTTTATAGGACTACTATTTTGGAATCCGATCTAGGTTTCCTGCCGAAGTTGTAATTTTCTTTTCAGCAGACTCAGGACATGGTTCTCCCTACCTTTTGCAAAAAATCCTAATGAGAAAGGGTACAGTCTTAGATGCAAGGAGTTGATTACGGTCTTATTTGAAAGCAGCCAAACATTGTTCTTCACAGGCTGTGTCTTCTGTGCAGGGTGTAAGGAAAGCAAGCTTCTTAACTTACTCTATTAAGCTGGATTTAGTGGAATATTTCAGAAGCCTACAAGA
Source organism: Glandirana rugosa (assembly GCA_018402905.1). NCBI lineage: Eukaryota > Metazoa > Chordata > Amphibia > Anura > Ranidae > Glandirana > Glandirana rugosa. The sequence continues at coordinate 120,846 of BLSH010297125.1, read as the reverse complement.
GTATGGAAAAAGATCCTATGTGGGTTAATACATATTCCACTAGTCCTGGCAGGCTCATGGGCTGAAAGAGCTGGTACCACCCTAGAGTAAATGTGTAATGCAAACTCTTGGTCTTCTTTTTCCACTATTGGTTGGATCTGTTAACCAGTCAGGATCAGGCATTTGAGCAGAAGTTCCTCCAAGCAGTGGTCTCCCCCTAAGTGGGAGAAGTTCTCAGTTGTCATCTCATGGGCTGTCCTGGAAGACTACTGGGGAAAACCAGGGTTAGACTTACCGGTAACCATTTCCAGTAGTCTTCAGGACAGCTGAGTTCCTGTTATGTATTATGGTTTTTTTTTTGGTTATATTTTTCAGATCTGCCCTTCGGTTCTCAGTTATATTGTGTATGCATGGAGGACTGCTTTTTAAGCCCCTTTTGTGGGAATGCGTTTCCTGTACTGGAAATAGAGGTTACCAGCAAGTCTAACTTTTTTTTTTTTTTTAACTGGTTTCTGCATCCGATTCTAGCTCCATATCAGGCAAAAGCAGACTACCGGACTAAAGCTGGCCATAGATTGATAGAAATGTGTTCAGTTCAGCAGATACTGGCCATCCCTGATTGACAGAAGCCAGTTTGCTCCACTTTGAAGGGACATGATGGAAAACTTTGGTTGATCAGCTACTGACTAGTGTAGTCTGACTGCAGAGGCCTGCTGTCAGTATACAATATCCTGGTGGGAGGAGAGGAGGGATTCCTCCATCCACCTAGTTTGTGTGGATAGAAAAAAACCTACATGTCTATAGCCAGCTCTAGGCAGACTTCCCTGCAACTTTGTTTCTATTCCTTGAACTAATGGCTTTAATACAGCCCTTGCTGTCCAGGGCTCAAAAGTGCCAGGTCCCTTCTCAAGCTCTTCACCGGAGTTGGATCCTGATCTGTTTGACACTTCTAGGGCAGGCATAAGACAATGAAAATGACCTGGAAACGGTATTAGAAGAGGCTTCAGCCGATTTCTCACCCACAGGCTCCTATATACCTGAGGTTGCTTTGCGCAATATACTTGCCAGTCTTGATATGCTCATTTTTGCAAAAAGATCTCACCATGCCCATTTGGGTACATGGAGACCCACTAAATCTATAGACATTCCCCGTTCATAAACCAAATAGAATCAGCAGTCTGAGGATTATGAAAATCCAGAAAAGATTTTCACTCCTGAGAATCATTTGTGAGCTCTAGTCAGTGAAAAGGGGAGTTCACCAAGAAGTGGACTGTTCGGTAGCTGTCCCTGCCATCTCATTCATAAACACCTTACTGTACCAATGGATGATGTGCCTTCATTTTAAGATTCTGCTGACAATGTTTCAGCCACTCTTAAGGCTGGGTTCACACTATTGCAAATTGGATGTAGGTTACGCCACATCCAATTTGCATAGCAGGAGATTGTGACTGGCTCTCAATGGAGCCAGTTCACACATTTCCGCACAGGAGCCCTGTGAGTCTTTTGGTCAGTTTCAGGTCCGAATTCAGGCTGATATCGGACCTGAAGCGGTGAATGAAGATGCATCGGACTCATGTTGTGAGCCACTGCGTTCTCCAGTATTAACCCAGCTTAAAGATAAAGACTAATTTGGGATATTTAAGATTACCTCCTACTGAGAGAGCAGTCAGCAAGGTTCTGAAGAACAACATGTCCATGACCACCCAGACTGTGCAACCGTTCTGCTAGGTTCTGAACCCTCAGACATAGAACTGACTCAACACTTGGCTTATCTATATACTCTAGTTACAACTCAAGCCAGATCTTTACTCCCTCAAAAGACATTTGCACTTCCAGACTCTGACTCCTCATTCCAGGAGGCACCAACAGTCCTGAAACTTATGGTAGCCCCTTTTAAAGGCAGTCCCATTCGCTCAGTTCCGATCCAGACTCCTACACAATGGCATATTTAGGGTGGGGCAGGCAGAACAAGAGCCACTTGGGGACAGTTTAGGCGTCAGTCAGACCTGCAGTGACAGATTGTTTGCAAAGATCATTACTGCTTTCACATGTAAAGATCCAGAGCCTAAGAAGTTATACTACTCTTCTCCTCTGCATAAGACAATATCCTCATTCAGTGCTTTGCAAAGAAAGCAAATAGTACAACTTCCCCTGGCCTGGCTGCTTGTTTACAAGTTATAGCAGCGATCTGCGGAGCAGTTGTGTCACTGCAAATTGATGTGGTTCTGACCGAGTTCTGAATGAGGCTGCGATCCTATTAAAATGCACAAAGATATTTATTTTAGTACGTTCATGCTGTACAACTGTTCCAGGTTGTATGTTCCCCATGTCACTCTGCCTCATTCTGTACATGTATACCATGCTTGTGGATTACCTCATTCTATACTGTATGTACCATATTCTGCACTGCTTATTTCAATATGCAATACTGAAGATTCCCTATACCATGCTCTATATTCACACTGCCTTATTCTACACTTTGCATATTCCAGTCTCATTCTGTACATTTCTTATTCTGCAACTTTACAGGCCCAGCAGCTCTAGTGTGTATGTGTGCCAGATGTTTGGACAAGGGTGCCATTTACAACTGAAATGCCCCTGCCACAACATTCTGGCACCTTCGGATGAGTCTTGACTGATTTATTCATTTTATTTTTTAGCACCAAAAGACCAGATTGTCCCCAGCATGGTAGTTCAGAAATCCTGCTCTGGAGTGTAGGGAAGCCCTTCTGGGGTTTCCTTACACTAGATGTCAGCCTGTTGAGCTGGGAGGCCTAAACACTTTGTGCAGGGGACTTAAATGTTGGAGAAACGGTCTAGTGATCAACATACAATTTCAGGCTAGTTTGTTACAATGGACATCCCAAATTGATGGAATCCAGATTGGCTAACCCTTCATATTTCAGGCTGACACCACAATAGGAATGATGTACATAAGCTATCAGACAGGAACCAATATAAGGGGTACAGCAGATTCCATTTGAGGCAGAACTTTAAATTACAGCCTTGTTCACCATTTACATCCTAGGTGTGGACAATTAACGGACCCAGGGGAGTGGTCCCTATAACCAGGGACATTCCAGGACCTGTGTCACAGGGAAAGAGTAATGGATGTGGACCTAATGACCTCCAGATGTTAAACTGGTATCCAGGTACAGGGATCTTTTAGCACTGGATGCTCTATACACCCCAATTCACACCATTCTTCCACTGAAACTCCATCATCTGATTTCCTGAATAGAGATGAAGGGCATCACTGTAAACCTCAAAGCTTCAGACTGGCTCAGGTTCTGAGGAACAGAGACCTCTCAAAGACAGATTACTACAAAACTTCACTCCAGGAAATGGTCTGTGGGACAAATCCTGCCTTTTCACAGATGGGCTTGGATCATCATTTGGCTCTTGGCACAATAAGGGTCATATCTCTGTGCTTGCAGTATTGTTTATGGAGACTGCTAGCTTTCCATTCTTTGATCAGGACTTTTGTGCAGTGTCTCCTCTGAACTTAGTTTGTTCCTGGAGTTTGCTTCAGTTTTGAAAATCAAATCAGAGAATGCTTATTGAACCCCATATGTTTAAGGTTTGTCTGATTCTATACAAGGATATAGTGGTCTCTGCAGTTTAGAATATGCAAGTGCTAGATTTATCCCCAAATGGTTGTTAAACTTGCCATACTGGTGGCAAACGCTCGAACAGGCTGTGAGTTGGCTTAAAGCCGATGTCCATGTTTCCTGTGATTTTAGTTTGAAACAAGCTGGTCCAAATTAACCATTTCCTTTACTAAGCACTGTAGTATAAGCACCATTTTATGTACTGCATGTAGCTTCAGCTATATACAGTACACAGTGCTAGGTTCCAGCTGTGAGCGACTTCCTATCTCACGTCTGGAAAAATGCAGAGTCAGTCTGAGTGGTGGTCAGCCATTCATAGGAAGCTTTGGATTCTGTGAATGAATACAAAGCTTCCTTTGATTGGCTGAGTCGATGGGGCAGGCTGATGACTCTCTGGTTCAGCTCCCCCACCGTGACAGCTGGCAGGGGTTCCTCTTCCCTGCAGCCACATCTAAGCTCCACCCGCACAACCGTGTCATTCACAATGATCTGCGAATGAATAAACCCACTATGGCAGACAGTCTATTGAGAACCTAAAGTCTGAGGGCACTGATCAGTACCCTCAACCATTTCTGCAGCTTAGTGTCTGCAGGAGCCAAGGTGAACTTAACCTTTAAAAGAGGCAAAGATAAAAGCAGACCCTGCTGCATAACAAGACACGTGGATATAGCCAATGGGAACCACAAGGGGGTAGAGAAGTACAGAGCCTTACACTGGGATCTAATACTTAACAGTTGCAAAAATTGCTGACTGAGCAGAGAACAAACATTTTATATGCAATTACTGTTCTATGCAAGCAACAATGGGCCAGGTTACCATATTTATACTGAAATCCCAATACACCACTTAATTTAAGGCTATGTGGCTGCTTTCTGAAAGTCACATTAGGGCCTCTAAATGAAGTGGCACTCAGTTTGCACATATTGATCCTTGAATCTTTTGGAAAAAAAAAAAATATGATATACATACACACACACACACCTGTCCTTGTTTCATATTTAAACTTCTGTAACCAGCTAGTAACTCTGGGTATAAACGTGTGATATAAAAATAAGCAAACAGTTGCAATTTGTAGAAATTAACATTTTATTTAATTTCTCACAGCAAAGAAACATTAAAAACCAAGAGCAAGCAACATTTAAAACCAATGACAAGACAGTCTTCTGTCAGGTCCCCTAAGGAGAGTCTTCATCACTTTGCTCATTTCTTCTTCTCTGCAAACTAAAATAAAAAAAAAAAAAAAAAAAAAGGTGGTTAACCATAAGTACTGTATAGTTTGGCTTGATGTGCATTTGTTAAAGCCATAACCAACCCACACATACCAGCTGTATACTAGATTTGTGTTAGATTACTGAAAAACATACTTGGCCAATGTGTAAAAGCAGATTACCTGTTAAGGTAGGAATGGACATCACTATAGCCATTATAACGGGCTAAAGGAAACAAAATACCAGTAGCACAACGACCATCCCTCTGACGACAAAAACTGCAGTTACAGATCCCTCTGCATGGGGGGCAGGTCCAGTCCTAAAATGACAGATTCAAATAAAATAAAAACTCAGTTATTGGTCCTGTTCATCTAAGCTCATACTTCTGGGCTATCCCTATCCCATACCCAACCTTTACAGAATCACTTCACTAAGTGGCTTACATATCCATAGGGCTTTTGCCAACATTTAAAGAGGACCTCTGCCCGTGTATGCCCAGTAGGGAGCCGTCCGTGAAGCCGAAAGGCTTCACTGCTGGTTTCACTTAGTGGCAATGGCGGTAGCACCAGACCCGAAGATTGGCTGGGGTGTTGAAATGGCAGGCTCCCTGGACAGGTTTCCATATATTAAAAGTCAGCAGCTACAGTATTTGTAGCTGACTTTTCCCCCAGGCAGAACTGCTTTTAAGGCCTACTAGGCTCAATTTCCTGTGGCAGAACAGAAGCCTTCTGTTTTCAGATGATCCATATTGTGGCCTAAAATGCCCATCACTGCCTGCTAGAAAATTGAAGGAATACCATTTTCCAGGTACTACAGAATAAATCATGCAACATTAATGGTATTCCTCTAAACCTTAACCACCTTCAACAGGAAAGTCTAGTATTCGCTGCCACCCCCCATTATAGCTTAAGCCTTAAGTCCCCCCCCCTTCTAATAGATGCTAATGCAACCAATGAGGCTGTTTTAGGGGGCACACCAATCCAATGTCAGTTTCCCAAGGGTTTAAAATCAAGGTTTTCCAACCTGTGGCCCAACACAAAATTGTAAACTTTAATTTTAAAAATGCATTTACACTTTGTAAAACTTTTTTTTTTTTTTTTTTTGCAGAGTCTTTACTGTATTTTAAGCTTTATCTTCTCAAAAGGAAAAAAAAAAAAAAAAAAAAAAAAAATCCCACTCTTCACAATCGCACCTTATTCAGGTAATCGATTTTAAGTAGCGCCTATATTTGTGAGTAACTAAGGATGAAGCACACAAAGCAAAAATTAGAATCAAAAAGATCCAATGAGCAACTTGAGAATTGCCACTACATCCATCAAACCAGCTTTTGATCCATGAGTTGATCATAAAACCGTGTCAAATATTGCACTAGTTTTATGCTGCCCTCTTACTTTAGAACACACACACACACACACACACACACACAGCTGTCTATTCTAGCAGATTGTCCACATCCAATCCAAAACAACTACCATAAGATCAAATTTCTGTGCAAGGTGGACAGGGAGGGGACCCCTTTAAACTTTTCCATAGGAGGAGAGATTAAGCTACGTCATGCATGACAGTTGAACAAATAGCAACACTTCTTCACAGGGTGGTCTAGTTCAGTGTTTCTAAACCCTGTCCTCAAGTACCCCCAACAGGCAATGTTTGCAGGTTTTCCTTTATCTTGCACAGGGGCTTTAAATCAGTCAATGGCTTGGTATTTTGGACAGCTATTTTATCTAAGAGAAATTCCCAAAACATGGCCTGTTGGGGGTACGAGGACAGGGTTGAGAACCACTGGTCTAGTCAACATGTCAGGGCTCTGCAGTCCCAGAGTATACTTCAGCTGTCGCAAAGAAGCTTCCAATGCCAAGTCAAGAATCTTAGTATAGAGGAAATCTTGAAAAATTTCTATGGCTGGAGAGGTTTCACATTTGCACAAAGAGGCTGCAATAAAATGCATCAGTCTACGGACACTTGTGGACAACCCCTTTTCTGGTTGCATTACAGATCAAGTATTGGTGACTGCACAAACCCTCCAGTAGCTAGTGTCCTTTTAGCTTAAGAATACTGTTAGACTCCTACGGAGCTTTTTTTTTTCTTAGAAAATCATAAAAAGGACCACAAATAAGCAAAACCGAACCCCTTTACTCACTGGATCTAGAAGAGCTTTGCGTACATCTTCTCCATATCTGTTCCTCAGACATGGGCCACAGAACTGTCCTTGGACTCCTCTACACTCTACATTGCGACAGTTTGTCTTTGTGTCTGTAGTTTTCTGTCGGCATTGATGGCAGGTAGAACCCTAAATACAAACAAAATAAAAGCACTAAAGTCTGAGTCTAAGGAAACTATACATACAGGTCCCTGAATTCAAAAGATAATGTGCTGTTAAATAGAGTTGATTTAAATAAAATCCACCCCGTTTTAAGTGACTAGTAAAAAGGCTTGATTTAAATCAACTCGATTTAAAATCATAATTTTTAAAGAGCAACTGTCATCTCTGTCCCACAGAAGCTCCTCCTCTGACCCACTGTTGACTCACCGACAGTACCATTCACTTTAAATCACAGCTGTTTGGTGTGGTAGTGAAACAAGGTGAGGAATGTGGCAACAGCAGGTGAGTGGATGCCTGCTAACACGCACTGACATGATGGATCTGAAATGACAGGTGCTCTTTAAATGTATGGACTTATTGTTGCTGGTGGTTAGAAACCTTAAAAAATTGAAAATACAATGAAGGTTTCCCATTTAGAATAAGAAGCTGTCAGTTTAGTAAAACAGCAATATCAGAAACCATTCAATCATACAGTCTGTAGTGTACATAGAGGAATATTCCTGAACTGTTTTATCTCATGGTTACCTTAACATTGTGTGATCAATGCAATGCATGTTATGTTCTCAGCTTGCATTCATTGAAGGAGTTTAATCAAAAATGTAAATATTGCAGAATATACAGCCTCATGCTACATAACTAAGCTCCATTTCATTCTGAATAAACTAAATTATTAATGCATCTTAAATAGAAAACGCTCTTTAGATAAATTTATTGCAAAAGCATTATATTAATACATTTAATAGGAAAAAAAAAAAAGGAAAAAAAAATTGATTTTTATCCACCCTGTGTTAAAATAACCACAAGGTACTCCGACTGCCAGGACTGCAAATAAAGAGCACACCAAATGAACTACTCACAGACACGGTGTTGTACACCTTTTCCTTTACATTGTCAGCCACATTCTTCAGGTCATCCTCCGTAATTTCCTCTACTGGACGAACAACATGGGGAATAGTATGAATGCTAGGTCGACTGCTTCGCCGCCTTCTTATAGGTGCTCTCTTAATTTGGAGGGAGAGAAAAAAAACAAAAGAAACACACACACATTAAAAAAGGGGTAGTTTACTATTAAAAATATTGACTATGGTTTTATCACTAAAAAGAAAAAGGCAGTTTGAAGGGCTTGTCCCAGTGATGTTCCTTTTCAGGAGTTGACAGGCAGAATATCCTTTAGAGAAGGTCATGATGAAGGCAAATGTAGCAGTTGCTGCAGAAGGGGGATCCTAGGTCTCCACACTATCCAAGAGCTCAGGAGACACTGATTGATCAAGCCACCTGCAGTTTAACCCCTTTATCTGCTGGCAATTAACTCTGCAAGTCTTATTTGTCCCAATTTTTTAAAAAACAAAACACATGTAGCAGTACCCCTGTAGGGACTGCTGGTAGTTGTAGTCCATCTGTCACCCTGCACAGCCAGGCACATAGTCTTCAATTCACTCAGGAGACAAGGAAACAGTCCATGCACTTTGTTTTCTTTTTATTGGGAGAATTAAACTGGGATTATTAGATGCCCAGATGATTGCAAACAGACAATGTAGGGACTGAGAACTATATACATCTCCAGTATATACAACTTCTCTTCCTCCAGCACATCACTTGACTACTGATCTCACTATTCGGCACCTCACTGGATTACTGAACTCACTCTCCAGTACAACACTTTTCCTCACTCCCAGGATCAGCTAGCACTTTAGATTAGGCCTGACACTGGCTCCACCAGGCCTTAGCAATTGCCCTTTGCAGGCAGGGCCCCTGGGCCCCTTTGGTGTAGCAAAAATGTAGGTAGTCCTAGTGCTAGCTGTCCACGTGGCTACTGATCCCAGTTCCACATCTTCAGGCCCTGCCAGCCCTCCTGGCTGCAGGTGCCTCTCCACTGCCTGTGACACCACAGTCCACTCCACTAGCTCTGCACCCATCCCAGACTGCACTCTCCCAGTCCTCTCAGGCATGCCTACCCAGTCTTCCTAAATGCATGTCACTCACCAGCCCTCCAGGCTGAGACCCGTTCCTCCCTGCAGACTTGCCTGGCAGTGCTCTCCTGTCCTTTCCTTGCTCCCGTGGCTCCCGTCCAGGACACTTCCTTGGGTTGTGAGAATGTCCTGTCCGCACCCAAACTCAGGCCCAAGGTCACCCCCCCAGACTGGGGAGCTCCCTCCAACAGCCTAGCACTCCATCTCCAGCTTCCACCTGAACAACTCTTCCCCCAGCTGGGCTGAGCCTGAGAATTTAAGGAGGCCTGCCCCCTGCCAATACTCAGAATACTCCAGGCAGCTCCACCTCTCCTTTCCAGAAGATTCTAGCATGTTCTGGGAAGTGGGAGGTCTCAGTGATGCTGCCAGCCAAGCCTGGGAATTTACCTACACTAAAAACTCTACACATTCTAGTACCACTAGGGGGTGTTTTTTTTTTTTTTTTAACCACTTCGTTACTGGGTACTTAAACCCCGCTCCTGCCCAGACCAATTTTCAGATTTTAGCGCTGCCACTCTTTGAATGACAATTGCGCGGTCGTGTGACGTTGTACCCAAACAAAATTGGCGTCCTGTTTTTCCCACAAATAAAGCCTTCTGTTGGTGGTATTTGATCACCTCTGCACCCTGCCCACTCTCTCCTCATTGGCTCACTGACCTTGACAGCAGCAAGAGCCAATGGCGCCACATTGATGTCTCAGCCAATGAAGGAAAGTCCTGGGCAGCCGAGACTCTCCTGCAACATCACTGGATCGAGATGGGCTCAGTTAAGTGTAGCCCCTGCCCCGATTTTCTGGGAGCCTGATGGTGACTCAGAGGGGAGGGTTTACACATTGCTCAGGGTGCAGGATATTGGTTGGGCATGGCGGGGGATGAGCAAGAAAGGAGTTGAGCGCCAGTCACTTTGTTTTTAAAACAAGAGAAAAGTTTATTTCTTAAACAGGAAAAATGTGGGAGAGAGGGGAATAGGGCACAGGACACCCTTAGTAATTATAAGCAACAGGCAGATTGGCAGACTCCTTGGACAAAATTAGGTGAAGCAAGGCAGACAGCAGTACAGGGAAAGAGCCATTAAGCTGAATCAGCACATCTGTACTTGTAGGACAGGTTGTCTCCTTTAATAACGGAACTTTACTCACAGCTTCATGCCCATGGATTCCCTTGGATGAGTTCCCTCCTGAAGTCCTTCATCGCTTCATAGCCTCCAGCTCATGAAGGGTCACCCCTGGTGCTTCCTCAGAACTCCATCCCTCGCAGAATCATTTCCAGATCTTTGTCAGGTTTTCCTCAGCATAACCCTGAACACCCGGCTAGGCCTCAGACATAGGGTTGCCATCCGTCCGGTTTTCTCCCAGACAGTCCAGTTTTTGAATGTGTTCGGGTTTCCATCTTCCTCAGACCCAGACACATCATTCACACTGGACTGCACCGGGAGTGACAAATCTGATCGTCATCTGAGGTCTCCCCTCCCGACCGCAGCCTGTGTCAGAACGGCGAGCGTCAGGGAATCAAAGCTGCCTCCTCCCCCTCATTTGCGCTGTATACACTCACAGGAGGGGGGGGAGCAGGGACGCGCTGATCGAGGTCTGTACAAAAAGTATTCTATACTGTGTAGATGGACAGGGAGGAGGGAGGAGAGAGTGGCTGTGAAGAAGGAAAACTTAAAAAATGTGTAGTGCGATTTGTGGGGGGGGGGGGGGGGGGTTACTAAGACG
>BLSH010297125.1:59815-77812 GCA_018402905.1 Glandirana rugosa | reverse complement strand
AGCACAAGCCCTCTGACTATAATGGATTGCTTTCAATGGCAGTACTGCCTTCTGCCTTACAAATAGAATAGGGGTTTAGTTTTCATGACTGCACCATGTGTACAACCCTGAGTGGCTAGATGTGTGGTTGTTCAACCACACATCTGAACAAGCCCTTCTGTGCACAGATATACTTTGTTATTGAAGGCCCACTGATTCATCACTGCATCATGCATAGGGGGTAAAACACACACACACACACATCTCCTTAAGCATTGCCTATGCTTAACAGAGGTATAGGCAAGTTAGAGGCCGACAATCACAGCAGAAGAATCAAACTACCAAAATCTCCTGCACAGTTTATAGCCCAATAAAGAACTGCTATCAAGTAGTTAAAGCCCCATGTCTAGACTATGCACAACTATAGGCTAGCTTTTATATACAACTATGCTAAGCAGCTTCCATATAGCTACAACCCTACAATAATGAACATGCCCAATTATGTATAAACCTTCAGACAACATTTTTGCAAATACCCATTGTAACAGTCAGCTTTTAAAGTTCTTATATAGAAGAACCTACTCTTAGTGCTGTTCTTTGATACTAAGAACACCTTGCCTTCAGGAATATCAGATGGACAGGCTCACGCTGTGTGTCTATATATTAGGAACCTGCTGAAGATGCCTATTAGGGAAATGGTTAATTGAAAACAGCTGGGGGGTTTTATTCACAATAAGGAATGTGCATTCTGCAAATGGCACACTAGATGGCAGCATATAACCACTAGCGACTGGGCTTAGCAGAAAACTGATGTGTTTGTGGCCAACTGAATCTAAGACCCCACACACACTATTAGATTTTATGCAGATTTTTGTCTTCAGATTTACCAAAACCATGTAGAGCAAGGGCCTGCCTGATTGCATACAAATTAAAACTCCTAAGGTTTGACCTCATATTATATGGTTTTGGTAAATCTGCAGAAAATCTAATAATGGTCTAAATGAGGATAGTGGTTGTTTGACCACCCAAAGGTCTTGAAAAATATGAAGGTCAATAATTGTTAAAGTGGTTGTAAAGCCGCCCCAAAAAAACTCCAAAAAACCTGCAAAGCAAAGACATAATGAGCTAGTATGCAGCGCATACTAGCTCATGATGAAACACTTACCTAGGAACGAAGCTGTTGCAGCGGTCTTGGCACACCGATGTGATTGGAGACATCATTCTTCTGGGTCTGCGGCTACATCCAATCACAGCACGGGCTCCCGCGCTGTGATTGCAGAGCCGCGCTGACGTCACCCCCGCGCATGCGCACGGGAGCCGTCATTTACGGCATGAATACAAAAGAAACGGCACACTGGGCTACCCCGGGTGCCGATTCTTCAGTGCGCATGTGCCGATGACGTCGGCACATACAGATTCCAGATTTCCTGGACCTACAGGTAAGCCTTATTGTAGGCTTACCTGTAGTTTAAAGTGGTTGTCATGACTTGACAGCCACTTTAATTGTGTGAATAATTATACACTGTTAGAAAGGAATCAAACTATTTAATTTTTGACTATAAGCTTCTGTGGCTGTTCTGCTATCTGCAGTAATATATTTAAAAGAGAGGTATGTTTTTTTGTTTTTTTTTCCCCCATTCATACTTACCTAGGGGGATGCAGCATCGGTCCCCCGGCGCTTCTACACTGAGAACCGAGCTATCAAACATAGCCGGTGGCTCGGTTCTCACAGCTGCCAATCAGCAGCACTCCGCTCTGCTCACTGGAGCGCTGAGCTGTGGAGGCTGAGCAGGGTGCACTGTCAGTCATTTTTGAAACAGCTGGGGGGTTTTATTCACAATAAGGAATGTGCATTCTGCAAATGGCATACAAGATGGCAGCATATAACCACTAGCGACTGGGCTTAGCAGAAAACTGATGTGTTTGTGGCCAACTGAATATAAGACCCCACACACACTATTAGATTTTATGCAGATTTTTGTCTTCAGATTTACCAAAACCATGTAGAGCAAGGGCCTGCCTGATTGCATACAAATTAAAAATCCTAAGGTTTGACCTCATATTATATGGTTTTGGTAAATCTGCAGAAAATCTAATAATGGTCTAAATGAGGTTAGTGTTTGTTTGACCACCCAAAGGTCTTGAAAAACATGAAAGTCAATAATTGTTAAAGTGGTTGTAAAGCCACCCCAAAAAAAAACAAAAAAAACCCTTCAAAGCAAAGGCATAATGAGCTAGTATGCAGCGCATACTAGTTCATTATGAAACACTTACCTAGGAACGAAGCTGTTGCAGCAGTCTCGGCACACCGCTGTGACTGGCGACATCGTTCTTCCGGGTCTGCGGCTCCATCCAATCACAGCAGGGGCTCCAGCGCTGTGATTGCTGAGCCGCGCTGACGTCACCCCGCGCATGCGCACGGGGGCAGTCATTTTTATTTTTTTTTCATATTTAAAAAATTATTTTTCTGATTACTGTTATATATAATAATGTTATATGTTTTCTGAAAGCAGACACCCTGGATGATAAAATGGTGATAGTTTCAAACCACTATGCATACAGTTTATCAAGCACAAAATTTCAGTAAAAATCACACTAAAGTAAATTTTAAGGCACACAGATGTAATATATTGACCAATTTGTTTGGTCAAATATGAAAGATGAGGTTGTGCTGAGGAAATAGAAACCCAACATGTCAAACTTTAAAAGTGTGTGTGCATTTTCCATAGGCGCCACTTTGAAAGCCCCTGCAGGTCATCCATTTAGAGTTAACCATAATTAATGGCCCTAGAATTATTGCTCTCACTCCAGCGTGCAGAACAATATTTAACATGTATAGCACCATTCGTGTGTAGGCGCCCCTGACACGTGGTTCATGTTCAGATGTGCATGTATGTGGGGATGGGGGGTGGCTCAGAAATTGTTTTCAGGGGTTCCAGTCCCCTTTCACACTGGGGCGCTTTACAGGCACTATTTAGCTAAAAATAGCGCCTGTAAAATGTCTCCCCATTAAACCTAGTGTGTCTTTTCACACTGGGGCGGTGCGCTTGCGGGAGAAAAAACAAACTCCTGCAAGCATGATTTTTGGGTCGGTGAAGGAGCGGTGTATACACTACTCCTCCACCGCTGCTGCCATTGGAATGAATGGCCAGCACTCCCAAAGTGGCTGTGCACCACTCCAGAAGCGCAGAGCGCTGGCACTTTTAACCACTGTTTAACCCCTTGGGGGGGTTATAAGTGCCCCGCTGCCGTCCGAATAGTGGAGCCATAGCGCTGCTATTACAGCTGTAAACCGCCGATAAATTAGCGGCGGTTTACCACTGCCGCTCGGGCGGTCCTAGTGTGAAACGGGCCTTAAGTGCTTGGGTGTAACTTAAATTTTTTGGTCTTTTTTCAGTAAACTTTATTTCTCATCACATAGGAGGCAAAACTCCTCCAATGTGATTTTCATTTTTTTTTTAAAAAAAAGACAAGGTGTCTTTTAGATCCCTGATGTTTCACCTTCCCCCCATTGAAGCTAATGAAGCACAGATAACAGAGGTGCTATTTTTTTTTCTATTTTTCACAAATGATGGATTTTTACTTGAATGGACTTATGTGATTTGATTTATTTCCATATGGTGCACATGATACATGTTTGCACCTATAAACTGTTTGGCCACATTTTTACCACCCATTTTAATTTTTTCTACTTTTCACAAATGTTGTTTTTTTATTTGAATGGACTTATGTGATTTGATTTATTTCTATATGGTTTATATGATACATGTTTGCACAAGTCACTTTTAGTGACAACCTTCTTTGTACAAGTCATTTTTAGTGACAATTGTCTTTGCACTTGATATGTTGCTATTTTACACAACCCATTGGTATTTACTTTGTGGGAGTGCGGTTTAATTATTTGCACTTTATGCTGTATGAAGCTAGTAGGTGGAATGGGACCTCTTTCAGGTCCTGTGCCAATCGGCTGCCCTGCTGCATTCCGAACATGGGGGTTTCTTCAGAGAACCACCATTTTGAGAATGTCACTGCCCACCCTCTCCTCGTCTAATTAGAGAATGTTTTGCGTTAGTTGAGAAAATGCAAAGCATTCTCTGAATGGCATCTGTGCTGAAGTTTGTACACTTGCTTTATGAGGATCCCACACATTTACTTCCTTGACTTCTGTGACACATTTTCACTGAATCTTGTGAGTAGGCACTGCTGTGCAGGGCTGGTGCAGCGATTTTTGACACCCTAGGTGAAACCTCATTTTGCCGCCCCCATTGGCTCCACCCCTGACGCCATCCACTTTGCCCTGCCAATGTGACAGGCGGCGGCGCTATACAGGAAGCATCGGTTCTACTTCCTTTAGCGCTGGCTCCAGTGCCGGTCGGACAGAGCAGCTGCCTGAAACTGAGTTAGTTACATGCTGCAGCCTGCAGAGCATGCAGACATGGAGGTAAACCAGCGGCCAGTCGCCCCTAGGCAGCAGTGCGCCCTAGGCGGCTGCCTAATTTCCCTAGTGGTAGCACCGGCCCTGCTGCTGTGTCACACATTTCACAAAGCCTGCCTTTTGATCTACAGAGGTGCTAGAAGGAAGCATTTTATGAGGCAGAATCAGAACAGGAATCATGGCTTGCAGGCAGCAAAGTACCATGGGATATGTAGTCCTTAGCAATTGAAAGTAAACAGCAAAGAAGAAGCTGCAAATCATACATGTTTCCTGTCTAGAGAGGCTCTCCAGTAGCTCCAGTCTGCAGCCAGATACCATTGAATGCAAACAGTGATCAAACAGGTTCATTTTGTCAAAAATGTAAAAATATAAGGGGGCACTAAAGGGGCTCTTATTACTGTGATTCAAAGTGTTCTCTTTACAGGAACACTTAGAATTAATCTTTTTTCTCTGTTTGCAGCTCACAGCTCAGTGTGAGCTACTGTGACAGGAAAACTGGAGCTTCTCAAGGCACAATGATTGCTGCGCTCAGCTCCGGCAGCAATCATTGTGCTGTGAGATCCAAATTTGGGGTTGTCTGTATGCACCTCAGACCCTGAGGCAGCAAGACACCCCCATTAACTCCCAATCGCCGGGACCACAGTGATCAGGGGTTAATGGGGGGGCCTGGCCCATTTTTCTGTACTTTCCTACCCTTGCTCTACTACCATATTCTATTCAAGACATGTATATTAGTAGCAGTAAAGCCAAGCAAGTGCATTGCACCATGAAACTGGTAAGTGCCTGCAGAGCAGACATTGCTCAGTGCAGTTATAAGCATCCCAGCCAGGTAAGTACTAGCATGAGAGAGTCACTTAATATAGAATCTTGAACCGTATAGTTCAATATAGTAAGAGTATTTTGCTTTTTGGAAAGAAATTGTTTTTTTTTTTTCAGAAAAGAATGATAGACATTCCTTTGAGTTAATGCACACTGATTCTTCCGAATTCCAATATTTTTTAATTAGATTCTGTTATCACGCTGAATGTCAGGTCCCTCCCTTTACTCAGTGTTCCCAGAAAAGCACTCCCTCAACATACCGCTATGGCCAAGTTACGCCCCTTGTTTGGTATCCTTGAGAAGTTTTATTCTCCCATCTCAGACCTGCCAGCTAAGGGTAAAATAGGATCCATAAATGAGCATTATATACAGGAATTAGGCATGAGAAAGGTTATGTGTAATAGGAGACAGCTGTAGTAGAGCAGAGAATTTCTAATAAACATAAAAATTCATTAGGTTAACAGGTGCAGATGTGGATGTGCTGGAGCCAGGGATATACTTACTAGCTTACCGCGTTACCTAGTGCATCTGATAGGAATGGCTCAGGGAAAATTACACCTAGCTTACTTAATCATTCTTACTGTTTCACCAACAGGTAAGTTGTCTATTCTTCAATAGCTGGAGTAGGAGGGGTGGCGTGGCATTTAGAGGACCCAATCTCCTCCATTTTCCTCTATCCAGTTTACTTGTCTTCTGCTGTTCCCAGGGTCCCTGTGTGCTTCTCTGGTCCCCTCAAACACACAAAGCTGCTGTTTTCTCCCCTCCTCTCTCCTGCCAGCTGCTGTAGAAGATGTGTCATGATGGAGAGATGGGGATGGGTCGGTAAATTTGTCATTTACCGGCTCCTTCCTTTTCTGAATGGACAGAGTCAGTGATTGGTATCAATTGGTTCATTCATAACTGAAGCATAGTAAACTGTTTTTTACTATACTTCCGTTTCTGAATGAATGGGAGGCTTGGTGCACAGCTATCCCTGTCCATTCATTCTGTGCAGCTGAGGCTACACAGATGGAAATTGAGAGCTGAGGTTTGTTTAGACCCCTGATATCTCATCAAAGCCCCCAACAGAGCTCCTAAAAAAAATTGTAAAACATTTTAAAAATAAAACTGTAAAAGAAATAAAATGAAATGGCAAAAAAAAAATAGTAAAATTAAAATAATAACGAAAAACTACTGACACCAGTGAGGGAACTATCAGGGTTGCAAAGGTTGAAATTGTGACTGGGCATGGCATTTCACCACCATGGGGCGGCCCGAAGATGGCAGAAAGGTGACCTGCTGCAGAACTTGTGAAAGGGTCCCGCTGCGGAACCGTAATAAAGGGACCCTCGATGGGAGTAAAAAGCCCCAGGATCAGTGGGAAGAAGGAAGGGCCCTGCCCAGGGGTCAGGGGGGCACTTCATAATTTCTTGCACCGGGGCCCTGAAGGTTCTAGTTATGCCACTGGCTACAGGGTTGATTACATATCTTTGCTGCTGAGAGATTTCACTGCTTGTTGGTATTCAGCTCATTTTCAGTATAATGAATACAATGTGATGCATTTGAGATAATTGTCAACAAGCAGGTCAATCTCTCATTAGCCAAACAATTTAATCATCAGCATAGCTAGAAGATCTATCATTAAAGGGTAACTCCACTTTCATGGTAAAAAAAAAAGCAAATAAAAGAAAATAATATAGCATATACAATTGCAACACAAGTCATATTGTAATTGAATGTTATTAAAGTGGTTGTAAACTCTGTTACACCACTTTTACCTACAGGTAAGCCTATAATAAGGCTTTCCTGTAGGTACCATGAATATCTCCTAAACCTGTAAGTCATTGGCGCATGCGCACTGAAGAAACGGCCCGCTGGTGGCGTTTCTTCAGGGCCCGTGCCGTGAATGCATGTGTGGGAGTGACATCATCACGGCTCCAGCCAATCACATCACCGGAGCCTGCAAACCCGGAAATAACTCCGGGAGACATGTCGCCGGTCACATTGGTGTGCGGGGACCGCTGCAACAGCTTCGATCTAAGGTAAGTATTTCATAATGAGCTAGTATGCGAAGCATATGTCTTTGTTTCTTGGGGTTTTTTTAGGTTTACAACCACTCTAAAAAAGACCTTGCCTTTTAAATCTGCTACGCTGCAATTTTCTGTAAAATGCAATGCAACATGGCTACATGGAGGTGTTCTGTACACGCCCCCCCAAAAAAAATAATTTCCTGCTTGTGTGATTGGCTTACTGATTTTCCCAGAGCTCTGCACTAAGATACAAGTCATATTTTTGCCATCCCCTGCAGCAAAAATGTCATTTTTGGTGAAATACTCCTAATAGGAAATCAAGTCTAAAGGGATGCAGACCCTGCAACTTTCCTCCTTAGTGCCCTGCAGGTGCAGCAGCTGGTTGATTATCAAACCATTCCCATTAGACTCACTCAGCACAGGGGCACAGCGAAACAAACCCTGATTTCTTCAGAATAACAAAAGGTAGGAATCTGCAACAAAGTTTGTTAAAATCTTTGCAAAGTACACAGACCACCCAGAGGGGAATGTTTTTTTTTTCTCAACAAAAGTGGAGTTACTCTTTAAACTTTTTTATTTATTTTCCCAAATCACCTTCCAGGACAGTTACTTGAAAGATGATTGGCTCCGCCTTCAGAAAGAGATTAAAAAGCCTCTCATCCTAAGTTGTTTTGTGTATCTGACAATTCAGGAGTACACTTTGTCATGTTTTTTTTTGTTTCCCTGGGCTCTGTTGGGCCCCACTCAGTTGACTATGTATTCATGTGCCTTTGTTCCTATTCAAGTTGCTTACCTGAGGGTTTTTTTTCTGAAGATATGTGATGGACCTTGCTGCTTGACCAATGCAGGTAACTCTAGCAGCGTCAAGGTTTTTTGGACTGTTCCTTCTGATGCAGTAATGGTGTTGTTGGCGGCCTTCGGTCCCCCCAGGGGCGGACCTACAGGGGTCACTGAGGTCGCACTTGCGACTGGGCCCTGGAGTGGGGGGGCCCCAAGCAGTGTTGCCAGCTACAGTTGGAGAAAACAGACTGATCACTCCCCTCCATAGGACGGGAGGATCAGTTTGTACATTTAGAGGCCGGTGGCTGCAGCTGAGCGGAGTGTCTCTGACACGCGTCTCACACACACAGCCCAGCGAGTTCACCCCCCCCAGGAACGGACGGGAGAGCAATGATGCGCACAGCTGCTCCTCCTCCTGTCCCTGTCCCCCTGTATCTGCCTGGCCCGCCCACTCTCCTATCCCGGCGTACAGCTATGCAGGAGAGAGGGGGATGTGCGCGGGACATATGAAGAAGAGCAGCTGCACATTCCAAGCCGCATGAACGATACCTGGGCCACCAGCTTCCAGCCTTGGCTCTCGATTGAGTGAGCTCTGCATTTACACTTCGATCAATGAACTGGCCCTATTTCCCTCCCTTCTCTTACCTACCTGTCTCCCTCCCCCCTGTGTTCTTCCAAGTGCCAGTTAGCACATATGCAGCCCATATATTGATTGCTTTTTTTTTTTTCGATCATCGGGCCCCTTTCACTCAGGCTTGTCCTTTTGTGGACTCTGCTTTGCACAGCGGGGATCAATCCGCTGATCCCCACTGAGCAGGCGGATGACAGATCCATCTCCGCTTACTGTGCAGAGACAGATCTGTCAGATCCCCACTCTCCTCTATGGGAAATCTGATGAAAACAGACCATCTGTCCGTTTTCATCCCCTCCGATCCCCAGACGGATGGAAAAATAGGGTTTACATCCGTCTTGATTTAGCGGACAGGATGGGAGAGCGGCGGATGTCAGCGGACATGTCCCTGCTGACATCCGTCATTACATAGAGGGAAATGGAGTGTCCGTTCAGGTCTGCCTGAAAAACTCCCAGGCAGACCTGAACAGAACATCCATGTGAAAGGGGCCTTACACTGAAAAAAATATATGATCCAATTCCCCATCTACACACTCCAGGTGGATGGGGGAATCCTTGGCTGAACAACCAGGGTTGCTGTCCTGTCCCTGCTTTGACAGCGCTGGTCTCTGTCTCCATGGCAGCAGTGGCAGCACATTAGGACCCAGTGCTGGCTACTTTATGGGGCTGATGGGCACATGCGCAGGAGGGCAAGTACAATTGGTTGTAGATAGCTGAGCATCCCGCAGGTCGCTTAGCATCAGTAGCACTGCATAACCTTCTCTTACATGCTAATTGGGATGAGATCCAGGTGATGCTCCCAGTCAGATCAAATATTAAAAATGACAGTGGTTTTAGTGATCAGAGCTCTCATCTTACCAGGAAAACAGCCCACATGGCTGCAGAACATATGGTTGATATATATGTGATTGTACTCTTGATTCTTATAAATACTGTGTTTAGTAGATCCAACTGGGAGCATCACCTGGATCACATCCCAATCAGCATTAAAACTGAGAAGGCTATACTGCTGCTAGGTGACCAGCAGGGGGCTCAGCTGTCTACAACCAATAGTGGCAGCCCTCCCCCCCATGCACCCATCAGCCCCATAATGTAATCAGCACTGGGTCCTAATAGACTAACACCGCTGCCATGGAGACAGAGACGCCAGAACAGCGCTACCAATAGCAGGGACATGACATCAAGAGGAGGCTGGGGATGCCCATAGATGCAGAATGCCAGGGCCCGGTCACAAGTGTGACCTTTTGCAACCCTGGTAGTTCTGCCATTGCGTTGGCCCTTATATGGAATTTCCTGGTGTTCTGGTGACATGTCTGTTGTGTTCTGTCACCGTGGGGTGGGCCCAAGATGGTAGGAAGGGGACCCACTGCAGAACATGTGAAAGGGTCCCACAACAGGAGTAAAGGGCCTTGGAATCAGTAGGGAGGCCATGGGACCAAATGAAGAAGGGGGTCAGGGGGGCCATCCAAGGTTTCTTGCACCGGGGCCCTGAAGATTCTAGTTACGCCTCTGGGTCCCCCTAAGGGGTTTCTGCCTGTATTTTTCGGGCAGCATAGCACCTCTGGGCAGATGCCCTGTATGGTAGGCCGAGGAGGAACAAGATGGTGCCAGCTTTGTTCCAGCAACAGATGATGACACACTTCCCATTGCACCGAATTTGCGTTTCTGCCCGGCCTCCTAAAGCATGGCTGTCCACACTCTAGTGCTGTTCTATTCTGGGCTTTGATTGCCGAAAGGGACTGACATTAGAACAGCATTGGGCCAGTGAATACCACAGGCTACAAGAGTGGAGGACATACTGCTGTGGATCCTAGGCTCTGTGCAGGGCCCAGACAGAAAGCCTCCTAATGAATTCCCTGTGAATAAAGCAAGCTGGGGAGCCATCAGGGAGCAATAAAGCCTCTTGGGTGGGATAGATTGGGGTGCACCTATGATTTCAGAGTTGCACTTCCTAAGATAAGCCTATACCAAGTACCTTGTGATTATTGCTTTAGGTTAGTGGGCTCTTAGAAAGGCTTTTCTACTCATTGTATCTTTAAGGTAGTCTAGCCTATTAAGAATGCCACAGACGGAGCAAATTTATTAATTTGATTGATTCCCCCATGCAGCGCTCTCTACAGTAGGTAGGTGCTCAGTGTCAAGGTTTTTTTGACAGAGCAGGTAAATTTAGACAGGCCTGAGTCAGGCCTGATTGTTTTGACTCTGGGTCGGGGCGTGGCCTGGGGAGTGACTGGTGACTGCAGGTAGTGGCACCCCTTGGTAACCCCTCCTTTCCGGGTCAGAAAGTTCTGAAAGAAAGGGTGGGGAAAAGGAGATGAAGCTTCCTGAGGTATAAGGAGCTTTGACCAATCCCCAACCTGGATTGGCAGGGAGCAGGCCTCCTTAAATACCTGGGGTCAGCCCAGTCTGGGAGGAGAGTGCGGGTGGAAGATTTGGAGATGGAATAGTGTGGAGGCTGTCGGGGGACTAAAGGGAGCTCCCAGTCTGGGGGGGTAGAGCTTGGGTGCAGCCAGGAGGAGAGAGTGAGATCCTGGAGGAGAGGCACAAGGGAGAGCGGGAAAGGACAGCAGAAGAGAGCACTATCGGAGAGATCTACAGGAGAGGAACTACAAGTGACAGGCGTTGGTAAGTGATGCACTCCCTGAAAAGCTGGAAGAGGTACACCGGAGCAGATTGGGGGTGAGAGACAGTCTGAGAAGGGTACAAGAGCCAGTTGGAACAGTGGTGTTACTGCAGCAGTGGAGAGGGCCGTTGCAGCCAGGAGGGCTGGCAGGGCCTGGAAGAGGATGGGCTGGGAGCAGTAGTCCATCAGACTAGCTAACACATATATACTTTGCTACACTTCGAGGGCTCCAGGGTCCCTGTGTGTGTGGAGTGTTGTATGGAGGGTGATTTGGTACCCTAGCAAAAAACACTGGGCAGGGATGACACCATTCAGTCCACATAAAAGCCATGTGTTTTCAGGTCACAACAGGACTTAGGAGCTGAGTGCATTTTTGGCAGATCAACCAGTATTTTGCACACTTGCAGGGTATTTTTAAGGGATAAAAACACTGAAAATGTGCACGAATTGTAGAAATATACTGCACATTTTTTCTTTTTTCAATCTTACCCCGATATACACTTTCAGGGCCCATCCATGCTTGTGTATTTTGGCAACATGCACCTTAATAAGCATTGCCACAAGGAGTGGTGCTATTCATTGTGAATGGTACCCTAATGCATTGTATAGTAGAGCCAGTAAACCTCGGTGCTCCATTATACATACAACATGCATTTCATCCATTGTGGTGCACTTTCAGGCCTTTCATAATGAATGGGTTGCATTAACACAATGCACATTAACACGTACCATAACGCACATTAACACATGCACATTAACACGTACCATAACGCACATTAACACATGCACATTAAAGCCCCGTACACATGGTCAGAATATCGTACAAAAAATACTGATTTTTAAGCGATTGTACCTTAATCTGATCGTAAGTACTCAGCTGTCGTCCAAAATTTTCCGAATGGACAAACACAAAAATTTTACTCATATGATACCAGATCGTATGATTTTCATTTAACCACTTCCTTACTGGACACTTAAACCCCCCTCCTGCCCGAACCAATTTTCAGTTTTCAGCGCTGTCGCTCTTTGAATGACAATTGCGCGGTCGTGCGAAGTTGTACCCAAATAAAATTTGCGTCCTTTTTTTCCCACAAATAGAGCTTTCTTTTGGTGGTATTTGATCCCCTCTGTGTCATTTCTGATCGCCGCTATAAACAAAAAAAGAGCGACAATTTTGAAAAAAAAACAATATTTTTTACATTTTGCTATAATAAATATCCAAAAATAAAAAAACAAATCTATTCATCAGTTTTGACCGATTTATATTCTTCTACATATTTTTGGTAAAAAAAATCGCAATCGGCGTTTATTGATTGGGTTGCGCATAAGTTATAGCGCCTACAAACTATGGACATTGATTTATGGCGTTTTTATTTATTTATTTTTTTTTACTGGTAATGGCGGCGATCTGCGATTTTTATCGGGACTGCGATATTGCAGCGGACATGTCGTATGTTTTTGACACATTTTTGGGACCAATGACATTTATACAGCGATCAGAAATTTAAATGTCCACTGATTACTGTATAAATGTCATTGGCAGTGAAGGGGTTAACCTGCAGGGGGCAGTGAAGGGGTTAACAATGTTCCCTGGGTGTGTTCCAACTGTGGGGGGGATGGGCTGGTCGGGACATAACAGATCTAACTGATCCCAGTGACAGGGATCAGTAGATCTGTTGTGTCCCATTCACAGAACGGGGAACCGCCGTGTTTACTTCGGCGGTTCCCCGTTCCTCCTCTCTGAAAGGAGATCGCGGGTCTCCGGCGGACATCGGGTCCGCCCGACCCGCGGGCACGCTCCCACGGGCGCGAGCGGCGCGTGCACGTGCCGCTCGCGCCCGCGGGAGCGCGCCCAGCACAAGCCAAATGGGAGGACGTCTATTGACGTCCTCCCGGCATTTTAGAGCCGCGCTGTAGCCGTCATTCGGCTATGGCGCGGGCGGGAGGTAGTTAATCGGTACAGTTTTCGTCCGAAAATACGATACAAATACACTACAACACATTACATCACTTCTGAATATTAATTCTGTCATACGAGAATGTTCATACTTTAGTAACCTACAGTATTTGTTTTCAAAATGGAAATTAGCATCCAAAAAAAAGACGATTGATTATTTGTCTGATAATTCGTTGTGTGTACTAGGCTTAAAATGGTTGATAAGCCACTCTGACTTCTTTATATTATCCACTCTGTCTTCTAATCCTGTGTCCCCCTGTGTTTGTGATTTATAAAAAAAATTCAGATTATACCTTATTCCAGAGAACCGCTTAGCACTCATACGACCAGCCGGCTCTATCCTCTCCCCGTCTGACAGCTGCAGCGGGCAGGGGCTGAGACTCCCCTGCTGACGTCAGTTGAGAGGATAGGTGCGGCCAGTCATGTGAGCGCTGAGTGGCGCTCTGAAATCAGGACTAATCTGCATTTGTTTTATAAATCACACACACAGGGGGACACAGGATTAGGACACAGAGCAGATAATATGAAAATATACATGTTATTTCAGCAGCAGGAGGGACGGGGATGGGCACTGTCATGAGCTGACAGGTAGGGAGGGGAGGGGGAGAGCAGAGAGGAGAGCTGCGGATTTACCACGTGATCGCTCCGTTAAGTGATGAGATGTAGACAAGCTGGCGCATGTCCAGCTTATCTCTCCCCTCTTCGTACCGATCGGTACAGTGTGAGAGGAGAGGGGAGAGATCCGATGCAGCAGCGCAGTGGGCAGGATCTGCAGTGCCCACAGTGTTGCTCTGTGCCAGTCTGCACTCACCCCATCCATCCATCCATGCTCAGCCATCCATCCTCAGTCATCCAACCTCAGTTACCCACGTTCAGCCACCCATTCGTGCTCAGTCATCCCCATCCGTGCTCAGTCATCCCCATCCATGCGTTATCATCCCCATCCATGCTCAGTCATCCCCATTCGTGCTCAGCCATCCCATCTGTGCTCAGTCTTTCCCATCCATGCTCAGTCATCCCCATGCATGCTCGTCCATCCCATCCATGCTCAGTCATCCTCATCCATGCTCAGCCACCCCACCCGTGCTCAGTCATCCCCATCCATGCTCAGTCATCCCCATCCATGCTCAGTCATCCCCATTCGTGCTCAGCCATCCCATCTGTGCTCATTCTTTCCCATCCATGCTCAGTCATCCCCATGCATGCTCAGCCATCCCATCCATGCTCAGTCATCCTCATCAATGCTCAGCCACCCCACCCGTGCTCAGTCATCCCCATCCATGCTCAGTCATCCCCATCCATGCTCAGTCATCCCCTCCGTGCTCAGTCACCCCCATACGTGCTCAGTCACCCCCATACGTGCGCAGTCATCCACATCCGTACTCAGCTATCCCATCCATGCGTCCCATGTGCCCAAGTAGCATAATACCTATCCCAATTTTTTTTTCCAGACCCTATGAGATTGCGCCTGATGAGTGACTATAAGTCACGAAACGCATAAAGCTACCAGTTGCTGTAATTTGCTTTTCAACAATTACTCTCCACTGATCAGTTCTTCGGCAATACCCCCTCATGGGGATTAGCGAGGTCATAGACCATGCAGATTTAATACCTGTGTATTATCATGTATATCTATATGAACCTGATGGATTGTGGCATGTTTTACTGTGCAAACTTAAACTTTTATATTATTATACTGTATAATCATGTCATTATCAATCTCTTTGATTACATTTCTATGTATTGATTTATTTGTGTATAATTAATAATACATTTCCGTATCAATATCCATCAAATCCCTTATTCCCCTCTATGTGTGTCATTTAAAGTCCCAGTTCCCCATTTTGTTTTATATCACTTTATCAAGTGCAGGGATAGAAGCGTGTGACCCTACCATGTCATGGCTTCATTTAAAGTCCCAACTCCCCCCCCCCTTTTTAATTGTCATTCAAAATGTGAAAGCACTAAAAGCTGAATATTGATCTGGTTATTAAGGAGGTTTAAGTGTCCAGTGGTCAAGTGGTTAAAGGGAAAGGATCCATTTTTTTTTTAGGGTAATAAACGCTTTTAACTCACCCCAATGGAACGCTTAAGTGTAAATTGTCCCTATGTTGCACAAGCAACTTTGCAGAACTGATTTGTAGCCGCTAGCTAGCCGCTTAACTCCAGCAGTTTCTAGCTGATAACATTTGTATGCCGTTATAAATCACTAAAATGAGGCAATCACCAGAAATAACAATGGGCTATTAGCTACTGGAGCTGGGAACTTTGCCATCTGTCACCTTTGTCATCTTGAAATGCTATTAAAGATGAAACACTACAGCTCCAAGTCCCCAAAAAAATGTATAAGCCCAGGTTCACACTTGTGTGATTCGGGAACTTGAGCGATTCAGCGCCGATTCCCGCATCGCAACTCTCCCCCAGGCGGTTCACACTTGCCTCTGTGAACTGCTGCGGGTGTCAATACAAAGTTAATGACACCCAAAGATTGGCTCAAAGATTTGCAGTGCGAACTGAGGATTCGAACAGGAATCGGATCGCATGGGTGAGAACACCCATGCGATCCGATTCCAGTGAGGGGGAAAAAAGTCCCTGCACCGTTTTCTGTGCAAATTCAATGCGAGCTCAGCCATACAACTGTATGGCTGAACTCGCATCGCACAGACATCTCATGTGATCGGCACCTGCGGTGCGGGTGTGAATCGCATGCGATGTCTGAGATCGCACTAGTCTGAACCTGGGCTTAGAGGGATTTCCCCAACTGGTTTCCTCTTCATTTATAGATAATAGAGCTGATAAAAATACGCATTTCATTTCATGTATTACTCCATTGAACTAAATGCAAAAATGTACATATGCAGTTGAAATATTGTATACTGTATGTAAATATTTTTACCTGTAAAATGATTTGTAATCCTCTTCAGACAGTCTTTTGATTCACACCTTCTTGCTAAATAGCATAGCATGGCCAACAGAGTAATTCCATATCAGAATGATACTTATTGCAGATTTCCAGCTGCATGTCTTGCCTATCTGCTCATCAGATTGTCATTCAGCATCATCGTGATGGCAAATCACCATCTAGTATCTGCCTGTGAAGTGTGGCAGAAAATGTGATTTACAGGACTGGCTGCACAGAATTACAAACCTTTTAGCAAGTAAAACTGTTAAAAAAATGTGTATTTCAGATGTTCCACTTTGACTTCACGTTGCTACTTTATTCAGTATTGTACATTTGAGTGTCATGTTTGTCCTTTCTTACAGGCTGCTTTCCATCGCATGCTGTGTGCAGGTCTGAGGTTTGTGTTCCAAAGTGCAAGAATGCCACGTTTCACTGTTTATGTTCTTCAAATATGTGTAATGCCAACATCACCCTTTCACATACATCCCCTGCTCGTGAGTATGCACATATTGCTGGGGGGGCATTTCTAATAAATTATCTGTAGTGCTTGTAGGGGCAGCTTGTTTGTAGACTGCGCTGTATATTCAGATCACCAGTGACAATGTAGGATCTTCTCATTGAAAGTGCATTTCAGAGTTGCGAAGCACCCCTAAAGCTGCTACAATCTGATTGTACAATCTCCTTAGATCTGCCAAGAACTTTGTATTACACAGAACTGTCTGATATGATACAAATTGAATGTATCATTTAGGCAAGCCCTCACATCACATACAGCAGATTTTGTAATCTAATAAAGATTGCACAATCAGATTGTAATATGTATAGTCAGCTTTCATTGTAAAACCTAGTACACACTATCAGAAAATCAGATGAAAAACACCGCTTTCTAAGAGATCGTACAATAATCTGGTCATTAGTACACAGCTTTCGAGAGATGATCACGACAGTTCATCTGAAATTATCTGAAGGGATAAATATGATTTTTTTTCTTGTACGATAACAGAACGAATGGTTTTCATTTCATCAGTACAGTTTTTGTCCAAAAATATAATACAAATGCAATGCAATGAATTACATCACTTTCAAAGTTGTATTATGTTGTACGAGAATTTCTTTAGTAACCTCTTCATTTTTGATATGGAGACTAGCATACAAAAAAAAACTGACATTTATTCATCTGGTATTCTCGTCGTGTGTATGAGGCTTAACTCCCCCACAATAAAAGAAACCCTTAAAGTGGTTGTTAAACCACTACACTATAAACATACAATCCCCTCTGTAGAATAACATTATGTGCCCCACTGTCTGTATTATATTAAAAAATGCCGATCTGTACCTTATATCAGAGCATCTCCCAGCACTCACATGACTCCTCGGCTCTCTCCTCTCCCTGGCTGACAGCTATAGCGGGAGGGGCTGAGAGCTGATGTCAGCTGGAGAGGAGAGAGGAGAGAGAGCCAAGGCGTCATGTGAGCGCTGGGAGATGCTCTGATATAAGGTACAGATCGGCATCTTTTTTATATCACACAGACACTGTGGCACATAATGTTTTTTTACAGAGGGGATGGTATGATTATAGTGTAGTTATGATAGCAGCAGGAGGGGAGAACTGAGGAGTGGACAGAACTGACAGGCAGGGAGGGGAAGGGGGAGAGGATGGGGGAGAGCAGAGCTGCGGATGACGGAGGCATGTAAACTGACCGCGGTGTCAGGGCTCAGCACCCATGATAAACCTTGGTCAGTTTACAGGGGAGGGCAAAACCAGGCAGGATCAGCCAGGTTTTTTAGGTGATAGAAGGGGCCAAATTATTTGTATTTTATGATATTTATATATATATATGAGGCAGTAGGCGTCGAGACGA
>BLSH010297125.1:14314-33033 GCA_018402905.1 Glandirana rugosa | reverse complement strand
CAGCCCTGGATGTTGGACCTCTCTATGTGGTCAGGCTGTGAAAAAGTCTCTCACATGTGGTATCGCCATACTTGGGGACAGTAGCAGAATGTATTTTGGGGTGTAATTGGAAGTATGCATATACTGTGTGTGAGAAATAACTTGTTGTTTTGACAATTTTGTGCAAAAAAAATAAAATAATAATAATTTCTTAATTTTTCAAGGAATTGTGGGAAAAAAGTACAACTTCAAAAAACTCGCCATGCCTCTTACTAAATACCTTGGAATGTCTACTTTTCAAAAAGGGGTAATTTGGGGGGTATTTGTACTTTCCCGACATTTCAGGGCCTCAAGAAATGAGATAGGCCATCAGTGTATCAGGTGTGATCAATTTTCAATGATTTGCACCATAGTTTGTAGACTCTATAACTTTCACACAGACCAAATAATATACACTTATTTGGGTTATTTTTACCAAAGATAGGTAGCAGTATAGGTTTTGGCCAAAATTTATGGACAAAAATTACTTATTTGCAAAATTTTATCACAGAAACTAAAAAAAAGTGTTTTTTTTTCAAAATTTTCGCCCTTTATTCAATTATGTCGCAAAAAATAAAAAACCCAGAGGTTCTTAAATACCACCAAAAGAAAGCTCTATTTGTGTGAAAAAAATGATACAAATTTTGTTTGGGTGCAGTGTAGCATGAGAGAGTAATTGAGATTCGAAGTGTGAGAGTGCTGAAAGCTGAAAATTGGTCTGGGCAGGAAGGGGGTATAAACGTCCTGTATTCAAGTGGTTAATAAACACCGATTGTGATTTTTTTTTTTTACCAAAAATATGAGGAAGAATATAAATCGGCCAAAACCGATGAAAAAAAATGTTTTTTTATATTTTTTTTGGATTTGTATTTTAGCAAAAAGTAAGAAATGTGGGTTTTTTTGCAAAATTGTTGCTCTTCTTTTGTTTATAGTGTTAGAAATGATGCAGAGGGGATCAAATACCACCAAAAGAAAGCTCTATTTGTGGGAAAAAAAGGTCGCAAATTTCGTTTGGGTACAACGTCGCATGACCGCGCAATTGTCAGTTACATCGACGCAGTGCCGAATTGCAAAAAGTGCTCTGGTCCTAAAGTGGGAAATCCTTCTGGGGCTGAAGTGGTTAAAGTAAACCTGTCATAGCAGAAATGTGGGGCTGCCATTGCTGACTTTCTTTGAAAATGCTAGTTGATTGCTTGTTATACCGATTTGTTTTGAGTACTTCATGAATTACCGACTTAAAAGGAATATGCAGATGTGGAAAACCTGAAAACCTTTAAATGCATATGTTTTCTCATTAAGCAGCTCAGTGTATTGAAGTATGATTCTTTCCTTTTTATAGGAAAAAGTATCATGTTTTGATCTTAAAGCAAAATTTAACTCCTTACAGCAGAATTTTCTCTTTATGGTCCTCCCCTCCCTCTTACAAAATTGGGGGGGGGGGGGGAATCATTAGAATTTTTACCCTTTTGTATTTTTTTGTGCTCCTCTCTCCAGGGATTGCTACATCATAGCTATACCAGAAGGCAGTGTTCTGTGCATCTGCGCGCGTGCAGGGTTTTCTTTGCATAAGTATAAACACCACGGGTAACTAGGCTGCCCATATCAGAAACTGTCGGCGTTTGTGGGCATGCACAGAAAACCCACACACGCTCCACCAGTCTCTATTAGGTCCCAAACACCTGGCAGAAATAGGTGGTGCATCTGCGCATGCACTAGACTTCAGAAAATGGCAGCATGGAAGAAGGATTGAGGGAGGAGAGTGATGCAGTGGAGAACTTCTGCTTTAGGCTGGGTTCACATATGATGCAGCCGCGGTTCACAGCATGGGGTCTGATGCATCCCTGTTCACCGATTTCAGGTGCGAATCATAGACGCACAGGACCCTTTTTCAATGCAGAACGCGGCTGTCCCGGAGCTATGTGAACCGGCTCCATTGAGAGACGGTTACACTCTGCTGTCATGCAAATTGGATGTGGGGAAGCCTGCATACAATTTGCATATGTGTGAACCCAGCCTTAAAGTGTATGTATTGGCAAATAAAAAAATAAATATGTGAATTGGCAATGCTGACTCTTCCCTCTCCTGATAGTATTCTGTAGTCCAGCAGAGGAGACCTTTAGTAGGCTTGATAACACTGCTTGGGGATTCAGTGCAGCATCAATGTTATCCCAGTCTCCCATAATACAATTATTTTGTAAGTAATTTCATAACATGCCAGGTGGTATTTTGAGCAATGCATATACCTGTATATGTATACAGTGACTCAATAGCTGCATATTACCAGCAGTGACCTCATTGACTGTTAGCTCAGCTCCTAACCAAACTCCTATATAGCATTTTCTTGATGCTTGGTAAGCAGTTAGTAGGTGTTTAACAAGTGGTCAGACTCTTAAGGGCATCCTGAATGCTGAAAATGTCCTCTAACCTAGGGAGCAACCATGATAAATAAGACAATGCGAATTTCGGATGGGAATTTTCGTTCGAAAGCTTGTCGTCCAAAATTCTTACCGCTAGTATGCGCCTTTCGACATCCGATTTTCATTTTTTGTCAGACAAAAGCTGGATGTGCAGACTAGTACATTTTTGCCGTACAAGAAGGCCAAGTCCAATTTTCGTATGGTGTGTACAGAAATTGACACACAAAAGTCCAAAGTACAAACACACATGTTCGGAATCGGCCCGGAAGTGTTTGGTCGTGTAAACTGGCGATCGTAATCCATAATTGACATTCGTGACGCGGCAATTGAATTTATGAAATGCAGTGCACATTATCATCTTTTTAATGTCTTTTTAATAGTGAAATTAGTGGAAGTAGCCCAAAGGGGGACGCACAAAAAAAATTAACTTCCTCTTTATACTCTCCTGGTACGTCACTACGTTCGCCTTTGTCGGACGAAAATTTTTCGGATAGACAGTATGCTTTACAAAATCGTTTTTGACATAAATCAGAAGCGCGGTCATACGAAAATCAAACCGTGTGTACGAGGCTTTAGACTTGGGCTAGTCTGGTTAGATGACAACCTGTTACGTAATGCAAACTTGTAACAAAAAAGGTTTGGTAAACGGTTGTGCAAATAATGTGCAACATAAAACTTAACAACTACCATATTTTTATTCTACATTCCTTGTGCTTTTAGAAAAAAATATAATGCTTATGATGTTTTTAGTAGTCTTTAGGCCAAAACTGAACATTTTAGCACATGTGCCAAAAATGAAAAAAGAAAAACTGCTCAGACAGTGAAAGGGTTTAAGGGAAAAACATGGAGACATATATAGGTACTGTAGAGATGCACTGAATATGTTGATTTTTTTTTTTTTTTTTGCCTTCATACTTTAAATTAGAATTGTTGCACTGTATTTAAATTTTAGGTGATCATGTGGCCATACGCGTGGCAATGATAACCATTTTTGTGGCGTTGTGCGCATCTGGGGTAATCATAGGTAAGTAAATACAAGAAGCATAGTGAATTAATGTTGACCTCCAATCAAATAGCTAAATACAAATTTAAAGACTATCAACCTATCTATTCTCCATCAATCTATAAATAGATAGCATTGATTATAATTTTAAGTATGTTCTCCCTGTGCCTGCGTGGGTTTCCTCCAGGTACTCCGGTTTCCTCCCACACTCCAAAGACATGCTGATAGGTTAATTAGATCCTGTCTAAAACTGCCCCTAGTATGTGTATGTATGCATGTGAGTTAGGGACCTTAGATTGTAAGCTCCTTGAGGGTAGGGACTGATGTGAATGTACAATGTATATGTAAAGCGCTGTGTAAATTGACGGCGCCATATAAGTACCTAAAATAAATAGAAAATAAATAAAGTAAATGGTGTAGCACCCACTGGTGTACATAGTGTGTATAGGTTAGGTAAATTTAGTTGAGCTTTAGGGCACTTTCACAGTGGGGCAGTAGCGGTAAAGCGCTGCTAGTTTTAGCGGCGCATTACTTCCATTATAGCATCGATTTTGCGCCTATATTCGGGTGGCAGTGGGGCGCTATTAATCCCCCACAAGGGGTTAACAAGGTGTTAAAATGCCAGCGAGCCACGCTTCCGAGGCGGTGTTCAGCCACTTCGAAAGAGCTGGCCATTGATTTCAATGGCAGGGGCGGTGTAGGAGCTGTGTATACACCACTCACTGCACCGCCCCAAAGATGCTGCTTGCAGGACTTTTTGTAATGTCCTGCAAGCGCACCGCCACAGTGTGAAAGCATTCACACTGGGGTGGATGGGGGGTGTTTTTCAGGCGCTTTACAGGCGCTATTTTTAGCTCAAAAGCACCTGAAAAATGCCCCAGTGTGAAAGTGGCCTTACTGTAGAACCAAATACGTTGTCTCAAGGGGCCAAAGGGCACCTCATCCCAAATATGAAAACAATAAATCTATTAAGAAGGTTCCACAAATGTTCAAAGCAATCAGAAAATAACATTTAACATCCTTTATTGATACAATGAAAAGCTTTTTGTAAAGAGTAACAAGAAAATCTCTTCACTTGATATAAAACAATCTTTTTACCACATATAGGATGTACATAGATATAGAAAAGAACTTGATAATTTGTAGGCCTCAATATGCACACATGAGGATTCATTATACAGGTGCCTCTGGTAATTGCACCTGTTTTTGAGTGAAATCCATGTATGCATTTCCCCATTTGTCCTGTCTCCATCCAATCTATTTTCGTCTACTCCCATTTAAGTTTAAATTTTCTGCAGATTTTTGCATATTCAAACAACGTTTTGACTGGATGTAAGCACATACTTTTTACATCATTTTCTCTTATTTAGAGAGATATACTCTATATCATCAAGGGGACAATAACAAGACTTTATATCACAATTTTCTCTCCTTTGTGACAGGGAGATTCACTCTGCAGTCTCTATTAGTACTACTCTCTATGAGTAGTAATGTTTATTGGAACCTTTCTTACACAGTGAAAAACATGGCGGTACACATAAGTATAATTATGTGATAGTTTTTCCTTTGTTAATCATTTTGGAATGTTATGTTCTGTATCATGTATATTATTGATTGTCTGTTAACAGTCTGCCTTTTGTATTCATTTAGAACTTGTAAATGCCTCATTGTTCCTGAGGAAGCACATAGCGAAACATGTAGAATCTGGGGGCATCCCATCAAGTTCTTTTCTATATCTATGTACATCCTATATGTGGTAAAAATATTGTTTTATATCAAGTGAAGAGATTTTCTTGTTACTCTTTACAAAAACCTTTTCATTGTATCAATAAAGGATTTTACATTTTATTTTTTGACTGTTTTGAACATTTGTGGAACCATGAAAATCCCTATTATCTTTATAAATTTATTGTTGGCCTTACTGTAGTCGGTGGAGCCAGGATTAATTGGGGTCATGTACAGTTCAGCTGGCAGGTTCTGAGGGCTGAGCATCTGTTGCCTTCCCCTGGTTTCCGGAAGCTTCCAGAAAGTTACAGAACATGGTGGGTGGAGGGATGGAGATAGAAGGGTGGAGAGTTTGCCCATAAATTCTCAGGATCCTGGCCATGTGGGGCGATAATCCAGGATTTATAGGAGTGAAGGTACCCCTGTGCTGAGGGGCCTGCCTCCAGGCAGAAAGTGCCAGAGACAGAGAGAGAGATGGTGTGCTGAGAGAAAAGAGAAGGGAAGCTGAGAGTAACCCTCACCCCCTAAGTCTCATCTCGACTGGTTGAGACACCCAGCAAGCAAGTGGGACCTGAACAGCAGGAGGCCTGGGCAAAAGTCACCATCTATGATGCAGGTCTTAAGAGACTCAGTGAGTAACCTCTGGATGTTTTACCACCCAAAGCCTATAGGGGAGAAGCAGCCAGGTGCAATACCCAGCTAGCCATTCGGGAGACACAGATACTGCCAACCTTCAACCCCTGCTTGGGATAATTTTGTGCTAATGTGTCAGTGCTAGGATCAGTATTGGAAGTACTCTGCCAGTCTGTTAAAAGTAATTTCCCCTGGAAACACTGAAGTTTTGCGCTAAGAAGAACGTGTAGCCATAGTGGTCCTTGAAGTTCTTCTACATTTTTCACCCCCCCCCAAAGCCTACAAGGGAGATTGCAGTCGAGTGCAATATTCAGCTAGCTTTCAGAGGGACAGCATACTATTATTCTCCACCCTTGCTTGGGGAATTCTCAGTTGGAGCCAGGTGTGCTGGCATTTTGAAGGGAAGACTAAAGTACCTGAAATCAATTTGGCAAGCCAGGGTGTACAGTTATTCCGGAGGGGAGACAGTCTGGGATTTTTTGCTAGAAGTCTGTGTGATCACTCAAGATGTCCTCAAAGTTGTACATTGACCAAGTTCTGGGCATCCCATAACCACCCTAACCCCATCCAAGTTATTTACCCCCAATAAATAACAAAAACACAGCCTTTGGACTGGTTTTCTGACTATGTGTACCTGCTGAAAATGCGTCTTGCCTGGCTGTGCAGACAAAGGGACACCCATAATCCAGTGGCTCCTGAGGGGGTAGTGCTACAGTGGTTTTACCTGTAAAAATAATTTGAAATTCTGTCCATCCTTGCCAGAGATTTACTTAACCCTGCTAGACAACACATCATGGTTGGTGACCTCAGTTTACAATATTGAAGTTAAATAATACAGTTTGCTCACCACCACCCTGTCCCCAGTCTCGACAGTAAAGGAGCAGAAGCTAACTCTGCTCTTTCCTCCCGTCAGCATGGTCTTTGTCAGTGCATGCAGCAGAGCCTGACTTGCTCCAAGTGCTGGGTCTACCTTTTCAAATTCTACAGTATCAAGATATTCAAGGAAGTTACATTAGCCACATTTAAAAAAATGTTTACTGTTGTTTGGAGTTCAACTTTAATTTTAGCTATACAAAAAGTCTCACATGAGCATTTGAGAATGACTGTCTATGCAGTTCTCATTTCTCTGTTTTTCATTCTTTCATTTTTATAAGCAATAAAGTGGGGATTAAATGCTTTTTTGGCCAGAAAGAAGGATGAGTTAGAACCTCAAGAAATTCCCACTTTACAGGAGAGTGGACCACCAACAATGCCTGTGGATGGTCTTATTCTGCTCCAGGTTTGTAAGATTTGAATATTTCTTATTTTTATTTTAGCAGTAAGAGTTTTAAAGTTAGCTAAATATACAAACAAATACAAAAGAGGGCATAATAATTGACAACAGCAGTCGGTATCATAATATGCCAAAAAGAGTAATGACATATAGTACAAAGCAATACAATTGTAGGGTACGGGTACAGTGTAATTTCAAGTACACATCGGAACATACTAGAATCTCAATCACCAGCTGGGAGGAGGGGAAAGGATGGGGTAGGTGGAGGAGAGGAGGGGTACCAGGAGAAGTAAGGAGGGGAAAAAAAGGATGGCGGGGAGATTACAAGGGTAGTAACCAAGAAAACCTACATACTAGGTCTGGGAACATTTGCAGCATATACAAGAATTATACGGTGATACCTTGTGCATTGAACCAACAATTCTTAATTTTATCAAACTTATGGGGGCAGTTCCTAAGTAGCATAGGTAAGCTTATATAGAGGTAGAGTCCCGTAAATGGCCACTTTCAACCCACTCACTGTAGGGGGGGGGCACTTCCACTTCGGAATATTTTCTCTTCTTGCATAGAAAGCAGAGTAGAACACAAAGGTATCACACCCTCCACAAAGCCCAACAACCACAGAGTTGGATCCAGTGGGAGGTAAAGGTTGCCCACTGCGTTAACAGTGTCCACCACTCCCTTCCAAAGTGTTGTAGCTCATGCAGAGAGAAAAATTAGGTTCTGAGGTTGTCGGATATATACTGGACAAGCTCTGGGAAGTATAATAAACACAGTGGAGAAATTTCAGTTGGAAAAACCGGTCCCTGGAGGAAATCATGGTTTTCAAAAATTGAAGTAGGCAATCCTCCCAATCATCTTCTGTCAAAGTAGGAATGTCAGCGTGCTATTTATAGTATAGGGTAGTCATTTGAGGTAGAGTAAGGGGTGACAAGATTTGCACATTTAGCACAGCAAGCTACTGTATATTTTGTTATCAATAGCAGCCCTTTTCAATCTTTTTACTAAGGAAGAACCATTGAAATAATTTTTCAGTCTTGTTTATAATTACTATATCTACAGCTCATGATACATTAGCGTTTTGGTTAGTGGTAAGTAGGGATGGGCCGATGTTCGCCCGTTCGCCGAATAGCGAACATTATGGGGCATTCGCGGCAAATTTGAGCGCCGCGGAACACCCCATAATGCACTGTGAGATTGCAATGCATTGAAGTCTTATGACTGGCCAAAGCATGCACCTGACTGTGTATATATATATATATATATATATATATATATATATATATATACAAATATATATCGGTTCAGAGTATATAGTGCAGTCTGCATAGTATATATATTGCATTTCAGAGTATATAGTGCAGTCAGTAGAGTGTGTGTATATATATATATATATATATATATATATTGGGCATTTGGTGTTGGTGGTGCCTGAACACTGTAACCCCTCACAGTTACTCTTGTTGGGCACAGGAATGGGCCATGCTGTTAAAAATTATTTTAAAAATTGTAATTACATGCCCCAGTCAAACAGGTGCAGAAAAATTGAGCCTTGGGTGTTGGTGGTGCCCTATACTGTACGCCACCGAATGCACTGTATATATAGTGTACACTAAATGCCGAGTATATATATATATATATATATATATATATATATTAATAAAAAAAGAGAAGGTTTGGGACTTTAGATGAGACAACATAGTTAGATGCACCTCCATCCCTGTATTTGTACATAAAAGGAGAGATTGGAGCTTTGAATGAAGCAAGTGTGTGAGGCTTAGAGAGTAATCAATATTTCAAAAAAAGGGTATGTTGTACCTGGATGGCAAAGCATCTCGTCAACACGTACATACATGTAACATCAATTATACATACAATCATGTTGCAAATCATGTACCACATAATAAAAGGACCACCACCCCAAAGCACCCACCCCCCCCATGTTGAGTACATGTGGCCTGGTATGGTTCCAGGGGGGGGCACTCGTTCACCCCCCCCTATTCTGCCTGGCCAGGCTGCATGCTCAGATAAGGGTCTGGTGTGGATTTTGGGGGGACCCCCACGTCTCTTTTTTTGTTTGTTAATTTTGCCGTGGAGTTCCCCTTAAGATCCATACCAGACCTGGTATGGACTGGGTGGGGGGGGGGGACCCTACGCTGTCCTTTTCCTTGATTTTTTTTATCTATATTTTACAACCGCGACCAAGTTTACAATAGATTTTTCCTTTAGGAATGTAATTTTGCTGCGGCGCGGTTCTAAACATCACACAGATACGCCACTTTACAAGCAGACAAAGGGGACCCCCCAGGCTTATAAAGGATATTTAAAGGAATATTTCATTTTTATTGTTTTACTTTAAGCATTATTAAAATCACTACTCCTGAAAAAAAATTATTGTTTTAAAAACTTTTTTTAGCAGTGATACATGTCCCCTAGGGCAGTACCTAGGTCCCCATACACTTTTTATGGCAAAAACTTGCATACAAGCCTTTAAAATGAGCACTTTTGATTTTTCATGTTCATGTCCCATAAACTTTAATAGGGTTCGCATGATCGCACAAAATTTTTTTCTCTTCGGGGTGTTCTGGTGCGAACCGAACTGAGGGGTGTTTGGCCCATCACTAGTGGTAAGAATGCTCTTTACATTTGTGGTCAATGGGAAAAATCCTGCCCTTTCAGTGAGCTAAAAAGATCATTGGTGTCAGTAATAGCTTATCTTAGAGACTGAAATGGCTCATTGCTCAAGGAACCCATAGAAACCACTGGACGACACTAGGGTGCCACAGAACCCTGGCTGAGAAAAGCTGGTCTATAGAATGTTTGTAGATAAATGATAAAATGACTCCACATCTCAGATCCCAGACGTTTACTGAAGGGTCTTACCATTTAGTATCTAGGGAGTGAATCTTTTTATCAACTGCAGCTCTGATGATTTTAATTCCATACCCAGAACTAGTAAAAGCCTATGAGTGCTCCTCATGCTCATTCAGGGTTTACTAATTTAATTGGATTAGTACATTTAAATACTGGGCAAAATTACTTCATCAGTGTACTATTACTCGACCAATGGACAATAGAGCCTGGCTGATTTTGAAGCTAAGGCAAGAGATCATTTTCAAGGGTGCCCTAAACAGACCAGCTTAGAAAATTTGAAAACATGACCTGACACTTTTGTTAGTCCTAATTTAACAGTGATTTGGCACCGTATGTTGCATGCCATCATTTATGATGAATCAGCACCTAATGTTAAATGATATAAGTATTACGTTCATTAATAGGAAACAATCCAGTCCTTTAGCTCATCAAACTGTTTCATCTTGAGGACGCTGCTCTCGACAGCCACTGGGCACAGAGCAGATTCCTTCATCAGTCATCATGGCTCTCAGATAATTCTTTATCAGTGCCAATTTGCTAAACAACCTTTCCCCCGAACAACTAGTGATCATCATGCTCAAATGTCTGGTACACACTCTAATGCCTGGTACACACTGCCTGGTGTAATGCCTGGTACACACTGCCTGGTGTAATGCCTGGTACACACTACTACTACTAGTTTTTTTTTTCTGACAGCTCCAGTCAGAGCCTCTGTACTAAAGATCCGACATTAGTACAGTGATCTCCCCTGCTGTTTTTTTGTGTTCTGATAGGGGGACCCCCGCCCATCAGGTCACTCCGATCAGTGGTCTCCGCCATCGGCTGGGAGTGCTGATCAGGAGTGGGTCAGCTGCTGGCTTTCCTGCATGCTCATCTGACAAAACCCAACCAAATGGCCAGCTTCTTTTGGACCAGGTGCCACACACGGACTGAATGATGGCTAGTTATTATTGAACTGGCCGATGTCGCCCGACATTCGGCCCATGGGTACAATGTTTAAGAGCTACAGTAACACCTGAAAAGGTATCAGAAAGCCCTTATTAATGTAACAAAACTGCTTGTTGAGATGTAGTGAGACATGACCAGAGCTTGGTAAAGGTTGCATACTGGGCAATTACCTCTACAAACACACTACTGAAGTCTTGAGGGAAAAACAGTTTAATTTTTTTTTTTATTAAGGAAGTCTGGGGCTTCCACTGGGAGGGGCCCCCCTTTCTAATAGGGGGCCCAGGGCAATTAACCCTTTTGCCCTCTGATAAATCCGGCACTGCCTAGCATCAGTCTGCTGAATTTAATTACAATATAAAATACTGTATAGCAATTTGGCAGAGCAAATTAACTTTCTATTCCGTGTTGTCTACATCACAAAGAAATCAAAGACATAAAATGGCGGTTCCAATTGACAGTAAGTATATCAAAATTACCAAGATTGAACCAGATAGAAAATTGTAGTCACTTTTTAAGGCCCCATACACACTATTAGATTTTCTGCAGATTTTTGTCTTCAGATTTACCAAAACCATGTAGTGCAAGGTCCTGCCTGATTGCATACAAACTGAAACTCTTAAGGTTTTACCTATTATTATATGGTTTTCGTAAATCTGAAGACAAAAATCTGCAGAAAATCGAATATTGCGTATGGGGTCTATGACAGTGCAATAATTCTTTTCCATTTACAATTTGGTCTATTAATTAACTGTACTGAATCTGTCAATTTATTGGCCAGTTCCAACTTCACATGTGAATTAATTTGTGTGCAGAGCATAAATTAGAAGGGGTTTCCAAGGTGTATATTGAAATTCAGATTCAATGGTATTGTTTCACTATTTTATACAGCGGGTAAAATAAGTATTGAACACGCCCAGGTAAATATATTTCTAAAGGTGCTATTGACAAGAAATTTTCACCACATGTCAGTAACAACCCATGCAATCCATACGTACAAAGAAACCAAAACAAATAAGTTCAAAAATGAAACTATGTGTAATAAAAAGGAATGACGTAGGGAGAAAGTATTGAACACGCTAACCGAAATTTATTTAATACTTTGTACAAAATCATTTGTTGGTAATGACAGCTTCAAGACACCTGGAATGGACATGGATATGGAGAAACTAGTCGCATGTATTGCTCAGGTGTGATTTTGACCCATTCTTCCACACAAACAGTCTTCAAATCTTGAACGTTCCGTGGGCCTCTTCTATGAACTCAGATCTTTAGTTCTTTCCATAGATTTTTTTATTGGATTCAATCTTTCCATAGATATTTCTATTGATTTTTTTTTTCTTTGAAACCAATTGAGAGTTTCCTTGGCTTTGTGTTTGGGACCATTGTCTTGCTGAAATGTCCACCCTCATTTCATCTTCATCATCCTGGTTGGTGGCAGCAGATTTTTATCAAGAATGTCTTGGTACATTTTTCTATTTATTCTTCCTTCAATTAAATTAAGTTTGCCAGTACTGTATACTGAAAAACAGCCATACACCATGATGTACTCATCTCCAAACATCACTGTTGGTATGAGGGTGTTTTGGGGGTGATGTGCAGTGCCATTTGACCTCCAAACATGGTGTGTATTATGGCATTCAAAGAGTTCAATTTTAGTCTCATCTGACCAGACTATATTCTCCCAGTATTTCACAGGCTTGTCAGAATGTTGTGCAGCAAACTTAAAACAAGCTTCAACATGCTTTTTCTTCAGCAATGGAGTCTTGTGTGGTGAGCATGCATATAGGCCATGGTGGTGCATTACTTATTGTTTTCTTTGAAACAATTGTACCTGCTAATTCCAGGTCTTTCTGAACCTCTCCACAAGTGGTCCTTGGCGCTTGGACAATTCTTTTAATAATTGTTTTCACTCCTCTGTCAGAAATCTTGCAAGGAGCACCTGGTCATGGCTGGTTTATGGTGAAATGATGTTCTTTCTACTTCCAGATTATGGCCCCAACTGTACTCACTGAAACATTCAGAAGTTTAGAAATCCTTCTGTAACCAATGTCATAAGTATGTTTTGCAACAATAAGGTTGTGAAGGTCTTCAGAGAGCTCCTTGCTTTTACCCATCATGAGATATTTCTTGTGTGACACCTTTTTATAGGCCATCGGTTTAGACTGAACCAGCTGTTATTCATTTTCACTAACAAGGGGCAGGATTGCTTTCTAACTACTAATGGATTTCAGTTAGTGTTTTGGCTTTTCATGTCTTTTTGCACCTCACTTTCTTCAATGCTTAATACTTTTTTCCCTGTGTCATTCCATTTTATTACACATAACTTAATTTCCAAACGTATTTGTTTTGGTTTCTTTGTATGTATGGATTGCATGGGTTGTTACTGACATGTGTTGAAAATGTCATGCCAATAGCACCTTTATACGTAGAAAATGGTGACATGTACAATACTATTTTTACCTGCTGTATAAGAGTATATTATGTCAGTCCACTATTTTATATGCTTTTTTATACCTAGGCTCTTAGAGAGGATCTCTGGCTTGGTGCATTATGTGAGAGAGGTGTCATTATAAAATGTTTTCCACCACCAATGACAGACCTGTATAGTCAGGAGTGGAGGATTCTCAACCTGTTGACTCCTCTGCAGCATGAGAACATAGTTTGCCTCCTAACTGCTGGAACTGGATCTACAGGTGTGCTGGAGCATCATCAGCTGTTAGTTCTGCAGCATTACCCTGAGGTACGTTATTGGGATCCTCAGAATGTATACATTTTGTCCAAGTACTGGCCATTGTATTTGCAAGTAATCAAATTGTTTCAGACTCACTGCAGCATTCTGAAAAAAAAGTGAGACTAAGTGGCAGTTCACAGTTGTGCGATGCGGGAACCCTGCAAATCCACTGCTAGTTCCCGCATCGCACCTGACTCGCATGGGAGTTCACACTGCCATATGTGAACTGCTGGGAGTGTCAATACAAATTTAATGACACCCCCATTTCAGCTCGCATATCGCAGTGCGAACTGTCAGTTCAGACATTCTTGTGTGGACCAAAAAAAGGGTCCTGTGCGAGTTTGGTCCGAATGCAATGCGATTTCAGCTATACTATCTGCAGTGCGGTGTAACTGCAGTGCTATGCGAA
Organism: Glandirana rugosa; assembly: GCA_018402905.1. Taxonomy (NCBI): domain Eukaryota; kingdom Metazoa; phylum Chordata; class Amphibia; order Anura; family Ranidae; genus Glandirana; species Glandirana rugosa. The sequence goes on along the minus strand of BLSH010297125.1, from coordinate 19,002 downwards.
TCACATGCGATCTTGCACAGCCCACTAAAGTGAAAAGCATTAGAAATTTATGTTTATTTAATAACAGATCGAACAGCAGAAATGTGCAGCAATAGATCACCTTTTAATAATCTGGCTGCATTTAATTACTATTATTAAGAGGATTTCTGACTTATAAGATGTTATTAAACATACAATTGTATTAAATCCCTTGCTTGCTCTACACAATAGAATTCAGTATTCAGTACAACTAGACAAGTAGTAAATGATGAGATCCAATGCGTTCCCCAAAAAGTGGATTGTGATGACTTCACCCTTGCAAGTGGTATTAAAGTAATTTCTTAAATGAGATAAAAAAAATAGTAAAAATCATATGTAATTCATGTTTTTTTTTATTTTATTTCCTTTTTGGAGCTTGGCTTTTCAATTGTCCCCTGGCCACACCTTGATGCTGGTTCTGTCTGTGCCTCCTGTGCTGCCATGATCTATGGAGTCCTATATAAGACTGTGTTATGCCCACACTCCTGCCCTGTACTACACATAGCCAGCATGAGAGGCACACACAGAAGAAAGGCTATGCCTTTTCGCCTCCATATTGGGAGTCACTGTTAATCACAGGGCTCCAGAAATCCCAGCGGCACCGGGGGAACAAAAAGAATTGCATGAAGTAACAGGGCAAAGGACAATAAAAAAAATAAAAAATCATATATAAAAAAAAAAATAAGCAGACGGGCCCGACGTCAAGGAAAAAAAATCGGCGTTTTTCGGCGTTATGCATCGGCGTTAGTGAGCGTCGGCGTCAATAGGTGTTTTTTTTTAAAAAATCATCCCTCTGCTATTTTTCAACCTAAAAACGCTGGCGTCAAAAAACGCCGGTTAACGCCGGTACAGTGTTAGTTGGCGTTTTGCGGCGTCGGCATCAAAAAACGCCAAAACGTTACAGCCTCAGAATGCGCTGGGCGTGGGTCCTTGTTTCAGCTCACTAACGCCGACGTCATCTACAGCTCAAAAACGTCAGCGTTTTTATGGGGCCATTGACTAACATGGAGAGCTGCAAAAAACGCCAGAAAACGCCAGCGTCAAAAAACGTCCGTGTGTCTGAGGCCTAAGGGCTAAGGATGGGTTGTTTGCCAATAGGTAGTGTTTAAAAGTTTTTTTTTTTTTTTTTATGAAATATAAATGCAAGCCAGTTTACAAGACAAAACACACAATGTGCATGTAGTATCAAATTGCTCATCTCTGTATTTATTTCCTATGCCAGTAGTACATACAGTTTCATCCACTGGAATGAAAAAAAAAGAGAACGCTGTGGCAAAAAAGTAATTAAAGGGGTTGTAAAGTCTCATGGTTTTTAAGCTTAATGCATATGCATTAAGGTCAAAAACCTTCTGCGCTGCAGGTGCCCCCAGAGCCCTCTCTTTTTCTTTTTCTTACCTGAGCCCGTCCGTTCCAGTGACATGCATGAGCCCAGCAGCTCCAGCCACTCCAGCTCCTGTCTCTGTCCTCATTGGATAGATTGATAGCAGCAGGAGCCATTGGCTCCCACTGCTGTCAATCAAATCCAGTGACACGGGAGGGAGGGGGCTGAGTATCGCTGTCTGTGTCAATGGACGCAGCAGTGGGACTCGGGAGCGCGGCCGCATGGATGCCCCCATGGAAAGCGGCTTTCCGTGGGGGCACCTGATGAAGGGGAGGAGCCAGAAGCACCAGCGGGGCACCACAGAAGAAGAGGATTGGGGCTGCTCTGTGCAAAACCCTTGCACAGAGCAGGTAAGTATAACATGTTTGTTATTTTTATTTTTAAAAAAATCAAACCTTTACAACCCCTTTTAACAAAAAAGTAATCAAAGTGATTTTAAGAGTTAGTAGTTAGTATTTTTTTTTAAATAAACATTTATATTGACCTGCTCTGTGCAATGGTTTGGCCCCCGAACCTCCTCTTCTGGGATTTCTGGATGGCTGCGCTTAGCTCATCATAGCAAGTGGCTTCCTGTGGTGGCACTCGTGCAGGCATCCTGAGCTGAGCTGTGTGCGCCTATTGACACACATTGCGGCTTGGCCCTGCTCCCTACTCCCTCCTGACAGGATTTGATTGACAGCAGAAGGATCCAATGGCTCCCACTGCTGCCTCCATGTTCAGTGAGGAGAGAGAGAGCAATGCTGCTGCTCTCAGGTACAACACTGGATCAAGATTGGGCTCAGGTAACTGCTTAGGGGGGCTGGGGGAGCTGAACATGAGAGGTTTTTTTACCTTAATGCAGAGAATGCATTATGATAAAAAAAAAAAAAAAAACCTTTAGCCTTGGCAACCACTTTAAGCTTATCTTGATTTCCTTCTTGTCTAAGGGATCTTTGAGGAGCTACTTGACTGGCCGAACCACTGACTGGGCCACAGCCTGCCGAATGGCCATTTCACTAAGCAGGGGACTGGCTTTTCTCCATGCCAACATTGCAAAGGAAGGTTAGTATTTTTAAAAATATCAATGTTTTTTAATCTGTCAGGGTTCAAGCAATAGTTACATAGTTAGTATGGTTGAAAAAAGACACAAGTCCATCTAGTTCATAGTAAAGTATTGAAGATCATATATGACTAATTTTAAGCAGCAATAGATGCATGAGCAGTTTATGGGCATCTACTTAATTGTATACAGTACATGTGATAAAATGTGCACTGTTGCATTTTGTAACATATTCATTTTTATTTTGACTTAAAAAAAGCATCTTTATTGTCTTCTTTTTCACTCTTTATCATCTCTTATTGTCTCCTGCATACAGTATTCATAGAAATTATATACTTACTGTAACATAAACATGAACGTGGATCTAACATAAACATAAGAGTAGGGCAATTGTGGCAGTAGCTGAGCTGTGATGTGATCTGTAGAAGTAGTGTAATGCTGGGTTTACACTAGTGCGAATTGGATGTGGATTTTCCCACATCCAATTCTCAGGACAGGAGATTGTGACCGGCTCTCAATGGAGCCGGTTCACATTTCTCTGGGGCGGCTGCGGAGCGCCTTTGGATGGGTTCACATCGCAGCACAGAGCAGCTCCCAGCATGGGTCCGGTACATCCCCATTCACCATTTCAAGTCTGATTTCGGCCCCAATTTTTGGCTGAATTCGGACCTGTGAACCCAGCCTCAGGCTCCATTTCAGGGCTGAATTCAGGCAATAATTTGGCCCTTATTCGTCCCTGAAATGGAGAACAGGGATGCGCCAAACCCCCTGCTGCGAGCCACATCCGGCAGCAGTGTGAACCCAGCCTAATTGTAGATATAGTTTAATTCTGTGTTATTAAAGATACAGTATTCAGTAATCAGCCATACACACATGTCCCTCTATTTACATTTGAAAAGGACAGGGCCAGCTTCTAGGATAGAGTTGACATCTAGAAGCCAATAGGGTATCCTATCCAAGTAAACATAGATTGCCAAATTTCTGAAGCCTCAAAGAAAGTCCTAGCCATTTTGGCTACAAGGATCTGCAGGGTGCATTCACAAGGCCCCCAGAATGTCTGCAAGCTTTGCTTGAATTCAACAGATCTAAGGAATCTATTTTATCTTCCATAAAAGCTAAAATATTTTTAGCATAGAGATGAAAATAATTCCTTCTGATGACACACATGTTGGGCTACAAGTATATGTAAATCTGTATTTGTAGCGGATGTAGAATCCTAGAGAAACACACAAAACCGTTATATGGCACCTGATTGCGGCAGTAATTCGTACACTCGCGATCGGACAGACATGCTGGTGTCGGAAATTCTATCCGTGACCCAGCCATTGGAACTGTCCAGGGCCTATTGGATCCTGGTCACAAAACATCCTGTGGTCTGAAAAGGGAACACCCACCCCCCCCCCAGGGTTAATTGGCCAAGGGCTAAAGTCCAGCCCATATCCATATTTCAATAAATTGAGAAGCATGGGATATAGACGGTGTGATTTCCACAAAGCCGATTCAAACTGGGAAGTTACAGCTGTTTTGGCATGCTTCTGCCAAAGGATAAACTTTGATAAAGTTTTCTTTCTGTTTTTATCACTTTTTATTTTCAAAGCGAATTGCCAATTGTGTATGTCTTTTTGTCTTTTTTTTAGTATTTTTTGTAACTCATTTTCCTGTATATATTTTATGTACTGCCCACATTTGGGATATTAAATGATAAAATTAATAAGTGGTTTCTGTGTACTAAGCCTATAGCTCATATCTCTGGAGAGATTGTTGCATTTTATTGTCTATGTGCTCGGCCTAAGTTCATTGCCAATCTGTATGTATCTGCACTGCATGTTTGTCGATTGCATGCATATTGTAAACTAGCAGATCTGCCAGATGGAGATCTGTGTGTGTGTGTGTGGTGGTCCAGCAGACCAGTCTGTGGGCAAACTGTTGGGTGGTGGCATGCTATCGTATTTCTCCACCTTTGCAAGACTGAGTGGTGGTTACCAGGGACGTAGATAAGGGGGGTTAGGGGGGTTGAAACCCCCCCAGGGCATCCTGCCAAAAATGCAAACACATTATGTCCCTCTCAGTGGCAGAGTATAGGGTGTGTAGTACTGCAGTAAGGGTTATCCCAAAGTTGGGGGGATTGGGGGGAATAGATGCAGGGACCATTGGTGGTGAGTCAGAACGTTTCCACCTCTTTATGCTATCGTACGGTGGTGGGTTGTCAAACGGGTGTCTGACCAGACGACCTGGTGGTGTGTGTGTGTG
>BLSH010297057.1:1248072-1260612 GCA_018402905.1 Glandirana rugosa | reverse complement strand
GCCACATAGTTGCCCAATTAAACAGTGCATTGAGGTCGGCTTGTAAGTTGGAGACATCCTGCAAGGAAGTTATTCCACTGCATAGCTTGGTGTCATCTGCAAACACTGAAAAGGTACTTTTAAGCCCAGACCCTATATCATTTATAAATATATAGAAAAGTAAGGGTCCCAACACTGAACCTTGGGGTACACCACTGATAACCTTAGACCATTCAGAATAAGAATCATAAACCACTACTCTCTGAATTCGGTCTTTTAGCCAGTTTCCTATCCATTTACAAATTGATCTTTCCAAGCCTGTAGACTTTACCTTACACATTAGCCGTGTGTGGGGAACGGTGTCAAATGCTTTCGCAAAATCCAAGTATACCACGTCCACAGCCACCCCTCTGTCCAAGTTTTTACTTACCTCCTCATAAAAAGAAATCAGGTTTGTTTGACAACTTCTGTCTTTCATGAATCCATGCTGTCTGTTGCTTAAAATATTTTTATCCAACAGGAACTCATCTATGTGGTCTTTAATTAAACTCTCCAATATCTTCCCAGCTATAGAAGTTAAACTGACAGGTCTATAGTTACTTGGTAAAGACTTTGATCCCTTTTTAAATATGGGCACCACATTGGCCCTACACCAATCCAGTGGTACTATTCCAGTCATTAAGGAGTCCCTAAAAATGAGATACAATGGCTTTGAAATGACAGAGCTCAATTCCTTTAGGATCCATGGATGGATGCCATCTGGTCCAAATGCTTTATCTACCTTTATTCTGTCTAAATACTTCTGGACCATTTCACTTTTGAGCCATTGTGGATCATTTGGGGCTGTATCACTACCACCCCCAACGTGTACATGAGCTCCCCCATACTCCTTTGTATACACATAGCTGAAGAAAGTATTTAATAAGTTTGCCTTCTCTTTGTCCCCAGTCACGCACTCTAGATTATTTTGTAAAGGGCCTACATGCTCAGACCTGACCTTTTTACTATTAATATATTTGAAGATTTTTTTGGGGTTTGTCTTACTATCTTTTGCAGTCTGTCGTTCGTTGTGAATTTTTGCATCCTTGATTTCCTTTTTACATATTCTGTTATATTCTTTGTAACATTTAAAAGATGATAGTGTTCCCTCATTTTTATATTTTTTAAATGCTCTTTTCTTATCATTTATAACTTTTTTAACTTTGGCCGTGAGCCACATAGGTTTTCTTTTTAGCCTTTTAAATTTATTTCCCATGGGAATATACTTCGCAGTGAGTTTGCATACAGTTTTTTTGAAAAATTCCCATTTCTGTTCTGTGTTCATCGATGCCAATAGTCCCTCCCAGTCTAAGTCCTGGAGAGCAGCCCTCATCTTTGTAAAATTTGCTCTCTTAAAATTAAGTGTTTTTATCTTTCCCGTGTGTGTTTGTTACTTGCAGCTTACATTAAATGAAATCATGTTATGGTCACTGTTACCCAGATGTTCTTTTATATGAATATTGGTAATAAGCTCTGCATGGTTAGAGATTACCAGGTCCAGCAAAGCGTCATTCCTAGTTGGGGCCTCAATAAACTGGACCATAAAATTGTCCTGCAATAGGTTTATAATTTTTTTCCTTTAACTGTCCCAGCAGTGCCATTACTCCAGTTAATGTCCGGGTAGTTAAAATCCCCCATTATTATCACTGTCCCAGCCCTTGCAGCTCTTTCCATCTGTGCAAGGAGCAGAGTCTCCACTTCCTCTTTAACACTGGGAGGTCTATAACAAACTCCAATGATAACCTTTGTAGTGTGCACACTGATATGCAGATCTACCCATAATGCTTCAGACTCATCACACTGTCCATCAACTAGGTCTTCATTCACACTCGCTTTGAGTGAACTAGCAAGAACCAGTTTGAATCCTGTTTCCTGCAAAATTGGCTTTAATTGGCTTTAAAAGCACATTTTTAAAGTGTAAGACTTTAAAAACAAAATATGTTTGGTATGCATGATAATAACTTGTGACAATATCATGGGTAACTATTCCCATACAGTATGTCCTTAACCACTTGCCGACCACCCGCCGCAGCGTGACGGGGACAAGGTGGCTCGTTATCGCAAACCGCCGTCACCTGACAGCGGCCGCGATAACTAATATTGTGAGCGCGCGCCGCCGGGGGCGTGCTCGCGCGCTCATTGTGTTCGGTGGGGCCAGGGAGTGGTTAGGGCGGACTCGATCTCCGCCGGCTACCCGCGATGCCCCCCCCCCCGCAGCGAGAGAACGGAGGTCCGTGTATGTAAACACGGACCTCCGTTCTCATAGAGGGGGAAGGGCGATGATCACAGCCTTCCTCTACATGGAAGCTGTGATCATCCCCTTTCCCCAGCCAGGGCAGCCCACACACAGTTAGAACACGCCCAGGGAACACAGTTAACCCTTAGAGCGCCCCCTGCAGGTTAACCCCTTCACTGCCAATGGCATTTACACAGTAATCACTGCATTTTTATAGCACTGATCGCTGTATAAATGCCAATGGTCCCAAAAAAGTGTCAAAAGTGTCCGACATGTCCGCTGCAATATCGCAGTACCGCTAAAAATCGCAGATCGCCGCCATTACTAGTAAAAAATAAAAAAAATTAAAAACCCCAGAAATTAATTCTCATCATCTGCAAACGCTGCAACTTTTGCGCAAACCAATCAATAAACTCTGATTGCGATTTTTTTTACCAAAAATATTAGGAAGAATATAAATCGGCCAAAACCGATGAAAAAAAATGTTTTTTTATATTTTTTTTTTTTGGATTTGTATTTTAGCAAAAAGTAAGAAATTTGGGATTTTTTGCAAAATTGTCGCTCTTCTTTTGTTTATAGCGGCGATCAGAAATGACGCAGAGGGGATCAAATACCACCAAAAGAAAGCTCTGTTTGTGGGAAAAAAAGGACGCAAATTTAGTTTGGGTACAACGCCGCACGACCGCGCAATTGTCAGTTAAAGCGACGCAATGCCGAATCGCAAAAAGTGCTCTGGTCCTAAAGTGTGAAATCCTTCCGGGGCTGAAGTGGTTAAGCAATGACAATTTAGTGGTGCGTGAGTATTTGTTTGCTGAGAAAAGGCTCACATTTTTCGTTTGGGCCCTAAGAGATTTAGATACACCACTTAAACATTCTGTTGAAATATATGCATAATGTAACTCACGTCATGGAAAGTTGAAATCTACAAAAGGTGAATGTTTTAAGGGGTGATTTCTTTGTTTTATCTCTCAGTTGTCTAGACAACTGTCTAAGCATATAGACACTTAGACATTTTAAAAAAGTAATATTTGCACTCCATAAGGATCCTCAGTTTTGTTCATATCCGCCAAATGTGTCGATATAATATTTTATAAGTTAAAATTTAGGCACGTTGTTGAAGTGATAAACAAAGCAACGGCAGCATTACTTGAAGTACCGTGTAACTGATTCAAACTCATCTCTTTTAAGGCTTAATGTACACTGGACATTTTAAAACCTCTCCTGAACAATTCAACTTGACAGACAGTAGCCGACGTTGAAAAGCATCTGTTTTGCCGCATTTACATGCCGCGTTTGCGTTTACAAGCGTTTTTTTTTAAATGAAAGACGCCTGTAAACAAAACGCTGCTAAACGCGAGTTAAGGCATTTATAAGCTGTTACAGGCATTTGGCATTTCAAATGCCTCTGAACATCTATCCTGAATGCATTTTTTTGGCTTTCCAAAAAAAGCTTCTAAACTCAACTGCCTAGAAAAGGCTGTAAATGACCCTGTGTACATGTACTAATAAGATAACATAGAGGAGGGTTCAGGGGCAGCTGAAAAAAACACCCAACTGCTATACAGCAGCAGTGTACATGAAGCCTAAATCAAATAAAATTACAAAATATTGATCAAAATAATATTGCATTAATAGTAACATTTAGTTTAAAACAATTTACTTTCATTAGTAAAATTTAATCTACTAAAATGTATTAACTATTTCTGCTTTGCCAATTTTTGCACATCTCAAAACCAACTCTTCCTGATAAAATACAGTAATAATTAATGAACCTTACTACAAAAGCAAATAAACTCGATTGAAAGGAAACAACAAAGTGATAGTATGGTAATGAAATCTGTAGAGATTGCCACCTTGTGCTTTTGATCAAAAATAGAATAAGCTATTGGTATTAAGTCCTGACCTTGATATGTATAAACTATTTCTCTTATGTGTAATATATTTAGCCATGAAGTACCCTTTAAAATATTAACAATAGCAATGACCACAACAATAATAACTGAAAATAACATTACCGCTCCATTCACTAAGATGTCAAAGCGAATACCAAAGACCTTGAATAAAGTTCTTTTCTTTACACCGTTATCTTTGTAGTATCTTGCATGCCTTTAAGAGGAAAACAAAAAAAAATGTAAACATTAACAGTTATTCAAAAAAGTCACTCCATAAGATTACATTTAAAGATCAACTAGAGATATTTTTACAGGAAGTGGACAATCAACAGATCAAGCAGCATGATCATAAAATAATAAAACTATGTTAAGGGAGTCTTGGAAAAATAAAAAAACTGCTGCGCTAATTCTAGTGAAAGACTGCAGCATAAATGTAAATTGTTTTTGTCTATAGTTCTACTTTAGAAGCAAAAGTAAAACTGACACTTCATTCATTCACTATTGCTTTGTGTAGCAATTTTCTTTACCTATCTGGTATTTACATTTTGCTTTCTAAAGTACACATGTAAAGATTAGCACTGTTTGTCCTGTAAAACCAAATTAAAACATGACATACCTGAAGTTAAAGCCCTGTGAGGCCGAGTTCTCATCATTGAGTCCATGGAAACTATATGTGGGCTTACAGTATTTCAATGGCCAATCCAGATCACACTGCCAGTCAATTATAATGCCAATGGTCCCTCCCTACAAAACAACATTATTGATATTGGTAAGGCATGATAAGTTACAGAAAACGTATAGTGTGCTACACACAGTATATGTCCAAAAATATGTGAGGAGTTCCGCCTGGATGAATAAAAGTCAGCAGCTACAAATACGTTAGCTGCTGATTTTTAATATAAGGACACTTACCTGTCCTGGGCGCCCGCAATGTCGGCACGCGAAGCTGACTCATCCATCGGCTCTGGGTGCAGGCGCTGGCATCTTTACTAAGGGAAACAGGAAGTGAAGCCTTGCAGCTTCACAGCCTGTTTCCTACTGCACATGAGTGAGATGCGCTGCGCTTTCTGAATGGTCCCTGCCATCTTCTGGGACCCGTGTGTCTCCCAGAAGGCAGCAGGGGGGAAGGAGGAGGGTCGGACATAGCGTAGATCACCTCACAAGATTGGGGCGATCTTTCCCCGGAAGTGGGAGCTGATATCAGGTTTTGACAGGTATCTGCTCCCCCCCGAAAGGTGCCAAATGTGGCACCGAAGGGGGAGAGGAATCAGATATGCAGAAGTTCCATTTTTGGGTGGAGCTCCGCTTTAAATTTAGTTCTCTTTGGCTCCTCTACAATTATTGGAGCAGCTGCTGATATATTTGCGCTGTTCTGGATCTCACAGGCTGCCAGTTTGATTGCTCGCCCTGCTTTCTAAAACTTCTAGAACATAGGTGGTTGGGAGATTCAAATGGCCAGTTTGAATATTTATTGTGCTGCAGCCAGATAAATGGTTGGGGGATCGATCTGGGGAAGCTAGGTTCTTGTCCTGCTGGAGAAGTTCCCAGCCTCAGGGGCTTTTGCCCCTTTTGGACAGCTTACTGAAGTTGCTGCAGTTTATCAAGGACCCAGCTGTGGTAAAACTAGGTTCATATCCTTAACCAGTTCAGGACCGCGCTATAGCCGAAAGACGGCTACAGCGCGGCTCTGAAATGCCCGCAGGACGTCCATGGTTAGTGGTTAATCACGTTTGGAGCTAACTTAGACCCTATACACACTATTCGATTTTCTGCAGATTTTTGTCTTCAGATTTACCAAAACCATATAATATGAGGTAGATTTTCTGCAGATTTTTTCCTTTAGATTTACCAAAACCATATAATATGAGGTCAAACCTTAGGAGTTTTAATTTGTATGTAATCAGGCAGGCCCTTGCACTACATGGTTTTGGTAAATCTGAAGACAAAAATCTGCAGAAAATCTAATAGTGTGTATGGGGTCTAAGCAGTTTCGCCTAAGGATCTGGCCTGGAGATCTCACTTAAGAGTGGTGGAAGTTTGTAGCTGTCCATTTACATTAAGAGTATTAACACTCCTCTTACTAAAGAGTGTCTGGTGGAAATAAGGAACTAAACAGTTGGCTGGAGACAGAGATGTCCGGGGGAAACCGGGGGAAGTTCAGCTGTCCTGGAGAGACATTGTTAGAATAGACCTGAGCTCAAGATCCATGTGACTGTGTGCTATTTTGAAGGATAAGTGTCAGCAGTAGCTCTTTCTGAGACAGCTCTTACAGGGCCTCAGTTTTGGCCATTCCTAGTAACCCTTGGGAGAAAGACTGTTCTGAGAAGCTTAGCCTAGTCAAGAGCGTCCTCCGGTTACTATACAGCATCCTTTAAGTATCCCATACCACCCTCACTCCTCTCCCATCCCAAGTTTAAAAGCAATATACTTATAAAGACAGCCCCTTGACTGTTTACTGGAGCCAGAGGTGAATGGACTGTTGCTTGGGTGATTGGTGGCCTCTGCAGTGTTTAGGGACATTTAATACAAGTGGCTCCTATGGGGCAGCGCTACATATATATACAGCTATATATATATATATATATATATATATATATATACACATACACACTGTATATATAATGTTTAGAACTTAAAATGTAGACATTTATCTATTATAAATATCTCCTGAATGCAGTGAACATGGCACTGCCCTGAGTACTGCTCCCAGGGGAGGGCTGGGCTGGGGGGCAGGGTGGCAATTGCCCCCCAGGCCACCCTAACTTACATTCAAAATGGCCAACGGTCGCTGCCTGCTCACACTTTTCTTCTTGTGGAGGAAGGAAGTAGGGGCCAGGGGCGCAGCTACCAACTAACTGCAGGCAAAGGGGGGGGGGGGCGCCCAGGGCTGGCCCTATCATGGATCCCGCAGGGCCCATTGGGCTTCCCCAGGGGGGCACCAACGGATTACACAGAGCAGGGATCTAAAGATTACAAAGTCCTACCTCCTAGACCAGCTTATATAATAGACAGCACACTGGTGATGTCTATCATAGGAGCCGGTCCAGGAAGCAGGACTTCATATGACAGTGGCTGCGCCAGGTAAGCGGGAGATCCCCGCTCTGTGTAATCTCCTCTTTCTGCATTGCAGGCTGCATTGGATGGGCACTGGTGAGGCTGCATTGATGGGCACTGATCAGGCTGTGCTGATGGGCACTGGCGAGGCTGCATTAATGGGCAATGATCGGGCTGCATTGATGGGCATTGATCAGGCTGCAATGATTGGCACTGATCAGGCTGTGCTGATAGGCACTGGTGAGCCTGCATTGATGGGCACTGATCAGGTTGCATTTGATAGGCACTGGTGGGGCTGCATTGATGGGCACTGATGAGGCTGCATTGATGGGCACTGATCAGGCTGCAATGATGGGCAGTGATCAGGCTGCAATGATGGGCACTGATGAGCTGCATTGGTGTATTATTTTTGTTAAACCTCCTTTGTTGCAATTAACATTAAATTATGTTACCACATTGAATCATATTTGTCTTGCTTCATAACATCAATATTCTAAAACCAGGTGGGCATGGATGGGGAGCAGATTCGGTGGTTCAAAGGGCCACTTGACTGGACTTGTCCCCCAGGCCTAAGGCTGCCAGCCCTCCCCTGACTGCTCCTGTTCTGGAAACTGTGTCTACAACATTTCTCATTTTTACTATGAACTACATATTAATTATCATTGCAAAGTGATTATAAAGAAAGCCTAAAGAGGCAGTTATGGAAAAGTCACATTACCCATTCTTCAGTTGTTTTTGAATTTCATATTGCTGTATATACAGAATGTTTGTATTTATTTACTACCACGAAAATGCATTTATTATTCCATCCTTCATTTAAAATGCCAACTTTCTGACTTGTGGTTAACAATGTTGTGCAAATTGGCCAAAAATCTATATGCTGTAAATACGTGTCCTGCTGTAGGTTGTAGATTTCTAACCAAACTGAGAGAAATTAGAAGAAGTGGGGTATCTGCTTTTTTTTTTAGTGACAATTATCTGTAAGTAATAATGAGCACTTCTGATAACAAGTCACTCTTGCTTTCCTTTGTTTGTACCATGGCCTGTAGTGGCAAGGAAGTTGGTGGGAGGAACCAGTGAGTGCTGCAGAAACAAGTTAGGTTTCCCAGCAGACTATGGAGGATGATTTTAGCTTTGCAGGCAGTAGGAGAGTGAAATATTTACACTCACTTTGAATGGGCAAAAACAGACCTTAATGCATGAAAAAAGAGGTTCTACTCTATTTTTCAAAATGTTCACCACAATATAGAGACCATTTGCATCTGGGTATTGTGGTGCTGCATAGTGCAGGTGCGTTGGAGCACACCGCATATGTGCCTTAGGGTGCAATTAACAATAGCAACACACATACAGTGCAATGCTGTGCATTACACACAGCAGTGCACTGCAAATGAGCCCTTAGGACAGTATTTGTCATTGTTACATCTGCTAATGACATTAGCCTTACACGCATTTTTTTAGCTGCATTAATCACCAAAATGTTAAATGTACAATAAAAAGTTACATAACTATGTTCATCTCAGTGTTTTCTTTTTATCTACTTTATTTTCCATGCAAATTAGAGTTGCATATGAATGAATATGTTGTATTTTATACATCGAGGGGATGCCTTAAAATGTGTCTCCACTCAAATTTAAAAATGAACATGTGCAAAATGCATTATTCAACCAAACTCATTTTTTAAATGTTTGAGGCTGGGTTCACACAGGAACCCGCAGCAGCTCCCAGCAGGGGTTCGGTGCATGCTGGCTCACAGATTCAGGTCCAATTTCAGCCCGAATTTTTGGCTGAATTCGGACATGAAACAGTCCAAAAGATGCACAGTGTCTTTGTGCAAACCGCACTGGACCTGCTGCGAAGATGTGTGAACCGGCTCCATAGAGAGCCAGTCACAATCTCCTGCTATGTGAATTGGATGCAGTGAAACCCACATTCAATTCGCATAGGTGTGAACCCAGACAAAATGTTATTTATATAAATGTAACTGTTGATCCTGCCAAATGCTTTCTGATTACTATTACTTTTAGAAGAGGTCTGTCACTGCTAGCTGTCCACTGCTGAAATCAGCAGCAATGTTGGCCCCTCTGCATAGCATCTTCCAGGTAGCAGTATCTTATGACATTAGAAAGGAGATTTACTAAAACTGGAGCGTCCAAAATCTGGCGCAGCTCTGCATAGAAACCAATCAGCTTCCAGCTTTATTGTCAAAATGTATTTGAATAAGCTGAAATTAGAAGCTGATTGGCTACCATGCACAGCTGCACCAAATTTTGAGTGCTTAAGTTTTGGTAAATCTCCCCCAGTATGTCTCACATATAGGCACTTTTAGCCGGAAACTGAAGTTAAGGCCTCATGCACACAGGATGGTTTTGGACAGTTTTACAGCTGCTGTTTTTAGCTGTAGACGATTTTTCCTACAGTCAATAAACTCTCTAGCATTTTATCTTATGTGTCCATGTACACATAGGCTGTTATCAACTGTTTTTGGCTGGGGCGTTTTTTGGCTGTAAAAAAATCCCAAGACTAGTAGGTTCTGAGAGGAGTTTTTCAGCTGTAAAAACACTCAAATGCCCAAAAACGTTGATAAACGCTCAAAAACGTGGCTTGCCAGCATTTAATGTTTTAGATCTTATTGTAAAAAAGCTAAAAAACACTCAAAAACACTCCTGATGTTTTTATTACATTTTTTTAAAGGTCCTGCGTGCATGAGGCCTAATGCATATGATAAATTTGCATCCTGCTGTGAAGTCAACACCCCCTTAGCCCCTACCCAATAATCCCAGGGGAAGAAGGGTGACGAGAGGCTTTACAGTCATGTGGCCACATCTAAAACCCCTACAGTAAGGTATTTCTTTCTTGTTGGCACTTTCTTATATGCTGTGAACTAGCTTTGAATTTTGGTTTGGCAACCATCCAACCATCTCAGCATCCAAGCTTGCTATCTACATTTATATAACTTATCTACTGATACCTTATATGCTATGTCACTGAACTTCTGTCCTGTTTGCTCCACAATATATCCAAGTCGAAAAACAGGACAAAGTGGGTCTTTATTTTTGTCATAGATACATTTCTTTAGGTAATCACTGTTTACCGTTTCCACTAAATTCTGTCTGAAAAGTAAAAATAAACCAAAAAAAAAGTCACAAACACAAAAAATTTAGATCACACCTCTTGATGGTGGTAGGTAAGCACAGAAACTCTTGTAAAGCAGAATTGTTGTGCATTCTGCTTATTAACAAGAACAACAATCTGCCTAAATGACAAGTAAATGCTTACATATAGGAACCAACTATGCAGACCACAATTTTGTTTAGTGTTGCATGACCGCGCAATTGTCATTTAAAATGCGACAGCGCAGAAAGCTGAAAATTGGCCTAGACAGGAAGGGGCAAACTGCCCTGTATTGAAGTGGTTAAACACATGCTAACCTCTTTGCATCAATGTATTACTCACACAATAAAATAAAGATGCTACAAATAAGAGACTATAAGTGATTAAATTACAGAGTTGTTCAATTTTTACTGTTCCCCTAAAGTGAGATCCAAGAGTATCAGTTCTAAAAAAGACAAGCCCAAGAGCCAGTGAAGTTCAAAACATATTTGTACAGAGTATTAAAGTGATTCACAAAGAAAACAGGTAGCCAGTGCATTTCGGGGGCCATACCTATATCAAATTTATACTGTTATACAAGCTGTACACTCACATTTTTGTAAATATTTTATTATATCTTTTCATGTGACAACACTGAAGAAATTACACTTTCTACAATGTAAAGTAGTGAGTGTACAGCTTGTATAACAGTGTTAATTTGCTGTCCCCTCAAAATAACTCAACACACAGCCATTAATGTCTAAACCGCCGGCAACAAAAGTGAGTACACCCCTAAGTGAAAGTGTCCAAATTGGGCCCAATTAGCCATTTTCCCTCCCCGGTGTCATGTGACAAGGTCTTAAGTGAATGGGAAGCAGGTGTGTTAAATTTGGTATTATAGCTCTCACTCTCTCATACTGGTCACTGAAAGTTAAACATGGCCCCTCATAGCAAAGAACTCTCTGAGGATCTGAAAAAAAGAATTGTTGCAATACAAAAGATGGTTTAAGGCTCGTACACACTGTACAATGGTTGTACAACAACGGTCGTACAACAGCTTGTTGTACAATCATCCGACCGTTAGTACATGCGATTACAAAAGCCGAGGTGGGACGGTTGTACAACAGAAGTTGGATGAGCAGACTAGAAAACTTTTGTTGTACAACAAGCAGTTGTACGACTGTTGACTCGTGTGTACAGAGAAGTTGGGCCAACAAAGCTGTACATGCAAAACACGAATGCTCAGAAGTCAGGAACGCCCGGAAGTGTCCGTTCGTGTAAGCCTACATTCCTAATTCACATTCACCTGAACTTCCTCTTTATATGCTCGTAGCACGTCACCACGTTAGGCTTGGTCGTACGACCGCTTAGTGCACATCAGTACACGAGACAGAACAGCCAACATACGATTTTGGACGTCTGGTCATACGACCGGCGCATCGTGTGTACAAGGCATTAGGCTATAAGAAGACTGCCAAGACTCTGAAACTGGGCTGCAGAACGGTGGTTAAGACCATACAGCAGTTTAACAGGACAGGTTCCACTTAGAACAGGCCTTGCCATGGTCGACCAAAGAAGTTGAGTACAGGAGCTCAGCGTCATATCCAGAGGTTGTCTTTGGGAAATAGACATATGAGTGCTGCCAGCATTGCTGCAGAGGCTGAAGGGGTGGGGGGCCTGTCAGTGCTCAGACCATACGCCGCACACTGCATCAAATTGGTCTGCATGGCTGTCATCCCAGAAGGAAGCCTCTTCTAAAGATGATGCACAAGAAAGCCTGCAAACAGTTTGCTAAAGACTAGCAGACTAAAGACCTGGATTACTGGAGCCATGTCCTGGTATCTGATGAGACCAAGATAAACATATTTGGTTCAGATGGTGTCAAGCGTGTGTGGTGGCAACCAGGTGAGGAGTACAAAGACAAGTGTGTCTTGCCTACAGTCAAGCATGGTGGTGGGAGTGTCATGGTCTGGGGCTGCTGGGGAGCTACAGTTCATTGAGGGAACCATGAATGCCAACATGTACTGTGACATACTGAAGCAGAGCATGATCCCCTCCCTTCTGTAGTGGAAATGGGAGTCGAAGAAATCGTTACGTCACCAGTAGAACCTCCACACAAACTCCAACAATAGTACAAAGTTATGACGGGACACCGGGTCAGAGACTTCCCTCCCCTAGTACGAGACGAAGTCATACAGTGTCATGTACAACCGTAAGTACCAAGGGAGTTACTTGACATCGAGGGGT
>BLSH010297057.1:1236671-1246943 GCA_018402905.1 Glandirana rugosa | reverse complement strand
CTTCCCCAGATAGGCAGTCCCCCATACAGTTAGAACACGCCCAGGGAACATAGTTAACCCTTAGCGCGCCCCCTGCAGGTTAACCCCTTCACTGCCAATGGCATTTACACAGTAATCAGTGCATTTTTATAGCACTGATCGCTGTATAAATGCCAATGGTCCCAAAAAAGTGTCAAAACGCTCCAACATGTCCGCTGCAATATCGCAGTACCGCAAAAAATCGCAGATCGCCGCCATTTTTAGTAAAAAATAAAAAAAAATTAAAAACCCCAAAAATGAATTCTCATCATCCGTAAACGCGACCACTTTTGCGCAAACCAATCAATAAACGCCGATTGCGATTTTTTTTATCGCAAATATGAGGAAGAATATAAATCGGCCAAAAACGGTGAAAAAAAATGTTTTTTTATATTTTTTTTTTGGATTTGTATTTTAGGAAAAAGTAAGAAATTTGGGTTTTTTTGCAAAATTGTCGCTCTTCTTTTGTTTATAGCAGCGATCAGAAATGATGCAGCGGTGATCAAATACCACCAAAAGAAAGCTCTGTTTGTGGGAAAAAAAGGACGCAAATTTTGTTTGGGTACAACGTCGCGCGACCGCGCAATTGTCAGTTAAAGCAACGAAGCGCCGAATCGCAAAAAGGGCTCCGGTCCTAAAGCTGGAAATCCTTCCGGGGCTGAAGTGGTTAAGATTGTATTTAATGTAATCAAAAAAAAAAAAAAAGATTGTATTTCATAAATTGAATAGATTGAAATCCATTCATGCTTACCTGTCAACTTTATGTTTTGGAAAACTTATGCTGTTTTTGATAAATAATGTGAAATTTTCTGCTGCCATCAGTAATGGGGGCCTATAAAGAAAGTAAACAAGCTAAAACATTTTTATAACATGACTTATTTATTAATATCAGCCCGTCCCCACATGCCAAGTTTCTAGGTGTAATCCTAGACTCTGAACTATCCTTTTTGGCCACACGTCCAATCACTTTCCAAATCTTGCTGCCTCAACCTCTGCAACATCTCCAGAATACCTCCCTTCCTAACCAATGACACCACAAAGCTCCTAGTTCACTTCCTGGTCATCTCCCACCTTGACTTTTGAAACACCCTCCTCACAGGATTACCCTTACATAGGCTATCCCCCCTTTAGTCCATCATAAATGCTGCTACCAGGCTCATCAACCTTACCAACCGCTCTGTGTCTGCTACTCCTCTGTGTCAATCCCTCCACTGGCTTCCACTCACCCAACTAATTATATTCAAAACACTAACAACTTACAAAGCCATCCACAACTCGGCCCCAGCTACATCACCAACTTTGTCTCAAAATATCAACTGAATCGTTCTCTTTGTTCCTCCCAAAGTCCTACTCTCTAGTTTCCTTGTCACCTCCTCCCATGCTCGCCTTTAGGACTTTTCCGCAGCCTTTCCTATCCTATGGCACTCCATACCTGTCAGGGGTGAGCTCAGCCCTCCCTTCTCAGAGCTCAGGCTGCTCAGCTGTTGCTTAATTGCCAGGACTCATCATTCCCCATCGTCACACCTGATGATCATATCCTGCTCGTCAGTCAGCCTTGCTGGCTACTTAAGCTGCCTGGATCAAATCACCTGTGCCTTCGCCTTGGTCAACATATCCGGAAACTCTCTGCTGTGTTTTCCTGATAAAGACTTTTGCCTGGCTGACGTCCCTTCTGGTTCCTAATACCGTTTGCTGCTTCTGACTACGCTGATCTCTGGATTCCTGTTTTACTGGCTTGTTTTGACTACCTGCTCTGGTTATTAAACCCTGGCTATGTTTTGACTACATTTATTCTGTTTGTACTATTTTACCATTTTATTAAAAAGTGTGATTTTTACGGCACTTTTGTCTCAGTCTGATTCATGGTTCCTGACAGTAGGCGAAGGCCATGAATTCAGAAGATGCAGGCAATCCTCTTGCTGGTAATATTTTTTTCAGATTAGATGAGCAGGATCACCGCTTGGATCAGTTTACCATAGCGTTACAGACGCTCCTGATTCTCACTGCTCACCTAGATCCTACCACTGTGGCTGTTCCTGTACCACCTGTGTTGCAGGCCGTTCCTACTGCTGCTCCAGCTTCTGTGCAGGCACCTGCCTTGAATATTACCTCTATAAAAGAGGTATGTCTGTTTCCGCTATGCTTCCCCAGTGATTTTGGGGCAATCCGGTGCAATGCAGAGGGTTTCTCAATCTGGTTGGGATATACTTTGAAATGCTGCCCCAGGTGTTTACCACGGACAGAAGCAAAGTAGGCTTTGTGATTTCTGTGCTTTCTGAGAGAGCTTTGGCCTGGGCAAACCCTCTATGGGAGACACAAAAACCCATCGTCCTGAGTTACCCAGAGTTTGTGGCTTCCTTTAAAAGGGTATTTGACATTCCCGCATGCTCCACTTCTGCTGCAAAGAGCCTCATGTCCATCAAACACAGTACGAGAACTGTTGTTGATTACGCCATTGAATTCCGTACTCCGGCACCAGAGGTTGCTTGGAACAATGAGGCCCTCATGGCTGCTTTTTCTCATGGTCTCTCGGATAACATCAAAGATGAGATAGCAGCCCGAGACATACCCACTGAGCTGGAGAAGTTGATCACGTTTGCCATTCTCATCGACTCCAGACTCCGAGAGAGACCTTCCTTTAAAGAGCGCTGCGGAAGACTCCCGAACATTTGGCAGTCCCACCTCTACCTTCCTCACCTCCCATGCCTCCTGGTACCGAGTGAAGTAGAACCCATGCAGTTGGGCTTCATGCCCGCACCTGTATCTGAGGGCCTGTAGGGGACAGACCTTAGGTAGCGTTGTTTCATCCCCAGTTATCCTGAAGGATAAGCCCTTGGTTCCAGTTACCCTTTCTTGGTCTGAGTCATACATCGAGATACAGGCTCTAATCAACTCTGGGTCTGCAGGCCTGTTCATAAATGGTGCCTTTGTGTCTTAGCACTCGATTCTGATGCAGCTTTGTGCCACTCCACTTGCCATTGAGGCTATTGATGGGAGACCTCTACAGCCTGCCCATGTGACTCATGAGACTGCTTCATTGACCATGGCCGTAGGGGCTCTTCACCATGAGATAATCCAATTCCAAGTCATTTCCTCAACTCATTTCCCAGTGGTTATTGGTTATCCTTGGTCACAGAGGCACAATCCCTCTTTTGTTTGGCTTCATGCTGAGGTTCTTTCCTGGTCGCCACAATGCAATAAGTCATGTTTTCAGACAGGAGCTAAGGTCTTGTGCACCTCTTTACTCTCCTCCCTGCAGGAGGAGTACCGAAAATTTAGCAATTTGCCTCCACATCGCTCTTATGATTGCGCAATTGACCTTCAACCTGGTGCCATACCCCCCTCGTGGCCAGGTTTACCCTTGTCTATCTCAGAGGATATAGCCATGGAGAAGTATGTTGCCCACACACTTTCTCAAGGATTCATCTGCAAATCCTTGTCTCCTGGTGCTGGTTTCTTCTTTGTGAAAAGTGGCGAACTGAGACCTTGTATCGATTATAGGGGTCTCAATTGCTTCACGAGTAGCCTCCTTGATGGTATTCCCGAGTGTGGCTCAGGGTATGTTTTCACTGCAAATAGTGGTAACCGCGAGCCGCACTCGGGATTGCATCGCTGGATCCAAGGCTGGGTAACTTACCTTGTCCCCTGGGAGCCTGGCCGGAAATTCAAAAAGTGGAACACACAGTAAACATACAGTACACTGTAATCTGTAAGATTACATTACTGTTTCAAATCATTTCACATCCATTTTGTCCCTAGTGCTTTGTCCAGTGCCCTGCATGCACTTTTATATTATATATGGCATTCTTTCTGCCTGAAAACTTGAGAACGTCCATGGCAGAAAAAAGCGTCCCTGTATGTCAAAAATGTTTTTTGATCAGCTAGAAAACACCGATAGTAAATAAGAATCGTTTGCAGAATTGAGTGATTTTTGGGGAAATTTATCATCAGACACTGAAAGTGACGAAAATCGACAATTTTGCAACTGAGCAAATTTCAGTGTTTTTGACTTGAGTACATTATTGAATACATTTTCTTATTATTATATTATTATTTTGGATAACTATTTATAGTTATTTATTATATTATAATTTTTTTTTCATATATATTATAATTTATGATTTCGTTATTTCAAACTTTATCATACCTAGGATGTCTACTAGACTCTTGTCTTAAGTGAATTATTCCTAAGAATTACAGGCCTACAATATAAAACGCCAAATTTCTATGCGGAAAAATGTACTGCTTTGAGACGCAAAAATCTGACATAATCATACCGCCAGGGAGGTTAAGAATGTTTATCCGATTCCGTTGATTATGGAGTTATTTGACCGCCTCAAGGGAGCAATGGTTTTCACAAAGCTTGATCTGAGAGGGGCATACAATCTCCTGAGGATCAAGGAGGGTGATGAATGGAAACTTAATTTAACACCAGGACAGGCTAGTACGAATACCTCGAAATGCTGTTTGGTCTTTGCAACGCTCCGGCAGTTTTTCAGGAATTCATCAACGATATAGTTCAAGATTTGTTGCAGCAATGTGTGGTGGTTTATCTCGACGATATCCTCATATATTCCAAGTCCCTAGAGAGCCACCACACAGATGTCTGCCGTGTGCTTCAAAGGCTGAGAGATAATAACCTGTATTGTAAATTGGAGAAGTGTGAGTTAAATTGTGAACAGGTTAAATTCCTGGGTTATGTCATCTTCACTGTTGGTTCTTCAATGGACCCAGAGAAACCATCGGCAGTTCTACAGTAGGATTGTGTGTTCTGCGCAAACGGTTGAAAATTAGTTTTAATCTTAGAGCTGCTGCCTCCATCTCAAACTTCACAAGGTGCAGTTTGTTTAATATGATGCAATTATGGTGGGTATGGCGCTGCTCCGAAAATATTTTGGGATGCTAGCAAATTTTCAATAATTTCCTCAATCATTTTTTGATTCCTCTGAAAAAAGTGATCATAAATTTTCCAGGATGCTGGTGAAGTTTTTTTCTATATTTGATTATCAATGGCTTTATCAAGTGGGAATTTTAATATGTTATACCACAGATAAACTTCATAAATAAATAATTGTAAATTGCGCAGAAAAAAGGAGTTGTATCAATTAGAGAAGTGTATGTGTGAAAATACAGGGTGTAGATATCTTCAACTCCGGTATTAATGGGTTACATAAAATTATCCTTGTTAGTTTATTGTATACCTTCACACTGTGCAAAATAGGATACATAAAATTATCCTTGTTAGTATAGTGTATACCTTTTGTGATATCAATAACATTCAAACTGTGCAAAATAGGTTGCTCTAAAGAATTAATAATAATGCAAAATAGACTAAATAAATGAATAAATAAATGTGGAAAACTGCTAGCAATTTTTTTTTTACACAAACCAGCCTAAATTAAATTAAATTAAAATCAAACATGTGCTACCAAACAAATGGTGAAGTGTGCTTCAAGTTGTGTTGTGACCTTTATTATAAATATACAAATATTCAAAGTTCATACAATTACACGTCACTTCCGGTCAAGCTGTGGAACGCAGGAGACACAACGGACTTCCTGGTTCTCTGTATCTGAGACAAACACTTGAATTTTCTACTGAAATGTGAGTGCATTATACCATATAAAGCACTCACATTTCAGTAGAAAATTCAAGCGTTTGTCTCTTAAACTAGTCCTACAATATTGCACAAGATACTGCCTTCTTCCTTCTATGTCCGTACTGCGGGGGAAACAATCAAGGTAAAGAATAGGAATCATCTCTAGAGCGAGTACCCATTTGGTGGGGAGCGCTTTCCGGTGAGTGGCTTAATATTGGGAGAGCACAGAGTGGATCACCGACACATAAGTTTGGAGTGGAGGAATTTGTTTTTGTCACCACCATTTTTACTTACCAAGGATATCTATGGACATTTTTTGAACTTTGAATATTTGTATATTTATAATCACGGTCACAACACAACTTGAAGCACACTTCACCATTTGCTTGGTAGCACGTTTGATTTTAATTTAATTTAATTTAATTTAGGCTGGTTTGTGGAAAAAAAAATTTTTGCTAGCAGTTTTCCACATTTATTTATTTAGTCTAGTTTGCATTATTATTATTCTTTAGAGCAACCTATTTTGCAGTTTGAATGTTATTGATATCACAAAAGATATACACTATACTAACAAAGATACTTTTATGTAACCTATTTTGCACAGTGTAAAGGTATACACTAAACTAACAAGGATAATTTTATGTAACCCATTAATACCGGAGTTGAAGATATCCACACCCTGTATTTTCACACATACACTTCTCTAATAGATACAACCCCTTTTTTCTGTGCAATTTACAATTATTTATTTATGAAGTTTATCTGTGGTATAACATATTACAATTCCCACTTGATAAAGCCATCGATAACAAAATATAGAAAAAAAACGTCACCACTATCCTGGAAAATTTATGATCACTTTTTTCAGAGGAATCAAAAAATTATTGAGGCAGTTCTACAGTGGCCCCGTCCCATGGGTTTATGTCCACTACAATGTTTTCTTGGCTTTGCCAATTATTATGGTAAGTTTATTTGTAACTTCTCGTCTCTGGTCAAACCCCTGACTGATATGACCAGAAAGGATGGTAAGCCACAGAATTGGTCTCGGGTTCCATTAAAGCCTTTGAGTCTCTCAAGGATGACTTTGTTTCAGCTCCTGTGTTGGCACATCCTGATCCCACGTTACCCTTCATCCTTGAAGTTGATGCATCGGAGACTGGAGTTGGTGCTCTTCTGTCTCAATGTCCTACCTTTGATAGCACTATGCATCATTGTGGTTACTTTTCCAAGAAATTGTCTCCTGTGGAATGCAATTGCGAGATTGGGGACAGAGAGTTGTTAGCAATCATTTTAGCTGTTAAAGAATGGAGGCAACTCCTCGAGGGTACCACTGTGCCGGTTCTCATTTTGACTGACCACAAGAATCTCACATTCTTGTCTGAGGTTAAGCGCCTCTCTCCCAGAAGGGCGCGATGGGCTCTTTTTTTTGTCATGTTTCAATTGCATAGTCTCATTCTTACCCAGTACTAAGAATGTAAGGACTGATGCATTGTCGCAACAGTTTTCCTCTGCTTCCAAGATGGAGTCGGTTCCTGTTCCTGTCATTCTGGCTATGGTTCGTATCAGTCTCACTTCACCTTCGGGTGACAAAATTCTAACCGCTCAGATCCATTCTCCTCCGAGAAACCTTGTGACCGCTGCTTTGTCCCTGACAGTCTCCGCACTGCTGTGCTCTAGACTTACCATCCTCCCAAGGCTGCTGGCAACTCAGGGAAGAACTCATTTGGGCTATTTCCCAAAAATTCTGGTGGCCTAGTCTCAGTGCTGATGAAGCTGCTTTCATAGCTGCTTGTTCCATGTGTGCTCAGAGTAAGACACCACAACACCTTCCAGTTTGCCTCCTACAACCCATACCCAATGGAGAGAGGCCTTGGACCTACCGGTCTATGGATTTTATTGTGGAGTTACCCAACTCCCAGGGCAACACAGTTATCCTTATGGTGGTTGATCAGTTCTCAAAAATGTCACATTGTATTCCACTTAAGGAGTTGCCCATGTCCAAAGAACTGGCATCCATTTTTGCTCAGGAGATCTTTCGCTTACATGGGCTATCCAAGGTTATCGTCTCGGACAGGGGAAGCCAGTTTGTGTCCAGGTTTTGGTGAGCCTTTTGTGCACAGTTGGGAATTCAGTTTTCCTTCTCTTCTGCGTATCACCCGCAGTCCAATGGGGCTGCAGAACGAGCCAACCAGTACTTGGAACAGTTTCTACGTTGCTATATTCCTGACCACCATAGCAACTGGTCAGACCTCTTACCTTGGGTGGAGATAGTTCACAACAGTGCCGTTAATACCGCTTCCCGATTCTCTCCGTTCATGGCGAATTATGGTTTCCAACCACCCATGTTGCCTGACTCATTTGTTCCTCAGAGAATTCCTGTGTTAGAGGAGCATGTCTGTGGTCTTTATTCCATTTGGGTACAGGTCCAAGAGTCTTTGCAACGTGCCAATGATAGGTACAGACTTCATGCTGACCGCAGACGCCTACCTGTGCCTTGCAACTAAGTTGGGGAGAGGATCTGGCTGTCATGTCGCAATCTCCGACTCCATGTTCCCTCACTGAAGCTGGCACCATGGTTTATTGGTCCTTTCCGTATTCTCCGTAAGATCAACCCAGTGGCTTACGTTTTGGACCTTCCTTCTAATATGCGTATTTCAAATGTATTCCATGTCTCCTTAATAAAACCTTTGGTATGCAACCGCTTCACCACCTCGGGACCACATCCTCACCCAGTTCAGGTTAAGAACCAAGAGGAGTATGAAATACAATCTATCACTGACTCCCGTAGGTTCCGTGGGCGCATACAGTACCTGGTTCATTTGAAAGGGTACGGTCAGGAGGAGCGCTCTTGGGTTTCATCCTAGGTATGTACATGCTCCTGTCCTGCTCCGTGCTTTCCATAGACGTTTTCCCCTCAAACCTGGTGGCATCTCTGAGGGGGAGGGGTCATTGAGGAGGGGGTACTGTCAGGGCTGGGCTCAGCCCTCCCTTCTCAGAGGTCAGGCTGCTCAGCTGTTGGTTAATTGCCAGTACTCATCATTCTGCAGTGACTCATCTGATGATCATATCCAGCTCGTCAGTCAGCCTTGCTGGCTATTTAAACTGCCTGGATCCGATCTCCTGTGCCTTCGCCTTGGTCAACATATCTGGATACTCTCTGCTGCTGCTTTTGCCTGGCTGACTTCCCTTCTGGTTCCTGATTCCCTTTGCTGCTCCTGACTACACTGATCTCTGGATTCCTGCTTTACTGGCTTTTTCCGAATACCCGCTCTGGCTACCGAAACCTGGCTATGTTTTGACCACATTTATTCTGTTTGTATTATTTTACCATTTTATTAAAAAGTGTGATTTTTGCTGCACTTCTGTCTCAGTCTGATTCATGGTTCCCGATACTACCCCAATCTGTCTGACTATCTCTTACTCTGTTTTTTGACGATCCCTGAAAACCCACCTCTTCAGAGAAGCCTATTCTGCCCACACCTAATGACTGGACTTTCATTTCATTCAGCAGCTCTTCCTACACTGTTATTATCTTTTGTATCACTTGACCTTCCCTCCTAGATTGTAAGCTCTAATGAGCAGGGCCTCCTGATTTTTCCTGTATTGGATTGTATTGTAACTGTACTGTCTGCCCCCATGTAAAGCTCTGTGCAAACTGTTGGAACTATATAAATCCTGTATAATAATAATAATAATAATAATAATAAAATGTAATAAAAAGTACAGAATAAATGCACTGTATGCTATTGTTTTGTATACAAGTTAAAAGCACTGCGGTTTATAACAGTTTAGATGTGCGCCATGAAAGAAAAAGTCAAGCAAAAAACTTGTTTCTAGTTTTGGATAGAATATAGAAGATGGGTTCTTAATGCTAATTATAGAGATTCACCTTCACTTCCTGTCTCTCAGACAACAATTTCCACAGACATGAAGTGAGAGAAAATCTGCAACAGGGTTACAGACAAAAATAAAGCTCTGACAGGGGTTCTAATCTTCTACTCTACAAGGAAAGCATTTTTTTCTGTAAGTGTTGCTATTGGAGAGTTTTTCTCACTTTCTGTCTGGTAAAACATCATCAACAGAACAGGAAGTGAGAAGAAATCTCTTTAACCGCTTGCCGACCGCTGATCGGCATTTGACGGCGACAGAGTGGCTCTGTAAGGCAAAATGCCGTCATATGACGGCGGCTGCCAGATCGCGCACAGTGAGCGTGCGCCCCGCCGGTGGCGCTCCCGCATGCTCACTGTGTCCGGGGAGGGCCAGGGAGCGGGTGCGGCGGATTCGATCTCCGCCGGCCATCCGCGATGCCCCCCCCGGAGTGAAAGAACGGAGGTCCGTGTAAGTAAACACGGACCTCCGTTCTGTGAGGCGGCAGTATACTGCCGTAAAACGGAATGTCTCGGTGAGACAGCGGCAGTTTACGGCTAGTCGCCAGCCGTTCGCCAATTTCTCTAAAGAAGAGTGAAGGACAAGACAACTACTACAAAATGGTCTGTCTTTCACTCTTTTTGAGAGGTTATCGTTGTGAATGTCTTTTTTTACGAAAGGAACATCTCATCTTCTAATCTTGGGGACAGTCTCGAAATAAAAACAGACATTGGGACAACGTCTAAAAGAGAGTGAAGTACAGACACCTTTAACAACAGACTCTCTGT
>BLSH010297057.1:1190117-1223837 GCA_018402905.1 Glandirana rugosa | reverse complement strand
GCAGTCTCTGACCATCTCCTGTACTATGTCTGCAATCTCTGACCATCTCCTGTACTATGTCTGCAGTCTCTGACCATCTCCTGTACTATGTCTGCAGTCTCTGACCATCTCCTGTAGTATGTCTGCAGTCTCTGACCATCTCCTGTACTATGTCTGCAATCTCTGACCATCTCCTGTAGTACGTCTGCAGTCTCTGACCATCTCCTATAGTACGCCTGCAGTCTCTGACCATCTCTTGTACGTCTGCAGTCTCTGACCATCTCTTGTATGCCTGCAGTCTCTGACCATCTCACGTTATATGTCTGGCAGTAAATGATATGCACAACCCTTTGGTGTGTCAGGGGCTGCAGTTGAGGCACTGAAAACCTCATCAGTTGGCCATCACTGGGATGCAGTCTCAAACCAAGCTATACATCCACACAACAAATAGAGTGTATGAGAGTCAGAACAAGCTGCTCTGGTTTAAAGTAGACCTTTCACCATGAAGGCCTCTTTCACACACACTGCAATCCCTACTTTCATAGCTGTGTGTGCTCTGCTGATTGCTAATAACTCCTTCTAGGAGTTTTCCGTCTGTTGGTGAGTACCCCACCTCCCCAGTCCATGGTGTGCAGGCACTGAGATGATGTGCTGTAACCTCCAGCAACCAGTGAGTGGTAATGATGTGCTTTAACCTCCAGCAACCAATCAGTGAGGAGTCATGATGTGAATGGGGGGGGGCGAAGAAAATGTTTGCCCAGGGTCCAATCAATATGAAAGGTAGCCCTGATCCTGCACCACATTCAAATTACACTGCCCTTGCAATCTACAGTGGGTGTCAGTGAAATCTTAATGACAACCCTGCTTGCTACGGGGCGCACAGTGCATGCTCGCTCCTGTGCCATTGACCCACACAGCGCTGCTTGATTCTCCCCCCTGACCCCCCCCCCGCTTCACCACTTGGTACCTGCTGCTGAACCCCCCCCAGGACAAAAAATTATCTACAGCCCTGCCACTAACCACTGATGAGATAATGAAAGCAATCTCAAGCTTTGCCAGGTCTAAGGCGCCAGGCTCAGACGGGCTACCCATAGAATTCTACTCACAGTATAGTGAAGTACTTTTACCCAAACTACTGGCCTTATATAACTATATGTTTGATAATTTCATATTGCCTCCAACAATGCGCGAAGCTACTATCATTCTGATTCTTAAACCCGGCAAGGACCCACATGTTACAGATTCATACCGCCCGATCTCATTGTTACAAGTAGACATAAAGATACCTGCTAAAACCCTGGCTCTTCGGCTCAACCAAGTCATTACAGATCTGGTGCATGAAGATCAGGCTGGTTTTATGCCCGGAAGGAATACCTCCTTTAACCATAGGATACTATTCATGAACCTACAGGCCCAACACGACAACGTGGGGGAGAGGGTAGTGGTGGCCCTGGACACAGCTAGGGCGTTCGACTCTGTGGAATGGCCTTATCTGTGGAAATGCCTGACTGGCTTTGGCTTCGGCCCCAAATTTCTCAAATGGATTCAAATTTTATACCAAACCCCAACAGCTAGAGTGGTGGCCAATGGGTGGTCATCGGATGCCTTTCAGCTGTCCAGGGGCACCCGACAGGGATGCCCTCTCTCCCCACTACTATACGCCCTCGCCACAGAACCGCTTGCTATCTCCATTAGAAGCAACCCGTGTACAAAAGGCCTACGAGTCGGAGCATTTGAAGAAAAGATTAGTTTGTATGCTGATGACACTCTCCTGTACCTGGCAGATTCAGGACCCTCACTGGCGGAGGCGTTACAGACGTTTGAGGGATTTGGAGACTTCTCTGGGCTTAGGATCAACTGGGAAAAAATCCCAAATCCTCCCACTGGATTCTGCCCCACAAACACAGGCCCAGTCGATATTGCCCCTGCAACGGGTCAGTATTATTAAATACTTAGGTGTGTACATTACGAACTCCCCGACTGACTATATAAATAATAACGTGGAACCAATTTTTCCATTAATAAAAAACAAAATACAAACATGGTTGCCCTTGAGGGTGATGGGGCGTATTAATTTAATAAAGATGATCCTACTCCTACAGCCTTCCTGTACTGAAAAACCTATCAATATGCTCAATATTCAAAACATTTTTTTCACAGGTCATTTAAAAAATTAAAATGTTCTACTCAACATGGGAGCCCCTGCAAAATATAACATAACACTTTATACTATTGCAGTGTCATAAACCCAATATATCTTTCAGACTTCAGGATAGAGGAGTCCTTGATGTGCACATCAAATTTCTTACAACAGGTTAGCTAGATTGTGATTCTGCCCAAAAGTGTTCACGGGTAACAAAAATATCAGATTTGATTGGGCATGTAGTCATATTTAAAATAATTTTGTAAAACCTGTGTGTCATGGTAGGGTCCTTTTTTAACTATTACACTTGTAACACAAGCAAAATACAGTGTGACTTAGGCCTGATTCAAACCTTTTTGCATTTTGCACATTTGCACTACAGAATGTGTTCCATAGGAAACCATGTTAAATGGACTGCAGTGCAAATCTGCAAAATGCAAAAAGCACTAAAAAGGCATAAGTGTGAATTCAACCTTAGTCTTACGGAAATATCAAAGTACACATAAAATTGCCATAACATATACTCGCAGACCTGGAAATCTTTACACCTGTCTTTCGAGTCTCAGGAATCAAGGCAAAACTGACTAGCTTTGTTTTGTACATTCTACTGTCATTAAGATAATGAACTTAATGCTGTACTCCGGGACACCTATACATTTTCCCTTGCAGTGGGGCTGTACCCACACTGCAAGGGTTAACGGCTCATTTCTGTCTACGGTGTTTGGAAAAGCAGATTTACTTACCCGGGTCTCTGCTCCTGTAGGCTCCTCCTCCCTGATAGACCAGTCCCTGCAGCCTCTTTTTCCCTGTGCTTCAGCAGTCTAAGGTCTGCAGAAGTCAATAAGATTGATGCAGGGTACATAACCCTGCATTAGATGTGAGAATGCTGAGGGACAGTCCACTGCATGGGGAGTGTCGTCTGCTGGGGGAGCAGAGGATCAGGTAAGTAAAAATGATTTGATTGTCCCCTAGACTAAACAAGCAGTTAACCCTTGCAGTGTAGGTACATGCCTACTGCAAGGGAGAATTTTTAGATTTCCTGGAGTTGGGCTTTAACCCATCAAGTCAATTATTTTTTCCTTATTAGAATGCAAATCAAAGTTACAAGAATATCCATTAGATTCTGCTTTTTTTTAGCAGTCACTAAGCCATAAACAGACATGGTGAAGCCTTACTGTGTTGTACATTAAGTAAAAAATTCTCAATATTAGGTTACATAATCATTTTATTTATTTTTTGTATTCACTGAAAATTAGTATCAATGGAGAATGCTCCCACCACCAAGCCATATCTAGTCAAACTAAGTTTACCTGATTCGCTCAGTGCTTGATAATCACTCTTTCCTTTTTAAACAGGGATAAATTAAAAGATATAAGATCATTCACTGTATTGAAATATTTAGTAAAATCATTCTAGATATTAATAGCTTTGGTAAAATAAAAACTTTGAAGGTCTATTTTATATGGCAGTCGACAACATTCTTGTCCTTCGTGTTGGTTTTTGTAAATCTATTACCATAATCATACCAGCAGCTTTAAAGTGTACAGCTGTGGCCAAAAGTTTTGAGAATGACACAAATATTCATTTTCACCAAGTCTGCTGCTTCAATGTTTTTAGATCTTTTTGGCAGATGTTACTATGGTATACTGACGTATAAATTACAAGCATTTCATACGTTTCAAAGGATTCATTACCTATTACATTAAGTTTATGCGAAGGGTCAATATTTGCAGTGTTGACCCTTCTTTTTCAAGACCTCTGCAGCTCTCCCTGGCATACTGTCATTACTGTCAATCGACTTCTGGGCCACATCCTGACTGATGGCAGCCCATTCTTACATAATCAATGCTTGGAGTTTGGCAGAATTTGTGGGGGGTTTTTTTGTGCACCTGCCTCTTGAGGATTGACCACAAGTTCTCAATGGGATTAAGGTCTGGGAAGTTTCTTGGCCATAGACCCAAAATGTCAGTTTTATTCTCCAAGCCACTTAGTTATAATGTTTGCTTTATGGCAAGGTGCTCCATTATGCTGGAAAAGGCATTGTTCCTCACCATGGGGGAGAGAACAGAAGGCGCGTGGCCTAGTGCATTATCCATGGTATAAAAGATTTATTAAGTAACAGAAGTAAGCTTTGTACTCACATTTGATTGAAGAATAAAAATCACATCACAACAATCCCTTAAAGATGTCCATAAAGTGTCACCCGCATCCAATAGGACTGACGGGTATGGTGACAGGCTAACGCGTTTTGAGGGTTTTCCTCTTCCTCAGAGCCTTAGACGTGAAATGTCTGATGTATGTCTTATCCTAGGGTGCGCCAAGACGGTGGTGAGATCATGGGAAAATGGTCCTCTCTCATTGGTTGGATGGATCCTTTAGTCACCTTAGCGCACCCAAAGTGGTGCTGAGCAGCTTGGCCTCCTGTTCCTGGGTGTATCCTGGTGCGGTCGTGAGTGGACTGGTGGCAAGTCCCAATGGTGAGTTATATGGAGCACCTACAGCTGGTGCAGGCCCGACCACACAATCCACTTCCTGCCCACTCCAGTTTACACCAGGGTGCCCATCCCATGAGCCAGAAGCTATTCCTTCTTCTGCCACACACACAGTGCCAATGCGCTGTGTAAGAGCAGACTCCTATCTGGAAACAACGACTCCAATTTGGCGATACATAGGTACTCAGACCCACAACCGCCTTGTATTCAGCTCCATATAACTCACCATTGGGACTTGCCACAAGTCCACTCCCGACCGCACTAGGATACACCCAGGAACAGGAGGCCAAGCTGCTCAGCACCACTTTGGGTGTGCTGAGATGACGAAAGGATCCATCCAACTAGTGACAGAGGACCATCTTCCCATGATCTCACCACCGTCTTGGCGCACCCTAGGATAAGACGTGCATCAGACATTTCACGTCTAAGAGGAAAACCCTTGAAACGCGTTAGCCTGTCACCATACCCGTCAGTGCTATTGGATGTGGGTGACACTTTATGGACATCTTTGTTGTGATGTGATTTTAATTCTTCAATCAAATGTGAGTACAACACTTACTTCTGTTACTTAATAAATCTTTTATAGAATGGATAATGCACTAGGCCACGCACCTTCTGTTCTCTCCCCTATGTTTTAGCACTTCGGACTCCCCTAAGTCGATCAAGGCAGCGGGCGGGCATTATCCATACCGTAACATCCATACAGAAGTAACATCCATCCCACCTAGACCCACCACACAGCGCAGGAGATTTTTTCTGTTTATATTGTTCCTCACCAAACTGTTCTTGGATGGTTGGGGGAAGTTGCTCTTGGATAATGTTTTTGTACCATTCTTTATTCATGGCTGTGTGTGAGCCCACTCCCTTGGCTGAGAAGCAACCCCACACATGAATGGTCTCAGGATGCTTTACTGATGGAATGACACATAGTAGCACTCACCTTTTCTGCACAGGACAAGTTTTTTTTTCTGGATGCCCCAAATAATTAGAAAGGGGATTCCTCAGAGAAAATGACTTTACCCCAGTCCTCAGCAGTCCAATCCCTGTACCTTTTGCAGAATATCAGTCTGTCCCCAATGTTTTTCCTGGAGAGAAGTGGCTTCTTTGCTGTCCTTCTTGTAACCAGGCCATCCTCCAAAAGTCCTCACCTCACTGTGCGTGTAGATGCACTCACACCTGCCTGCTGCCATTCCTGAGCAAGCTCTGCACTGGTGGTGCCCCGATCCTGCATCTGAATCAACCATAGGAAATGGTCCTGGAGCTTGCTGGACTTTCTTGGGCGCCCTGAAGCCTTCTTTACAAATGCAGTGGAAATGTTTTTTTGGGGGGGATTAAATTAATTTTCATGGCAAAGAGGGACTTTGCAATTAATTGCAATTAATCTGATCACTCTTCATAACCTTCAGGAGTATATGCAAATTGCCATAATAAAAACTGAGGCAGCAGGCTTTGTGAAAATTAATATTTGTGTCATTCTCCATACTTTTGGCCACAGCTGTATATCTAGCCAAAGCATTATTTTAGTAATGTAAGGAGCTGCTTGAACCTCTGTCAGTTTTTTATATCTGCCTGTGTTTCAGATTTTCTTTCACTCACTGGAAGGTGAAACTGTTGTTGGCAGTACAAGAAGTAAGAGTAAATCTTGGATCCTTGGAGAGCATTAAAAACCCAGAATTTTAATCCTTCCCTACTCTTTCCCAAACCACAAAAAAATGGCTTGACATACACAGTAAACTAGTCACATTTTTAAATTCTGACTCTAAATTCTAAAGATGTTAACTTTATAAAGACTTTAATTACAGATCTACAAGGGCAGATCTGCAGACTTTTTGTAGACATTCAGTGACAGTAAAACATTCATGCAGAATCTAATCATTGGACAAGTTTTGCCTGGAGTTCCAATTAAAAACATATAAAGGAATACACTATGTAACAGTACAAGGGAAGGTTGTGTGTCTTATCAAATACTTATAGCCTTTTTAAAATATCCTGGCTTGCTTTATTTAGGCCAGGGGTTGTCAAACTATGGCCCTCCAGTTGTTCAGGAACTACAATTCCCATCATGCCTAGTCATGTCTGTGAATGTCAGAGTTTTACAATGCCTCATGGGATGTGTAGTTCCCCAACAGCTGGAGGGCCGTAGTTTGAGGATCCCTGATTTAGGCTATAGATATCACCATCAGCTAATTTTTACTGATATAGATAAAAAAATCTATTTAATAATAGACATTATTATTTGGAACTAAATATGAATTTAACTCAGTTTGATAGTGGTGTGCCTTTAAAGATTGCAATATATACAAATATGTACTATAGAAGAGACAAGAGATAAAGTATAACAATAAAGAACTGCGCAACGGGAAAGAAATTATATATATTTATATATGTGACTGTGTGTGGCTGCTGGTAGACGATCACAAAATGTGAGAAATATTGAAATTAACAAATCTTTAACTGCGCTAACACACAATATTAATGAATGGAAGCATGTTCTCCCTAATCAGTAAGAAGCCTAATGACCATTCGCCTACTGACTGTATAGGTAATGGTAGACTATTATTCAGCAAAATACAATGTGCTTGCAAGAATAAGATCACCATACCATGTACGTAGGTACCTGTTGACATAAATCATGCATACATCCCAAACAATGAATACAAATGATAGCACTGATAGTGCAAATATAAAGTGCAAAAAATAGTGCAAATAGAGTGCAAACAATATAAAATATAAAAGGAAATAGTGTCTCTGTGCAATAAAGTGCAAAAAAAGTACTTCAAGGTCCTGTCACTTTAAATGAAGTGAATAACCAGTTCCAAAGACTCTGAATATCCCAGTGATGGTCCTCTCAATCCAAATAGTGATAAGTAGGAAAGCCTTCACCAATGCACCCAGTGGTATAATCTACTCACCAGATGTTAGTGATTCCCATCACAGGAATCAAACAGGCTCTATATAGATGCACATGAATGACAAACTCCTTTAGATGTCCCAGCAATCCCAATAATAACCTCAGGCAGGTATAGACAACATAAGGGCGCTCACCCACCCGGTATGCGGATTAGAGAAAGAGAGGATGGAGCCACATGGTTAAGTACGTCCAAAAAATGTAATTAAATCCTCAAAGAATAAAAATCATAGTTAAAATGCTTACAAACAGACAGATGGCGCAGGGGATGCTGATTGCGATCCACCTGTGGGTCAGTGAGCGGAAATGATCCCCAATACCCTACGCTGCGTTTCGTCAGCGTGCAAGCTGACATCATCAGGGGGTCAATGTCACGCACGCTGACGAAACGTGCTATCACCTGTATTCATTGTTTGGGATGTATGCATGATTTATGTCAACAGGTACCTACGAACAGGGTATGGTGCATCTTATTCTTGCAAGCACATTGTATTTTGCTGAATAATAGTCTACCATTACCTATACAGTCAGTAGGCGAATGGTCATCAGGCACCTTACTGATTAGGGAGAACATGCTTCCATTTATTAATATTGTGTGTTAGTGTGGTTAAACATTTGTTAATTTCAAGAGATAAAGTATATTGGTTTTTAAGTCAGCATTGTTTAAATAGAGCAACCCCAAAGCTCCTGTGGTTCCTGACAGTGTTGAAGCTTGCCCATTCTTTTCTACTTTCTGCACATTCCTATTGTCTCTGGCTTGGCTATAATGGGCTGACCTGGGCATTAGAAATATGCATAAGATATAATGAGATGAACTCTAGGCAATGTGAGAAAGTGTCACAGACACATGGCTTAGACAATTGCAGAAAGCCCTTTGGACGGTTGGCAACCCTGGTGATTAGGGTGTGCCCAGGCCTATGCACTCAGTGGTTGGGGTACTCTTTTACTTGGGGAGCCACAGTCTAGTCTGAACATGTGTGTAGACAGTGGACAATGGATGGTGTCAGTCGGTAGAGCAGTGGGTGGTGTCAGTAGGGCAGTGGACTTTGCCAGTAGATCAGTGGACAGTGTCAGTAGGGCAGAGATTGGTGTCAGTTAGGGGAATTTACCAAGAACAGCTATGCATTACAGCCAGTCAGCCTCTAGCTTTCATTTTCAAACATTTAAGTAGAACTATAGGCAAAACTTTTTTGCATTTTGGGATAGAGCAAGAGATGGTTATAATCCCTGCCAGATCTGTGTACCATTGTAGAAATTTCCCTTCACTTCCTGTTCCATAGTCAAACAGGAAGTGACAGATTAAGGGAATTCCTTAGGGGCCACCAGGTCACCAAAACTAGTGTCCCCATTGGAAGATTTCCCTTCTATTACTTTTCTGGGGACAACCCACATTTTTTCAATGATAATGGTCAACAGGGCAAATCCAGAGGGTAACTCTCTCTAACTGGGATACAGGCAGCAATAAAAACTGAGAGGGATTCTAATCCCTCTCCACTCTCTCCAAAACAAAACAAAAAAAAAACATTTTACCTTTAGTTATATTTTAACTGAACAAGCTGAAGTTAGAAGCTGAATGTTTACTATGCACAGCTAATTCTGTCTACTCTAGTTTTGGTAAATTCCTCCCAGTAGGGCAGTGGACGGTGTCAGTGGTTTTACATTTATTATTATTTTTTACAAAAAAGCCTCGTTGGGGACACTACTAGGAAGTGTCAAAGCTTTCTCAATCAGGACAGCAAGGAACCTAAGGCCTAGGTGTCTGTACGTGGTGACATTTTTTAATGAAACAAGATCAGTACTTTAATAGTTGTATGACCCCTCTCAGCGTTAAAAAACTAAGATTTATATGATCATTGGTCTATATTATCATTTTAGATGCTTGTTCATGCTAGTACCAAAATCAGTGCCTATTTTAATTGACTGTAGGTAGATTAGTGCATGATTTCATAGAATGTAATGTACATAGCAATAATACACTGGAAGTTTAACATAGGTTAAAAATGTAAATATTGAATATGTCTCTATTATATTTACATGCCACGCACAACTATAAAGCATTATGTGGGTGCCCCTAACATTAATTCATAGGTTTTCTTTTAAAATGAATCACTGCAAGTTTTTTTTCACAGTATAAAAGGCATACCTTGACTTTGACGAAAAGAAAGAGCGTTGCAATCTTCATTGGTATTGCATGGTGCTAAATCAGGAAGCTGGGAAGAATTGATAATACTTCTTGGTAAAATACTTCTTTTTCCATTCAGTGTTAGATATTGCATTCTTGGTATTACTGTATAACAAAAATATTAAATTATGCAATAACTAGGTTCTCAGTTAGTCAGGTACTTCTAACGCACACCTGCTGCCAATCTGCATGAAAGTAAGCAGGCCCCCTTAGGTTCACACTACAAAAAAGTCCTCCAGATCTGTTCCAGGTGTGTTTCTGCAAGCACATTTTTAAAGATCTGTTCTGCGTTATACCGCATTCAATTATAGTTTTGTGCAGGAAAAAAAAGTATCATGTTGTACTTTTCTTCTGGAACTGAAAAACCATGGAACACACTGTGCTGGTGTGAACTATGCCATTGGAACTAATATAACCTACTTTTCATACTTTTTTGATGCAGAAAAAAAAAGCACTGCACAGCATGTGGTGTGAACGGGCCCTTAATGCTTGGAATACTTGACATGACAATAAAGACCCTTTTTATAACAAAAATGGCTGAGTACTGTGACTAAATATAACCAGGTCACTTACAATACATGTCCCTCAGGCCTTTGCAAAGTGGAAAAGTTTTCTGCTCTTGTGTTCTGTGAAAGACAGTCTTTGGCTGTGAGGGAACTATCCTATCCTAACCCTATCCTTGTTCCTTCAATGCTAATCGTCCCCTGCAGACTCTTCTCTGATTTATGGTTGCAGCTGTGACTGCATCATGAACAATGCCGGGCCATCAGTCCTGCATTGTGAGTGAGAAAAGTGTGAGCCTACAAACAAGTGAAAAGAAGAGGTAAGCACTGGCTGCTAGGGGAGTGAGTGAGTGATAAGGTAAGTAAAAGGGCTTTATATTGGTATTCTAGGCAAAAACAAGCATTTAAGCAGTATGGGGGGAGTTCCCAGATGTTCTGTTAACCACCCCAAAGGCACATTTACTGCTACAGGGTGGCAGCTCCACGCAGGATCATATATCACCGGTGGGCTGCTTCTGCTATGATAATTCACAGTAGAAACAGATCCGCGAGTGTCGGGCACCCGTCGATCGTTGGTAAACTACACAAAATGGGGATCTGCTTATGTAAACAAGGCAGATTGCCGTTCTGACAGTGGGGAAGGGATGGATACGGTGTTCCTACAAAGCAGGGACTCAAATCCATCTCTTCTCTTAGCAAATGCAGCACACATAGTAAACACAAACACTGGCTAGGCACACAGTTAACCCTTTGGTCGCCCAAGATGCTTAACCCCTTCCCAGACACTATCATTAGCACAGTGACAATGCATATTTTTAGCACTGATAATTGTATTAGTGTCACTGATTCCTGCAAAGTGTCAGTTAGTGACAAATTGTCCGCCGCAATATTGCAGTTGCGCTTAGGGCTGCCACCTCATGCCTTTAAAACCATACACATATTAATTACACAGGTTCTGAAGCTAATTTAATGTAGATAAAGCACCAAGTGAGTTTAATTATCACTTTAATCAGCCACAGAAACTTTGTAATTAATATGTGTTCAGGTTTAAAGGGATGAGGTGGCAACCCTAGTTGCGCTATAAGGCTCCATGCACACTGGATGCTCTCTGTGCTCTCTGGGCATCGAATTTTAAGCAGTGTTTATCGGCGTCAGCGCTTTTGAGTGTTTTTTTTTTACTTCACTAGCTTCCATTGACTACTAAAAACGCCGGACGCCGATAAACGTCCGTTTAGTGGTGTATATGAGCGTTTATTGGTGTCCAGGGTTTTTGTGGTCAGAAGAATGACTCTTCAGGGTGTTCAGATAACAGCCCAAAAACGCCACTGCACGACAATAA
Organism: Glandirana rugosa; assembly: GCA_018402905.1. Lineage (NCBI taxonomy): Eukaryota > Metazoa > Chordata > Amphibia > Anura > Ranidae > Glandirana > Glandirana rugosa. The sequence continues at coordinate 1,212,291 of BLSH010297057.1, read as the reverse complement.
ACGTCCATGTGTGCATGGACACATAGGATAACATAAAGGGGCGTTTTTGGGCTGTTAAAAAAAAAAACTACCATAAACGGTCGTTTATCAGCTTCAGTGAGCAGGGAGCCTAAGTAGCCTCCACTAGTATAAAAAATAAAAAAAAAATGATGTAATATATCCCATAGTTTGCAGATGCTATAACATTTGCATAAACCAATTAATATACGCTTATTGGGATTTTTTAACCAAAAACATGTCGCAGAATACATATTGGCCAAAAAATGTATTGGATGTGTTTTATAGTAGAAGGTAAAAGAATTGGGGTTTTTTTTCCCCTCTTTTTGGTTATAGCACAATACATTAAAAATGCAATGGTGATCAAATAACACCAACAGAAAGCTATATTTGTTGGAAAAAAAGGGATTTTATTAAAACTTACCGTAAAATCCTTTTCTCCGAGTTCACTGACAGACGCAGCTCTCCATTACGTGTGGGTTTTATGCTGGTCTCACTAGGAGTCAACTAGGCAGGGAAAAGAAACAGCTGGCCCCTCCCATGGGGGCCATCCTCTCTTCCCACATAAAACCCCCTCATAGCATAGCTCTTCAGTTCGTACACAAGCCGTACCAGAACAGAGCACAGAGGGGTGGGTGCTGCGTCTGTCAGTGAACTCGGAGAAAAAGGATTTTACGGTAAGTTTTAATAAAATCCCTTTTTCTCCTATCGTTCACTGACAGAAGCAGCTCTCCATTACATGTGGGGATGTCCCCAAGCTGTGTCAAAAAGAGGGGTGGGTAAACACTAACAGTACCCAACTGAACCTCTAAGGAGGCGCCAGACGCGCCTACTCTGTGGCCTGCAAAACTTTGCGGCCCAAAGCAGGATCCAAAGATGCAAACACATCAACTTTATAAAACTTAGTGAAAGTGTGTACTGAGGCCCAAGTGGCTGCCTTGCACACCTGTGACACCGAGGCCTGGTTTCTGAAAGCCCAGGAAGTGCTAACAGCCCGGGTAGAATGAGCCGTGACCGGAAAAGGGGGGACCTTGCCCCGAACAGAATAAGGAAGAACAACATCTTCATTAATGTGAAAGGAAGAGAACACCTTCGGAAGGAAGGAAGGAAGGAAGGAGAGGGTCGCAAGACCGCATTATCCTTATGCATAACTAAGTAGGGAGACTTGCACGATAGTGCTGCTAATTCAGACACCCGTCTGGCGGAAGTGATGGCAACTAAAAAGGCCACCTTCTGCGACAGCAATTGTAAGGAAATCTCCCTGATATTCTCATATGGCGGTTTCTGAAGAACAGAAAGCACCAAATGCAGATACCACGGAGCCATCGGAGCCTTCACCCAATGCGCCACGTGTCGCACACCCTGTACAAGGGTACGAATAAACGAGTGCGAAGCCAAAGGTCTCTGAAAGAGAATCGCCAGAGCCGATATCTGGCCCTTGAGGGTACTCAAAGCCAGTTTTTTGTTCAGGCCCTGCTGCAAAAAAGTCAGGACCCTGGACACAACATAAGAGCGAGGGTTATGACCCTCCGCCTCGCACCAAGCTATACAAGCCTTCCAGGTGCGGAGATAAATCTTGCGAGAAGTACACTTCCGAGCTTTTAACAAAGTAGGGATCACGGAGTAGGTGACTCCCCTATCACTTAGCACCTGGGACTCAATCGCCAAGCCGTCAAAGCCGGCAAGGGTAAAGCAGGGTGCAAGATGGGTCCCTGCGACAGAAAATCGTCTCGCAGCGGGAGCCGCCAAGGGGCGTCTGCCGCCACTTGCACCACATCGGCGTATCAAGTGCGCCGAGGCCAATCTGGAGCCACCAGGATTATTGGTATCCCCTCCGCCACTATCCTGCGTATCAATCGCGGAAGCAGTTTTATCGGAGGGAAAGCGTACAGAAGGCGGTAACGGCCCCAGGGGGCCACAAGAGCGTCCGTGGCCACTGCCAACGGATCCTTCGTTCTAAACACAAAGGTTTCCACCTTGTGATTGAACCGGGACGCCATGAGATCCACGTCCGGCGTCCCCCATCTGTGGCAAATTTGATAGAACACCTCCGGGTGGAAAGACCACTCTCCCTGGTCCAGCGTCTGGCGACTGAGAAAGACCGCCTGCCAGTTCTCCACACCTGGAACGTAAACGGCGGAGATTGCCGGAACGTGACGTTCCACCCAACGCAGTACCATAGCTGCCTCCGCCGTAGCTGATGGACTCCTTGTGCTGCCCTGATGGTTCACATACGCCACTGCTGTGGCATCGTCCGTCTGAATTCGAATCAGACGACCCTGCAATCTCATCCAGAGAAAAAACACAATCTGATTGCTCTCAGCTCCAGTACATTGATGGGGAGGCAAGCCTCTTGTGCCGACCAACGGCCCTGGGCAGACAGCTGTCCCAGGACCCTGCCCCAGTCCAAAGGACTATCATCCGTGGTAATGATCACCCACTGAAGGGGCAGGAACGACTTCCCCTGAATCAACGCTGAGTCCCGGAACCATAGGTCAGAGACGCCCTGGTCTGGGAGCTCAGACGGATCAGAAGGTCCAAGGACTGAGGGGATCTGTCCCACCGAGCCAAAATTGCTCATTGAAGGAGACGAGTGTGACTCTGGGCGTATGGTATCGCCTCGAAAGTCGAGACCAAGAGCCCCAGCCCCCCACGTAAGGAAGACCACCGGTGCGACAGGAAAATTTTCACTGCCGACTGCAGTGACCGCCACTTGGCTGGAGGAAGGAAAAACCTTTTGCCTGCTCTGAGTCCAGGAACAGGCCCAGATACTCCAGGCGACGGGATAGAGACACCATCGACTTCTGCAGGTTGAGCAACCAACCGAAGTCCTGCAGCGAGGTCATTGTAATCCTCACCTTCTCTTCCCGAGCCGAGGCGGATTCCGCTCGCAGGAGCAGGTCGTCCAGGTAGGCTACTACCGCAATGCCTCTCTGTCGCAGTAACACCATACCGGATCCACCAGTTTTGTGAAAAAACTCGAGGTCTGAGACTAGACCGAAAGGGAGTGCCACAAATTGAAAATGGAGGTCTCCCACTGCAAAGCGAAAGAAACGCTGAAGCCGTGGACAAATATGTACATGGAGGTACACATCCCTGATGTCTAGAGACGCCAGACATTCCCCGATGGAGGGCGGCTACAACCGAGTGGATAGATTCCATCCAGAATTTCTGCGCCCTAACATACTGGTTCAGGGCCTTCAGGTCCAGTACTGGCCGGACCCCCCCCCTTTTTTGGGGACCACGAACAGATGTGAGTAAAAAACCTCAAAGCCTCTCGCTGGAGGCACTGGCACGATCACCCCTTGGTTCGAGTGCTTGTACAGCCCCAAAGAGGGCCTCCCGGCGTGCCTGCGGGAGCCCTAAGTCGAAGGGAAGAACCTGACTGGTGGCAGAGTGTTGAACTCAGAAACGTCCTCCACCCGAAGCCCGGGCGGAGGCAACCCATCAGGCTGAGGAGGTTTGTCCTCCGCCTTGTTGGTTTTGCGCTGCCACTGCCGGCACCCAGCCCCTGCAGCGACCTTACCGGAGCGGGTCCCTTTACCCGCTACGCCTGCGAAAAAACCTCTTCTGACCCAAGGTAGGGGGCCCCTGTCTCCGGGGCTCTGGGAGGAAGGCACTTACCTCCTGTGAAATCTTTAATGATCTCACCCAGCCGTGGACCGAATAGACGTCCACCCTGAAAGGGAAGAGACCTTTTCTGGAAGCATGGTCACCGGAACAAAAACGCAACCAGAGTACCCGTCTGAGGATACTGCAACACCTCTACCCTGGATCACATAGGCAGTAAATCAACGGCCGCATCACCAAGGTACTTGAGACCTCGGAGCAAAAAGTCAGCCCTCTGCTGCGTATCCAGCAGGCGGCCGCAGACCAGAAGATTCTGGAGCTCCGTCATAAGCTCAGACAGATATTGCGCCGCCATGGTGAACGTCAGGGCTGGCCGCAGAGCAGAGCCTGTCACCAGGAAGAGCGACCTTAACAGAGCCTCTGTCGTTGGCAGCGGGGCCCTTGAATGCAGGAACCCCTTCCAGAGGACTGGTCGTTGTCTTATTAAAGAGATCATAGGCGGGACACCAAGGCGACTCCCATTTCTTTTTTTTTTTTTTTTTAAAAAGCTTTCCTCAAGGGATAGCGAGCAGCGAACCGTCAAGTCCCTTGGATTGTGGGAGGAAACCCACGCATGCACAGGGAGGACATGCAAACCTCAGGCAGGTCATGCTTAGGATCTGAACCAGCAAGCATTATGCTGCCAGGCACAAGTTCCACTGCGCTAAAAGGAATGCTGCGGACGCTGCCATTTACAACAAACAAGGCAATCAGGAAAAAGATCATATGGGTAAGCCTTGGGCGCCCTAGGAGGCCTGGAGGACCACACCACATGCGCAGAAATCAGCGATTCGCCATCCTGGCTCAATCGCATCGCAGTGCGATACCAATTATAATCGCAGCTGCCATCCCCTGATCCCCTTCTCCGTCCGAGGGACCTTCCAGATCAAAAAATCCTCCCTTGAAAAGCAAGGAGGAGGGGGACCTGTTGGTGACATCCGCCCTGGGGAAAAATCACTACCGCCCCAGAAAAGCCCCTTGCGCAGATTGCGCTCCTAGCATGTTCAGCTCCCTTAGGAACACATAGATGCATAGAAAAAGGCTAAAGGCGCCCCCACACAGCCGCACCCCACCACCCCACAGTGCACCAGGGGACCCAGGAGGACTGCACCCGCCGCCACCAGCACCCACAGGAGAGCCCAGCTATACTTGCTGCTTGCTGCCATAACCCTAAGGATCGTCAGAGAGCCGCGCCGTCAGGAGCACACACCGTTGCAAAGTGAAAGTAAAAAGCTGCAGACACGTTTTTTGCATGAGCAGGGATTCCAATATGGCCACCGTTGAACACTAGAGGCCGAAAGACACCTGCAGGGAACGTGCAGTACCGCAAATGGCCGCTCTGAGCGCTAGAGGGAAAGCCCCATAGGCCCAATATGTCTGAGGCTACGGCAAAATGGCGGTGGTCCGCCGCATGGTGGCAAAAACTGACCGAACGGCGCTAGACGATCGGGTGCGGTGCGGAGGGAAGGGGGGGTGTGCTTTTTTTTTTAGGGTCGTCGGTTCCCCTTTCCTCCCCTAAAAAGGGGGGAAGGAAGGAGCTCTCACTCACCACTCCGGACGACGCCATGGGTAGCCACCCAGTCGCAGACCTTCTGCCCCTGCTTGGGCGGTATGCTGCAGGCCAGAAGTCGCCCTTCCCGAATCGCATCCGGGGTTGGGCGTAAGGGGGGATCACCCCAGGCCACCCGCACGGAACGGGCACGATGCGGCGGGTCCACATATGGCGGGACTGGCTCGCATCGTTGGCCAGGTTGGGGAAGGTACAGAGCCCATGGACTCTCTATGCCCCGACTGGCTTCTTGATAGCAGATCAATTGCTTGATAGAAGACAAATAAAAATAAAAGTAAAAGAAAATTGAATAAAAAACGGTCACAAACAGGACCGCAATTCCCCTGAAGGGAAGCCAGGTCAACTCCTTGCAAACTAGGCATTTAGACTTTAAGAGCTATGCTATGAGGGGGTTTATGTGGGAAGAGAGGACGGCCCCTATGGGAGGGGCCAGCTGTTTCTTTTCCCTGCCTAGTTAACTCCAAGTGAGACCAGCATAAAACCCACACGTAATGGAGAGCTGCGTCTGTCAGTGAACTCGGAGAAAAAAGATTACATAAGCGACATAAACGACCACGCAATTGTCAGTTAAAGTAATGCAGTCCTGTATTGCAAAAAATGACCTGGTCATGAAGGAATCTTCCAGAGGTCAAGTGGTTAAGAACATGTGAAAACATTCATGTCCATAGTCTGGGCATTGCTGGGCTTTAATAATAAAAACTGCACGTTACCATATATCAAAAGTAATCTGACTTTAAATGGATTTAGTAAATATCTTAAATTATCTTATACTTACCTCATTGCATGTTCCCATCTGTTGTTCTGGAGTAATTATGAAGTTAGTCATCACAACAAAAGAGCTGTCTCCCTGTGGAATAATCAGACATAATACTTTCTTAGCAGTATGTAGAAGCTTTCAGTAGCTCAAAGACATTCGTAATTTAGAAGGAATGTAAACTGAACTCAAGTTTGACCTTAGCATGTAATATATTGGCACTGCTAGAAAAGTATTTTCACTTGGTGTAACTAGAAAAGTTTTGTTTGGGTAAAGAGGCCTCTCGATGTATGTGGGAATTTACACTGCCTCTGTGCTACATGCCCTTCTCCTGTGTCACAAAGCCTGCGGATAACAGGATCATTTTCAAATAGCAGTCATTTTTATTTAATATGACCTTTTTTGATGCATTTGACTTGACAGATGAAAGTGCAATTTCCCACATACTGTATATTAAAAAGTTCTCCAAAGTGAAGCTCACCTTATTACACCATAATTACATGGTTGTCAACATTCAAAAAAAATTTCTAGGGACACTTTTTTGTCTGTAGGTGGAGTACTATTTCTAATTAGGGGAGGGGCATTCATTTTTAGGCATTTCCTAGATGTAATGTAAAAATGTGCGCACCGCTGCAAATAATGGGCGTGGTTTAAACTATGCTAAATATTGGGCGTGGCTTAAAGGGGGTAAGGGTTAGAGTCTGAAATGAAAGAGGGATGGAGGGAGAAGGAAGAGGGAGAGAAAGAGGGAGAAAGAGAGAGAAAGAGGGGAAGAAAGAAAGCGAGAGAAAGAGGGGGAAGGAGAGAGAGGGGGAGGGAGAGAGAGAGAGAGAGAGAAAAAGAAAGAAAGAAAGAAAGAAAGAAAGAAAGAAAGAAAGAAGGAAAACATAGGGAGGGAAGGAGAAAGAAGGAAGGAAAGAAAGAGGGATGGTCAGAGACTGCGGACATGTTGCAAGAGATGGTCAGAGACTGTGGACATACTACAGGAGATGGTCAGAGACTGCGGACATGCTACAGGAGATGGTCAGAGGCTGCGGACATGCTACAGGAGATGGTCAGAGGCTGCAGACATGATGCAGGAGCTGGTCTGAGACTGCAGACATGCTACAGGAGATGGTCAGAGGCTGCGGACATGCTACAAGAGATGGTCAGAGGCTGCGGACATGCTACAGGAGATGGTCAGAGACTGCGGACATGCTACAAGAGATGGTCAGAGACTGCGGACATACTATAGGAGATGGTCAGAGACTGCTGACATACTACAGGAGATGGTCAGAGACTGCGGACATGCTACAAGAGATGGTCAGAGACTGTGGACATGCTACAAGAGATGGTTGGAGACTGCGGACATGCTACAAGAGATGGTTGGAGACTGCGGACATGCTACAGGAGATGGTCTGAGACTGCGGACATGCTACAAGAGATGGTCAGAGACTGCGGACATGCTAAAAGAGATGGTCAGAGACTGCGGACATGCTACAAGAGATGGTCTGAGACTGCGGACATGCTACAAGAGATGGTCAGAGACTGCAAACATGTTACAAGAGATGGTCAGAGACTGCGGACATGCTGCAGGAGATGGTCAGAGACTGCGAACATGCTACAGGAGATTGTCAGAGACTGCAGAGATAGTACAGGAGATGGTCAGAGACTGAAGACATACTACAGTGTTGTGTGCTGTTGCCCCCCCCCCCCCCCCCACAAAAAAACAAACAAAAAAAAACAACCAGATACAAAGAGTCAAGCTATTGTGATTTTACACAGAGAAGGAGCTGCAGAGAGAGTCCAAACTGCAGGGTAGAAACATACCTATGCTTGATTGCACATGTGCTGCACTTGAGCTCAAGTCGGTATGCCATATTCATTCTTCTCCTCTCTGAGGCTGCCCACGCCCACCCTCTCTGAGTCCCGGCCAATCAATGACAGGCAAGAGCCACCTGACCCCCCCGAATGCTAAATTCATTGGAGAGGAGGAGGCAGGGGGAGGATCTGAGAAATCTCTGTTTTTAACCTGTCTGTAACCCCGGTGCTGCCATGGGGTTTTATAGTGCAAAGTGTAGGCTGGCTGCTAGTGCCCGGGAAGTTGATAATTTCTGGGGATTCTCACCGGGACAAAGACTCCCCGGGACAACAGTCAGCTTCCTGAGAATGTCCCGGGAAATCCGTGACTGTTGGCAGTTATGCAATTAATGTTCTTCAGGCTCCCTGTGTCCTTTCCCATGCTGTGAAATCCTAAATTATTTTTACTGAAACATTCACTTTTCATGCACAGCCTGAACAGAATTTTCAGCAAGTGAGATGTATGCCAAATTATGCAGCTTTCTCTGCAGTGGAGCCAGTGCTCTTGGTGGACACACCAGCTCAGTGGCGGCTGGTGCTAAAAATTTATGGGGGAATGCAAACAAATTGAAAAATTAAACTGTTTTTCAAATATGCAATTTTAAAGTGCTTGTATTCAATAAAAAAAATATCCTCTTTTGCAAGAAAGCAATTCATAAGTCTATAAATAAACTTTAAAATCATAAGTCCACATAATCACACTCTATTCATATAAAGTGGAAAGTGCTTGAACACACGTGCAAATATAGATGACTGGTGAATGGTGAAATCCAAAATGGCCAAAAACTCACTTACATCAAGGATGTAGAATAAATAATTGCAGATGCAATACACAGTGTGGACGGGACACTTTGCGTTCCAAGGGACGAGAAGCCAGAAAGCGGAAGTGACTCAAAGCCCCGCCCTACTCGTTGAGTATGGTCCAATCATATGAGACCAAAAATATAAAAACAATATTAATTCACTAAAAATGGGAGGTTCTGCGCCCCAAGGACATTATGAAACAAGCCAATTAGAGCTCAGCCTCAAATCACATGCTTTTCAAAAGTTTACTGACCTAATAGTCATCCATTAGTGCAGCGCACCGCTGCACACACATATGAACGAACAAATGAATATGAACAGTTTTTATTTATTTTTATTTTCTAATAAATGATAATATATATGATTGACTAACAGTTTTTAACATGTTAAAACTTTGGGGGGTGGCGCCCGTGCAACCCTTTATTGACAGGCCGCCACTGCACCAGCAGCTGTTTTCATGATAACATAGCTACAGTCTTCTCTCTTGATGACCTCATGTGGCTACATAAAATCCCAGGGCCTATCATTTCAAACGCAGAACTTCAGTCACTAAGGTAAAGCGAACTATGGATAATATATAGTTGTCACGTGACTTCTACAGCTTTTATTTGAGTCTCTGAGGTTTGCTAATGGCAAAGAGGCTGTTAACTTTGAAAGGGAGTTTGCACTTTGCAGGCTAATTAGCTTAGTGGTGAACATTTACTTTGCAAAGAATGCCCAATCATGGCACATGTTTGGATGATGGAACTCCTCAGAGCTTCACCATATTTACTAATCTAAGGGAAAATTCCCTTTCAAAATGCAGTTTCCCTTGCAAAGTGAAAAGCAAATGGCAAACTCTGTTATCTGTAGGGAGTTTTTTTTTTCCCTTTTCTTAACCCGCGGTGGTGAGTAAAATGCATGTAAAAAAAACACACATAAAAACGTGCACTTAGGGGAGTGGCTCTAGTCCACCTCCCAAAGAAGTAGGATCCTTTCCTGGCCCCCCAGGGCACAAGCCTCCTGACAGGGGCAAAGCACACTTATGGTTCGCCTAGCCAAAAGGCCTGGCAGACACCTTTCCTTGTGGTCAGCCGAGGCCGACCAGTGAGTATTAGGTGAGGGGCTCTCCCAAAGAGAAACCTCCTGGTTCAGGGGCAGAAGGAACCTGATGGACACACATCTTCCCCTGGACTTCATGGTAGGCCGTGGACCTACACCCTCCGTCTGAGTGAAAAAGGAAATACATACATATGTGCAAGTGACACCCAAGTGGAGAGAAAAAATAAATTAAATAAATAAATGCCAGTGCAAGTGCATTGGCTAGGTCTTGCAGCCTTTTCACAAAATTGCCCCAGTCTTGGCCAAAAGGCCTAGCCCAAGAGGGGCAGTGCAGAAAAAGCAACAAGTGATGTGGCCATGTGTTCATTCTTACAGTGGGTTTCCCATGCCCATACTATGAGCACCCCTGGCATGACCAACTCCATGGGGATATTGACATCATGGGTTCTTTGCCTTCCCAGCCTATGACCAGACCAGATAGTACCATTCAAACAAGGAGGCACTGGTCATCTCCAGTTCGTTACTGTGGAATTACACCCATTCTTATCCTTACCCGATTTCTGTTCCTATCGGACAAACCCTTTAGAATCTCCATCACACCAGCAGAGATATTGTACAGCCAGCCTTTCCTACCAAAAGGCCTGAATTGCGGCAGGGCACTCCTACTGAACACTGATAAAAACAGATAACACACTTAATCTTAGCATAAAAGGTTGTCTGTAGGGAGTTGCAGAATGTAATTCAGGCACTGTGCTGTCAACATGGAGAGGTGGGGATTGTGACAAGTAATTTGTCTAGGGAGAAGGGGGTTGTTGTTACATTGGATAGGGTTGCATTGTTTATCACAGCAACTTCAGCATTTATGAAAGTGATGCTGGGCTCCCTTTATTTTTGATCATCTTATGATTTTTTTTTGGTCACAGTTTCAATTTAAGTAAAAATCAAACCTTTACATGTTAAAGCCTGTGAGAGCAGGACAAGAATATATAAACTGTAACAATAACTTGGTAGAGGCAACGAAAATTACGTATTTTTTGCACGCCCTGGCCTTTAATTTTTTTTTAAATTTATTGCCTATTATGAAGAATGCCACAGAAGGAGCTGGAATATACTAAGGTGGACGTGAAACACCAAAACTCCCAGCACAGCAGAGGACTAATCAGAATGTGAAAGATGACTTTGCTAGTGGCGTACTCAAGACATAAAATAAGCTAGGGGCTGATTCAATCTACCAGGCTCCACCTATAAATACAAATATAACTTTTTACTAGGTAGAACCAGCCCATAATTTTCTATGCTGTTTTTATCACCCCCTGTAAAGCATTTATATCTTGGACTGTGCATAACCCTTACCAAACAGAGATGTGATAGGTCAACAGACTCTCAATGGCAGCCTTATAGAAGCAGAGGAAGACCTGCTCTGAAAAACCAACCCTCCACAGCTTCCTCAGGAAATACAATCTCTGATGAACCATGCCCACCACGTAGGATACATACCCTGTCTACGACAAAGCCTCCATAAATGTTGTTCCCTAAAAATGAAACTCATGTACCCTCTTTACCTCCATGCCACCAATCAAAAATGGCTCATCATTAGTTCCCCTACTTCTCCTAAAATCTATTATTAGGTTTTATTCCTTAAGCTGGCCATAGATGGGTAGAATTTTGAATTGTTAGCCTTTCTAATTGTTAGTGGGCCAAATTGATGTTCATATCCAGTCCATTCATTCCAAAATCGAATGTTAAAAGCAAACAAAATCTTTTGAATGATAAACGAACGTTGAGAATTTTCTGACAAATTTTCCTAAGACTTTTTACAAGAATTTTTAATTGGAAACTCTAGCTATGGCCAACTTAAAGGGGTTGTAAAGTCTCCGGGTTTTCACATTTTCACAACATTTTTAGTGCAGCAGCCCCCCCAGAGCCCCCCTTCACTTACCTGAGCCCGAACTGATTCCGTGCCGGGGACGAGCCTTGTCCCTCTAGCTGCCGGTTTGGGTCCTCATTGGATGGGTTGATAGCAGGGGAGCCATTGGCTCCCACTGCTGTCAATCAAGTCAAGTGACAGGGAGCTGAGGGGTGGGGCTGAGTCCTGCTGTATGTATGAATGCACGCAACAGCAGGACTTGGGAGCGCGCCAGTACGGGGGACCACCAGGGAGAGCGCTGCCCTGACAGGTCACTCAGTTCGGAGGAGGAGCCCAGATTGCCGTCGAGGGACCCCAGAAGAGGAGGTGAGTATGATATGTTTGTTATTTTAAAAAAATAAAGCGTGAATCTTTAGAATCACTTTAAGTCTTATCCACATTTAATTTGAAAGTATTCTCCTTGCACCAGACCACTAGGTTCTCTATTTCCTGCCAATATGCAGCCTTGTTGCCGTCCTTTATTCTCCCAACAACTATAGTGTAATTTTTAAATTTTAAAACTAAAGAAGTCTACCCCGAAGCAGGAGACACAGTTATGAGTATATAAGGTAAACAGAAAAGGGCTTAACTAACATCCTTGCAGCACCCCTGTACTATAGAACAGCGTCTCAGTTTCGAATTTGGTAAAATGTTGTTTCCAGAACAGAAAGTGACCGGAAATTTTTATGATGAAGCCCCGAATAGTAGTTAAAAGGGTAATAAACTCAGTAAAAATAAAGTTTCCGCATGCAAGGCAATATCATAATGTGCTAGTATGCACTGCAAACTAGCACATTATGAAAGACTTACCTTAAAACTAAGCCCTCCAGTGGTGTGCTGTCACTGCTGCAGAGGCTTCCATTTCAGTCTTCCTTCTGGGTTTCGGGACTCCAGGCGTTCGATTGGCTGAGCCGCAATGATGTCACTACTGCGCGCAGGAGTCTCAGCCACGGCACACAGCTTTGAAGGACAGGCATGGCGTTCCTTCAGAGCGCATGCTCAGGTGACATCACCAGCTGCTGTTTGCAAGAATACCTCCTAAACAGTGCATGTTTAGGAGATATTCATTTTACATACAGGTAAGCTTTATTATAACCTTACCTATAGGTAAAAGTACAATTCCAGGGTTTACTGCCACGTTAAACTTGACAGGGGTTCTAAAATGTTATTTCATCCGAAATTTAAAAAAAAAGTTTTTTGAACTATAGATACACTGTTATTTTTCTGATTGCATCATTACTAGTAGTCCCTGGGCCACCTGTTTCCAATAGTAAGCACACATTTTTATTTTAACACATAATTATTTTTTATAGAATATGGCAATGTAGAAAATACTCATAAATGACAACAGTCCAAAACATCATGCTTCCTTTTTGCTTATCAGTTTCACCCTGTGATTTCACCCAGTAACACACTTCTTGTTTTAGGGTAGGTTCTGGATTGGGAGAGGGTAATGTCAGATGCACTAGCACAGGGGTAGACAACCTTTGAGAGGTGGAGATCTACCTGAATAACATGAAAGAGGTCAAAGATCACCGGGGTTTGGCACCTTTACTTTTAATGAAATGAACTAGCAAGGCCTAACTAAATAGTAAGATTATATATAATAAAACAAATGTCACTGTAAAAATATAACTTTACTCTACTTTAACCACTTCCCGCCTGGCACATAGCAGAATAACGGTCGGAAAGTGGTTTCATTATCCTGACTGGACGTCATATGACGTCCAGCAGGACAAGCCGCTAGCGTGCGCCAGATCAGTGGAATGATGTGTCAGTCTGACACAACACATCTCCGATCCTGGTAAAGAGCCTATGACGTAGATGTGATCAGCTGTGTCCAATCACAGCTGATCACATGGTAACCAGACAGAGCCGTTTATCTGCTTTTCCTCTACTCGCACTGACAGGCGCAAGAGTAGATGAGAGCCGATCGGCTGTTCTCCTGACAGGGGGGGGGGCTGCATTGATAAGCAGCACATTGATTATCAGTGCAGACCCATTGAGGATGCCCACTGGAGACCACCAAGGATGCCCACTGGAGACCACCAGGTGAGCCCACCAGGGATGCCAATCAGTGCCCATTACGATGGCACTTTGTGTTCATCATTGATGCTTGTCAGTGCTTCCTGATCAGTGCTGCCTATCAGTGCCACCCATCAGTGCTGCCTATAAGTGCCCATTAGTGCCACCTATGAGTGCCCATCAGTGCCACCTATCAGTGCCACCTATGAATGCCCATCAGTGCTACCTATCAATGCCCATCAGTGCTGCATATCAGTGCCACCTATAAGAGCCCATCAGTGCTGCTTATCAGCGCCACCTATCAGTGCCCATCAGTGCTGCATATAAGTGCCTTATCATCAGTGCCCACCAGTGACACCTCATCAGTGCCACATCATCAGTGGCCATTCAATACTGCCTCATCAGTGTCCGTCAGTGCAGCCTCATCAGTGCTCATCAGTGAAGGAGAAAACTTACATATTTACACTGTTTTGTAACAGAAACAAAAAAATGTTTTCAAAATTTTCAGTCTTTTTTTATTTGTAGTGCAAAAAAGTAAAAGCCCCAGTGGTGACCAAATATCACCAAAAGAAAGCTCTATTTGTGGAAAAAAAATGATAAAATTGTAGTTTGGGTGCAGCATTGCATGACTGCTAAATTGTCATTCAAAATGCGACAGTTCTGAAAGCTGAACATTGGACTGGGCAGGAAGGGGAAGAAATTGCCCTGTATTGAAGTGGACAGTATTAGTCAGTAGAGCAGTGGAAAGTATTAGTAGGGCAGTAGACAGTGTGTGGACACAGTCAGTAGGGCAGAGGTTGATGTCATAGTGTCAGTAGGGCAGAAGATGCTACCAGCAGAGCAGTGGACAGTGTCAATGAGTAGAACAGTGGATAGAGTCAGTCAGTAGAGCGGTGGACAGTGGCAGTCAATAGAGCAGTAGAAGCTGTCAGTAGGGCAGAGGTTGGTGTCCGTACGACAGTGAATGGTGTCAGTCAGAAGAGCAGTGGATGTGTTGATAAGGCAGAGGTTGGTATCAGTAGGATAGGGGATAGTGTCAGTAAGCACAACAGTGGAAAGTGTTAGTAGGGGGGGAGAATAATGTCAGTAAGGCAGAGATTGGTGTCAGTAGGGCAGTGGACGGTGTTAGGAGTTTTTTAAATTGTTATTATTGTATTTTATTTTATTTTTTTTTTACATTTTTTTAGGAGCCCTGTTGGGGGGCATTGCTGAAATATCAGGGGGCCCCTGATGTCTCACTTTTGAGAAAGGAACTGAGGACAGAGATTCCCCAGTCCCTTTCCCTGCAGCCTCAGCTGCACTGCACAATGAATGAATAAATGAATGGGAAGCTAATGGGCTTCCTGTTCTTTCACAACATGAAGCATAGCAAATATAGTTTAGATTACTATGCTTCAGGTTATGAATGAACACAGTAAGTGATCAGTAGTGATCACTCACTGTGTTCATTCAGAAATGGAAGGGTCTGGTAAATTACATATTTACTAGCCCATTTCCCTGCTCTCCATCCTAATGCGATGCTCTACAGCAGCCAGTGGGAGAGGAGAGTAGGCAAGCTGGAAGCACTGTGGGAGGAGGGGGGTTCTAGATGAGCACATAGAGGGCCCAGGCCGTAGAAAGAAGAGGAACAGGGACAGGAGGGGCAGCATTTACTGGTACTGATCCACTGTATGTTCCTCCTGCAGCAGCTGAATGCTGGCAGGAGGAAGAGGAGGAGAGGCCAACTTTCACCTGCTGCAGGAGGAAAATACAGGGCATCAGTTCCTGTAAATGCTGCTTACACCACCCTCCTGTCCAGGTTGGCAAGGAAGGATCGCGGTCTACCCGTCACTTGCCTGCGATCGACAGATCGACAGGTTACCGATCCCCACAGCAACAGATGTACAGGGTGGGCCATTTATATGGATACACCTTAATAAAATGGGAATGGTTGGTGATATTAACTTCCTGTTTGTGGCACATTAGTATATGTGAGGGGGGAAACTTTTCAAGATGGGTGGTGACCATGGCGGCCATTTTGAAGTCGGCCATTTTGAATCCAATGTTTGTTTTTTCAATAGGAAGAGGGTCATCAAACTTATTGGGAATTTCACAAGAAAAACAACAGTGTGCTTGGTTTTAACGTAACTTTATTCTTTCATGAGTTATTTACAAGTTTCTGACCACTTATAAAATGTGTTCAATGTGCTGCCCATTGTGTTGGATTGTCAATGCAACCCTCTTCTCCCACTCTTCACACACTGATAGCAACACCACAGGAGAAATGCTAGCACAGGCTTCCAGTATCCGTAGTTTCAGGTGCTGCACATCTTGTATCTTCACAGCATAGACAATTGCCTTCGGATGACCCCAAAGATAAAAGTCTAAGGGGGTCAGATTGGGAGACCTTGGAGGCCATTCAACTGGTCCACGACGACCAATCCACTTTCCAGGAAACTGTTCATCTAGGAATGCTCGGACCTGACACCCATAATGTGGTGGTGCACTCAATGTAGATAGGGGAATATTATTACTGGATTATTGTATTCTGACAGCCTTCCCTGCCATCCCAGCACCCGACAGACAGTAGATTGACTTCTGTAGAAGCAGTCTGCCCATACATAGATTGAAATTTCACTCTGTCCCTGCTGAGTCAGCTGAAATTCAATCCACAAATGTGTAGCACTACCCCCGTAGGAGCTGCTTTATTATGTTCAGTTCGTTACTCTGCCTCTCAACCCCAATAACAGTCTCAGTCCCCTCTGGCACACCTGGAATCACTATTTGGGTTAATTCCCCTTTAAGAAGTGACACAATAATAGAATCACACGAAGTTGAGAAAATTAATAGTATTTACTCAAAATAAAGTAGTTGAGGTGAACTTTGGCTTAACATAATACATAGAATCAATTTCAATTGAGGTAACAAGAACACAAATGAATAACCTGATATCTTGTTTATATCTTTAAGATTCAATACAAAGAAATGTCTGTACAAACTTATACACTGTGCGTGAGAGTGGCTACAGAAGAGCAATGGAGTGATTACCCCTATATCAAACCACTTCCTCCTATTTATTTCCCTGACAGCCAAAAGCAACAAGCTATACTCGTTAAACAACCTGCAACCAGTTATAAACATGATATCAGGTTATTCATTGGTGTTCTTGTTACCTCAATTGAAGCCCAAGCTTCGGAAGTGGTTCGGGACCTGAAAATAGATAAGCCCAGCTGCACTGCTTCTGAGTGTCTAGAAGCGCTTCAGGAGAACTATGGAGGAATTGAGGACTGCACAGAGCTACTCTATCTTTTTAACCACACCTATCAAAAGGAGGTTGAGAAGCTATCAGTCTATGTCAGGTGGCTGGATCAGATTCTGCACCAAATCGTAATGAAGGGTGTAATAGAAGGCAAAGTCGCAACCAAGAACCTAGTATCACAGATGATCAGAGGAGCACAGCCACTGGATTCTATTGTGCTACAGTTTCGGGTTCAGAGCTCAAGTTACCTCCACACTTACTCCAAGCTAATGAAGACTATCAGAGAAGAGTCTGAGTCATCTCAGTCAAGGTACCAAAGCCCGAGCCTGCCAAGCAACCCAAACACAGTGTTTCAACTTGCATCATACAGTCGGGGCCTGAAATAGAGATTAGTCAAGAGGCGTACTACAGGAGATGGTCAGAGACTGCAGGCGTACAAGAGATGGTCAGAGACTGCAGGCGTACTACAGGAGATGGTCAGAGACTGCAGGCATACAAGAGATGGTCAGAGACTGCAGGCGTACTACAGGAGATGGCTAGAGACTGCAGACATAGTACAGGAGAGGGTCAGAGACTGCAGATATACTACAGGAGATGGTCAGAGACTGCAGACATACTACAGGAGATGGTCAGAGATTGCAGACATAGTAGAGAAGATGGTCAGAGACTGCAGACATAGTACAAGAGAGGGTCAGAGACTGCAGATGTACTACAGGAGATGGTCAGAGACTGCAGAGGTACTACAGGAGAGGGTCAGAGACTGCAGGCGTACTATAGGAGATGGTCAGAAACTGTAGACATACTACAGGAGATGGTCAGAGATTGCAGACATAGTACAGGAGATGGTCAGAGCCTGCAGACATAATACAGGAGATAATCAGAGACTGCAGATATACTACAGGAGATGGTCAGAGACTGCAGGCGTACTATGGGATATTGTCAGAAACTGCAGACGTACTACAGGAGATGGTCAAAGATTGTAGACATGGTACAGGAGATGGTCAGAGACTGCAGACATAGTACAGGAGATGGTCAGAGACTGCAGACATAGTACACGAGAGGGTCAGAGACTGTAGGTGTACTACAGGAGATGGCCAGAGACTGCAGATGTACTACAGGAGATGATCAGAGACTGCAGGCATACAAGAAATAGCCAGAGACTGCAGGCGTACTACAGGAGTTGGTCAGAGACTGCAGGTGTATAAGAGATGGTCAGAGATTGCAGACAAACTACAGGAGATGGTCAGAGATTGCAGGTGTACAAGAGATGGTCAGAAACTGCAGACGTACTACAGGAGATGGTCAGAGACTGCAGGCATACAAGAGATGGTCAGAGACTACAGGCGTACTACAGGAGATGGTCAGAAACTTCAGACGTACTACAGGAGATGATCAGAGACTGCAGACATACTGGAGGAGATGGTCACAGACTGCAATTGTACTACAGGAGATGGTCAGAGACTGCAGTTGTACTACAGGAGATGGTCAGAGACCATCCATGTACTGTCTGATCTCCTATCCCTGTACATTGTCTGCTGAACACTCACAATGGTCCTTCCTGATCACCATAACAGGTGCTGTCAGTGTCCCCACACCCCACACATGACATTTACTTACTGTGTGACACCGACAATGAAGACAGGTCCAAAACTTTCAGCATGGACTGTACAGAGGAGGGAGGAGCGACCATACCTCTCCTCCCCACTGATCACAGGTCTGGTTGTTAGAGGGTGGAGTGATTGGCTGTTAGGAGGATGTGGAGGTCACGTGACGGCAGGTCAGGCAGTGGTTGGATGGAAATTGGAAGAGATGATGGAGCACCAAGCCGGGAACCAAGCCACACAGCTGTAGTCCAACTCCACCCCAGTAGTATTTAGCCGTCATCTTTTTTACGGGCAGTGCAGGTACAAGGGGCAGCTGCTCTGTGTCCCACAACAATGACTGGGGCTGGGCCCAGGGCAGCTGCCCTTTTTGCCCCGCGTTAAAGTCAGCCTTGTGTGGGAGATGCGTTGCAGGTTTTCTGCACCACATCCTACTGTGAACTGGGGCTTATTATTGCCTTTTCAACACAATTAAAAAAAGGCCAGGGCACTAAGGGCAGCAAACAGTCCAGGCTGACTCTGGCAGCAATGTTGTTGTGCCTGGTAACCCCTCAGCCCTTTGGCTCTGCAGTCAGCACCACAATATAGCTGCCAGAGCCAGGCTGGACTGTCAGTACCAACCAAGCAGTGGAAAATGGTAACCAACAACTCCAGTGATTAATGAATAATTATGCCAGTTGCCACAGACTCACTTACCTCAATGGCAGCACAGCAGTGGTGGCAAGTGGTCTGTGTGTGATGCATACTAGCACATTATGAATTTGCCTTGCAGGGGGAAACATTTTTTAAGAGTTTACTACTGTTTTAAAATAAAAACTGACTGACTTTGCATAATGTATACGCACATCTTACCTGTGGAGGGAACACATAGTCAGCTACATCCCAGATCTCTCTTCCTATACCTGGAAGATCGGTAACCGCTAATCCTTTTAATTTTATGGAGACTGAACTGATGATGTCATCTACATCTTGGTAGCCTTTTTCATACAAAAACACCCACCTAAATTTAAACATTAAAAAGAACCATCATTAGAATTCTGAACACATGATAAAATAACATGAACGTTCCACTGCAAAACTTATTTAATGCACAAGGAAAACATTATTTCAGCCTGTAGCATACCAAAAGCAATGTACATATTTGCCAGAACACAAGAGATCTTTAAATAATGTCCAAAGGTTTTTATTATAAGTGATTACATCACAGAGGAAGAGTGCACTGTTTCAGGGCACTACAGGATCCCTTCATCAGGTAGGGGTAGGGCAATACGCCAACCACTAGTATAATGGGTTTCTAAACTGACCCCATGTGTAACCAGGGGCACTAAACTGATCACCAGACCCCTGACTCCACCACTGACCATGTGTGTAACAGGTACTTTTCCAATGACCACCAATGTAATGGGGAAGTACAATCTTGACTGAGTCATTTTATGGCCATTGCAATTATTATTATTAAGATTTGCTTTATTTGTCAAATTATTGATGAAAATAATGTGAATATATATATATATATATAGAGGAGGGTTTTTTTTTATAAATAACCAGCTCAAATTGTGTGTATGTTATTATTTTCTAAAGCCAAAAACTATAATGTCAGCTATGGCATCTTGGGGGCATTTTTTTTACACTGTGTGCAACCTAATTTCCCATTACAGCCGGTCCCCGGGTTACAAACAAGATAGGGTCTGTAGGTTTGTTCATAAGTCGAATTTGTTTGTAAGTCGGAACAGGTACATTTTTTAAGTGTAGCTTCAGCCAAAAAAACTATTTTTAAGCTTTTTGGATAGCATAGGGAAGGGGTAACACCCCTGTAATGTTTGTTTTGCTGTCTATGTTTCTGTTCAGAAGATTTCACCTCACTTCCTGTTCCAATGATAATTGCATTTTGAAAATTTTGGGTTGTTGTGGAAAAAGCCTTGGTGATAAAGCATTAGTGGAGACCTCTTTTTCCCATAATAACTCTTACAGGAGTGAATTTCCCTTCCTAGGGGTAGATTTCCTATCACTTCCTGTTGTCTCCCTCCGTTTGTAAGCAGGAGTCGTTTGTAAGTTGGATGTTTGTAACTAGGGGACCGCCTGTAGTGCCATTAGTTTACCACTTTACCCAGAGGCAGTGGTATTCCGTCCATTAGGGGTGCATGGGCACCGCCCCCCTGTCCATGCACCCGCCCCCCTAATCTACATGTGGGGCGCCGGATACATGGATTCCAATGGGGGCGGGTTTGAAGCACGTGATTAGGCCTGAGAAAAGGGTGGTCTCGGGCACAGAGCACTGCGCTCCGAGCCCACCTAGTTGTGTGACGATAGCGAATTAATATTCACTATTTTCACACTGAATCTCCTCTCTGTCAATCAGGAAGCTGGTCATGAGACCTGTTTCCCATTTGCCCAAAACGCCAGGCGATCCTATTGGACGCCTAGGAGGAGGAGGAGGAGGGAAGAGGAGAGAGGAGACGCAGGCCAGATGAGAAGATTGACCGACCCACCAACCGCCACTATGACCTTGGATGGCTCACCAGCAGTGGCTCAGCCATTCAGCACTCCCTGGATCGGACAGGGGAAGAAGGAGGAGGGGAGATCGGAGTCATCCCAGGCAGGTAAGAAGGCTCACAGAGGGGGGAGTGCATTCCCCACATTCATTTCCCCCCCGGTGGGTGGAACGGCTTTGTCTCCCGCCAAGGGAGGGGGGGTGGTTGGTTTTCTGTACCCCCCCAGAATTATCGAGCACCAGACGCCACTGCCCAGAAATCTACACAGAACATGATGTCAAATTTCAGTCAGGTTTTACAATAGGGGTTTCATGTTTAGTGTTTCATGTTTAGTGTTTAGCCTCAGTCCTAAGACTGAGGCTCGGTTCACACTGCTGCGACTTGGGATCCGACTTGTGAGACCCCAAGTTGCATGACCTGTGAAATCCCATGTTAGTCAATGAGAGCTGTCTTAATAAGCTCTACTGAAGTCACTCCTGACTTTAGAAAAGGTTCCTGTACTACTTCAAGGCGACTTCTATCTGACTTGTGCCCATAGACTTTAATGGAAGATGCCTCCAAGCCGGATCCCCATCTATATTGATGTGATTGGGATACCACTTTAGAGGAAAATTACCCAGGCAGTGCATGGCATCTTCCTGACAAAGTTGCATCAGGTCGCATCAAAGTAGTACTCAAGTCTCATCAAGTCGCCAGCAAATCGCCAGGAAGTCTCCTGGCAAAGTTGCACGGTAAGTCGTTCAACTTTCAGGTCGCAGTAGCGTGAACTGAGCCTGAAGGGATGTCCTTCCTATTTACACTGTTGGGTCTACTCAATTGGTGATCATGAAAGCAGATCCTCTTACTCAGCAATGTTTAGTTACCGTGGATTAAATTGTTTTTTTTTTTTTAATCTTAACCAACTCGTTCAGCAGCTCCCAATTATGTTTTCAAGAGTAGTCCCAGATTTTTTTTATTTTATAAGCAGGTGTCTCAACATACGGTAATTTTTTTTTTTTTGTTAAATTAGGTGCCATTGATTTGTAACGACTCATTCTCCTAGACGAAAGTACTAGTGGTTAACTCATCTGGGTTGTCACATTTATCCTTCCTGTAGGGAAGTCCGAGTCAAGTGCGATGACGCTGGACTTTCAACTTGCTGAATGGCACGTTGAAACGGTCCTCTGAAGGACCGCTAAACGACCGCTGAACTACTCTGAACTCATGATGAAACTACGCTGGACTACGTTGAAACAGTCCTTCTACGGTACGTGACGGACCCATTAAAAGGAGATTTCACCATAGGGTTAGTGTAGTTA
>BLSH010297057.1:1178410-1190107 GCA_018402905.1 Glandirana rugosa | reverse complement strand
TTAAATTGTTTTTTTTTTTTTAATCTTAACCAACTCGTTCAGCAGCTCCCAATTATGTTTTCAAGAGTAGTCCCAGATTTTTTTTATTTTATAAGCAGGTGTCTCAACATACGGTAATTGTTTTACATTTAGTAAGTGTTAGCAACATTTATCAGTCCAACTGACAAATCGCGGGAGGGAGTACATGATTAGGATTCTCACATTTTCTGGATAAGCAGATGTTTTTTGGCGATGTGGAAAAAAAATGTTTTTCTTCACTATTACTATTTTTTAATATTTAAAGTAAACTTTTCATGAGCAAGCTATGTATGCTGTCAGTGCAGTTTTTCTAAAACACTAGTGTTGATGTTGATGCTTTACTCTTACCTATTTCTAAATTGGTAAATTGGTAAATTCTAAGTTGCTAAACCAGAACATGTATACAGTTTTTTCACCATCTTCATTTGGGACATGTTTCCTCCCAGGGTTGTGACTCAGAAGCACAAAAGCTACACACAGACAGGCAGCTAACATTTTCATATTTAGGCCTGGTTCACACCTATGCATTTTTTAGTGCGTTTTCAGTTTTGCAGAAACACACTACAGTCCATTTAACATGGTTTCCTATGGGTCCTGTTCACATCTGTGCATTTCATGGAAAGGGCCAGGGACTTTTTTTCTGGTTTTTGATTCCATAGACTTCAACGGATTGAACAAAAACGTGTATTGAAAAATGCAAAATGCACCTGGGATATGCAAACTGCAACCTGCATAGGTGTGAACCAGGCCTAAGGCTGCATTCACACCTGAGCATTTTCAGGCAGAAAATTTTTACCGCAATTATTTAACAGCAATTTTACCGCGATTTTGTACAGGTCAAAAGGCCACCAATGTAAAAAAGCAGTAAAACGCCTGTAAACTGCATAATAAGAAGCTTGTATATTTTTTGGAGCAACAAGCATTTTGCTTTAGGCGACAGAACGCTCAGATGTGAATAGGAGCCATTGAAATAAATGGGATTTTCCTTGTTGGCCGTTTTGGAGCTACAGAGATGAGCGTTTTACGTGCGTTTTAAGAGCTAAAAACGCTCAGGTGTGAATGGGGCCCAAGGCTCGATTCACATCAATGCATTTTGCTTTTCAGTGTTTTTCACTGCTTTTTGCTGTGCTTTCCACGTTTTTTACAGCGTTTTTACAGCGTTTTGACGTCTATGGACGTCCTCCCATGAATGGGCTTCCTGCACGCCCCCTGGGGCGTGCACACGGGAACATCCGTGACCGCCGGATCCAAGGGACCCAGCGCAACACGGATCGCGGTGAATGGCCGATGTGAGCGGCCTTTTACCACGTGATCGCACCGTCATTTGACATGTAAACAAGCCGGCGGAAGTGTCGGCTCTTCTCTCTCCTCTCCGCACCGATCGGTGCAGTGTGAGAGGAGAGAGGGGGGAGAGAGGTTGTGCTGCAGCGCTGTGGGCGATGTGTAATGCCCACAGCGCTGCTTAGTGACAGTGTGCACCCCCACCATCCATCCACCATCCATCCACCCACCATCCATCCATCCACCACCCACCCAGCCACCCTCACCCCATCCAAGCTCACCCAGCCACCCCCACCCCATCCAAGCTCACCCAGCCACCCTCACCCCATCCAAGCTCACCCACCCATTCTCACCCCATCCATGCTCACCCATCCAGCCATCCTCACCCAGCCATTCTCACCCATAGCTTGTAGACTCTATAACCTTCACAAAGACCAAATAATATACACTAATTTGTTTTTTTTTTTACCAAAGATAGGTAGCAGTATAAATTTTGGCCAAAATGTATGAAGAAATATTACTAATTTGCAAAATTTTATAACAGAAACAAAGAAAAATTTATTTTTTTTTTACAAAATTTTCGGTCTTTTTTTAATTATAGCGAAAAAAAAAAACCCAGCGGTGATTAAATACCACCAAAAGAAAGCTCTATTTGTGTGAAAAAAGGACACAAATTTCATATGGGTACAGTGTTGCATGACTGAGTAATTGTCATTCAAAGTGTGATAGCACTAAAAGCTGAAAATTGGTCTGGTTAGGAAGGGGGTTTAAGTGTACAGTGGTCAAGTGGTTAAACCCTAAGGCTCCGTTCACATGTAGGCATTTTTGGGAGATTTTCTGCTCTAAACCTCAGCTCTAAAAACGCCCAACAAGACAAATCCCATTCATTTCAATGGCCCCTGTTCACATCTAAGCATTCTGTCTCCTTAAGCAAAATTCCCGTCGCTCAAAAAAGTATACAAGCTTCTTTTTTGGCAGATTACTGGCATTTTACTGCTTTTCATTGGTGACTTGTCAACTTCAAAACACTGGTACAAAAACGCTGTAAAAACGGCAAAAAAAAAAAACGCCTGTAAAATGGCAACGTCTGGATGAGAACAGAGCCTCAAAACAACCTTCTATTATTTGTTCCCTTTTGGTCTGTTAAACATATAATATAAATATATCTGCAAAAAAACAAACAAAAAACTACTGATCCTGCCAGAAATCATGGAAGGTGATAACCTCCTGTGCTCTGCCTTTGCTGGCTTTTACCAGTTACATAGAACATTGTTCCCAGCTATCTTTGCGAAATACAAACACTCTGCTTCCTATGTTATGGATTCAAGGAGAGGGGTATTTCTGTAGTCCCATTCGGGAGTGCCAATAGTGCTCCTCGATAGATACAGTACAGTGTGGGAGCAATGTCACAAACAGGAGGTGTTACTGGCAGGATTACCATGTGAAGTTAAAAGTAAAGAGAGTGCAGCATGATCCTAGTTGGCTAATAGATGTTAGACACATTTAGTTGGCTCCCCTGTAGGCAGAGGAGCATGGGGTTAATTGTTTAGAAGGCTGTGCATTGCTTCACAGGCTGGGGCTCTGTTAGCTCCCCCTGTCTCCTGAAACTCACTGGAAGTCTTGAGAACGTAGTGGGTGGAGGTACAGAGGCTGCAACCTGGATATTTATGGAGTTTCCACCAATCCATGATGAGACAGACCCAGAAGGTGGGGAAACAACCCATAAATATTTTCAAGCCTGGCAGTCTGGGAGCAGAGTCCAGGGTCCAGCTGTCTGGAGGTGACCCCTGTGCTGGAGGAGGAAGGAGAGAGCTTCAGGAACGCACCAAGCTTAGGTCTCATCTAGGCTTAGCTACAGACTCATAGCCAAGCCAGAAGCAGCCTGTCCAGCAGAAAGGCCTAAACAGCAGACACTTTGGATCCCGGGAGCTTCTTAAAAGAGACTGAGCGAGTACAGACCAGCCATGAGCCTGAGCGAGTACAGACCAGCCATCACACCCTAGGGAATGAGAGGATAGTGAAATGCAATACCTCATGTGTCTGGGACCAAGTGTAGTTCAAGTGCTGTGAAAGACAGCCAGGAGCACGCTATTTCTTTAATCTTGGGACTAGAACAGCCAGGTGTCCTGCAATACAGCCAGGTGCTGTGTCTTTAACACAACCATTTGGAACCGTTATTCCTTTTTTGTTTCTGCACTATTACTCTGCAGTGTTTCTTTAGTTGGGGGTATTCCATGCACCCCCAACCTCCATCCAAGTTAATTGTTCCAAAAATAAACACCAAAAACCAACACCCCTAGACCTTTTTTGAGCCATCTGAAAGTGTGTGGAAATGCAGCTTGCCTGGCTGTAGGTGCTGTAAGGGGGAAATAGGCCAGAAATCCAGCATCTCTGGGGGTAGCGCTACAGAAGCACTAGTATGCTGCAATATATTACACTTTATTCTTCGATTTACAGTAGATATACTTTAAGTGTTGGGGTGGACATTAGTGTTAGGGACACCGTGGGGCGTAGTTATGAACAATTTACATAGCAATTTATCCAGTGAAAGTTCTGTGCAAAAAAAAAAACGCTATTTCCTGTGCTGGATGAATGTTTTTCATTAATTAAAATGAAAAATATAGCATTTGGCCACTGTATGCTGGTAAGTATCACAGGTATTTCCTATGATACCTGGCGCCATCTAGTGGCTAAATGCAGCATTTTACATTTTAGATCAATGAAAAACATTTGTCCAGCACAAGAAACAGCTTAACAAAATTCGCTTTTGCCCCATTCGCACAAAACAAATGTGAATGCACTTTCAATAGGATAATTACTTTGCAATTTTTTTGTAAATACCCCCCCTTGTGTTAGGAGACCATGTAATTGCGGCTTAAAAATCTTTAGATACAGTTCACAAACACATGGATGCATTAATGAACATAACAAGCCCATTTTCTCTACAGGAAAATAAAACATCCTTACACTGGAGTTCCATAGAACTAAAGCATTTCTCGTTCAGTGTCTAAACTTGCCTTTCAGCTAAGTCTTGTCAGTAAATTTCATCCCTTTGTTGACTTTACCAGCAGCACATCAAAGCACATTTGTAAGCCCTGTGATAGATTCTGCAGCATACTGTCTCTTGACTCTAGGACAGTCTTTTACAGTCTGTACTTTCCCAAAGCTTCAAAGACAGCAGTTTACTTATGCTGCAATTTTCCTCTCCAGTTTTACACAAGACTAATACTTTTTTCTTTTTTTAGGTTGTCATCAGGCAGTGCCACCTTGACAGACAAGGCTGCAAATCATGCAATGGCCGGCCCAGTCAGGTCTCCATTTATTGGCTGCCCCAGTCAGGTCTTCATTTGTTGTATGCCTCAGTCAGGTCTCAATTTGTTGTATGCCTCAGTCAGGTCTCAATTTGTTGTATGCCTCAGTCAGGTCTCCATGTTTTGCATGCCTCAGTCAGGTCTCCATTTGTTGTATGCCTCAGTCAGGTCTCCATTTGTTGTATGCCTCAGTCAGGTCTCCATTTTTTGCATGCCTCAGTCAGGTCTCAATTTGTTGTATGCCTCAGTCAGGTCTCCATTTGTTGTATGCCTCAGTCAGGTCTCAATTTGTTGTATGCCTCAGTCAGGTCTCCATTTGTTGTATGCCTCAGTCAGGTCTCCATTTGTTGTATGCCTCAGTCAGGTCTCCATTTTTTGCATGCCTCAGTCAGGTCTCCATTTGTTGCATGCCTCAGTCAGGTCTCTATTTATTGCATGCCCCAGTCAGGTCTCCATTTATTGCATACCTCAGTCAGGTCTCCACTTATTGCATGCCTCACTCAGGTCTCCATTTATTGCATACCTCAGTCAGGTCTCCACTTATTGCATGCCTCACTCAGGTCTCCATTTATTGCATACCTCAGTCAGGTCTCCACTTATTGCATGTCTCACTCAGGTCTCCATTTATTTCATGCCCCAACAGGTCTCCATTTATTTTTTTCCCTTAGTCAGGTCCCCATTTACTGCTTGCCTCAGTCAGGTCTCCATTTATTGCGTGACCCAACAGGCCTGCATGTGTCAGTCAGGTCTCCATATATTGCATGCTTCAGTCAGGTCTCCATTTATTGCATGCCTCAATCAGGTCTCCATTTATTGCATGCCTCAGTCAGGTCTCCATTTTTTGCTTGCCTCAGTCAGGTCTCCATTTATTGCATACCTCAGTCAGGTCTCCATTTATTGCATGCCCCAACAGGTCTCCACTTATTGTATGCCTTAGTCAGGTCTCCAATTATTGCATGCCTCAGTCAGGTCTGCATTTATTGCATGCCCCAACAGGTCTCCATTTATTGCATGCCTTAGTCAGGACTCCATTTATTGCATGCCTCAGTCAGGTCTCCATTTATTGCATCTCTCAGTCAGGTCTCCATTTATTGCATGCCCCAACAGGACTCCATTTATTGCATGCCTCAGTCAGGGCCGTAGATAATCTTTTGTCCTGGGGGGGGTTCAGCAGCAGGTACCAAGTGGTGAAGCGGGGTGGGGGTTTGGGGGGGGAGAACCAAGCAGCGCTGTGTGGGTTGATGGATTGCTTGCCTCAGTCAGGTCTCCATTTATTGCATGCCTCAGTCAGGTCTCCACTTATTGCATGCCTCAGTCAGGACTCCATTTATTGCATGCCTCAGTCAGGTCTCTATTTATTGCATAACTCAGCCAGGACTCCATTTATTGCATGCCTCAGTCAGGTCTCCATTTATTGCATGCCCCAAGAGGTCTCCACTTATTGCATGCCTCAGTCAGGTCTCCATTTATTGCATGCCTCAGTCAGGTCTCCATTTATAGCATACCTCAGCCAGGACTCCATTTATTGCATGCCTCAGTCAGGTCTCCATTTACTGCATACCTCAGTCAGGTCTCCATTTATTGCATGCCCCAACAGGACTCCATTTGTTGCATGCCTCAGTCAGGTCGTATTTATTGCATACCTCAGTCAGGTCTCCACTTATTGCATGCCTCAGTCAGGTTTCAATTTATTGCATGCCCCAACAGGACTCCATTTATTGCATGCCTCAGTCAGGGCCGTAGATAATCTTTTGTCCTGGGGGGGTTCAGCAGCAGGTACCAAGTGGTGAAGCGGGGTGGGGGTTCGGGGGGGAGAACCAAGCAGCTCTGTGTGGGTCGATGGAGCGTGGCTCCATCGACCCAAACAGCACAGGAGCAAGCATGCACTATGTGCCCCGTAGCAAGCAGGGTTGTCGTTAAGATTTCACTGACACCCACTGTAGATTGTAAGGGCAGTGTAATTTGAATGTGGTGCAGGATCAAGGCCACCTTTCATATTGATCGGACCCTGGGCAAACATTTTCTTGGCCCCCCCATTCATATCATGACTGCTCACTGATTGGTTGCTGGAGGTTAAAGCACATCATTACCACGCACTGATTGGTTGCTGGAGGTTACAGCACATCATCTCACTGCCTGCACACCATGGACTGGGGAGGTGGGGGACTCACCAATAGACAGAAAACTCCTATGTGTTATTAGCAATGAGCAGAGCACAAACACCTATGAAAGTAGGAACTGCAGTGAGTGTGAAAGAGGCCTTCATGGTGAAAGGTCTACTTTAAACCAGAACAGCTTGTTCTGACTCTCATACACTCCATTTATTATGTGGATGTATAGCTTGGTTTGAGACTGCATCCCAGTGATGGTCAACTGATGAGGTTTTCAGTGCCTCAACGGCAGCCCCTGACACACCAAAGGGTTGTGCATATCATTTACTGCAAGACATACTACGTGAGATGGTCAGAGACTGCAGGCGTACAAGAGATGGTCAGAGACTGCAGGCATACTACAGGAGATGGTCAGAGACTGCAGACGTACTACAGGAGATGGTCAGAGATTGCAGACATAGTACAGGAGATGGTCACAGACTGCAGACATAGTACAGGAGATGGTCAGAGACTGCAAACATAGTACAGGAGATGGTCAGAGACTGCAGACATAGTACAGGAGATGGTCAGAGACCACAGACATAGTACAGGAGAGGGTCAGAGACTGTAGGTGTACAGGAGATGGTCAGAGATTGCACGCATACAAGAGATAGTCAGGGACTGCAAATGTACAAGAGAATGTCAGAGACTGCAGACGTACTACAAGAGATGGTCAGAAACCGCAGATGTACTACAGGAGATGGTCAGAGATTGCAGACATAGTACAGGAGATGGTCAGAGATTGCAGACATAGTACAGGAGAGGGTCAGAGGCTGTAGGTGTACTACAGGAGATGGTCAGAGACTGCAGACTACTACAGGAGAGGGTCAGAGACTGCTGACGTACTACAACAGATGGTCAGAGACTACAGACATACTACAGGAGATGGTCAGGGACTGCAGGTGTACAAGAGATGGTCAGAGACTGCAGACGTACTACAGGAGATGGTCAGAGACTGTAGGCATACAAGAGATTGTCAGAAACTGCAGGCGTACTACAGGAGATGGTCAGAGACTGCAGACATACTGGAGGAGATGGTCAGAGACTGCAGTTGTACTACAGGAGATGGTCAAAGACCATCCATGTACTGTCTTATCTCCTATCCCTGTACATTGTCTGCTGAACACTCACAATGGTCCTTCCTGATCACCATAACAGGTTCTGTCAGTGTCCCCCCACACCACACATGTCATTTACTTACTGTGTGACACTGACAATGAGGACAGGTTCCAGACTTTCAGCATGGACTGTACCTCTCCTCCCCACTGATCACAGGTCTGGTTGTTAGAGGGTGGAGTGATTGGCTGTTAGGGGGATGTGGAGGTCACATGATGGCAGGTCAGGCAGTGGTTGGTTGGGGATTGGAAGAGATGACGGAGCACCAAGCCGGGAACCAAGCCGCACAGCTGTAGTCCAATTCCACCCCAGTAGTATTTGGCCGCCATCTTATTTATGGGCAGCGCAGGTGCAAGGGGCAGCTGCTTTGTGCCCCACAACAATGACTGGGGCTGGGCCCAGGGCAGCTGCTTCTTTTGCCCCATGTTAACCCCTTCCTTACTGGGCACTTAAACCCCCCTCCTGCCCAGACCAATTTTTGGCTTTCAGCGCTGTCGCATTTTGAATGACAATTGCGCGGTCGTGCGACGTTGTACCCAAATAAAATTTGCGTCCTTTTTTTCCCACAAATAGAGCTTTCTTTTGGTGGTATTTGATCCCCTCTGCGTCATTTCTGATCGCCGCTATAAACAAAAAATGAGCGACAATTTTGCAAAAAAGAACAATATTTTTTACTTTTTGCTAAAGTACAAATCCATTAAAAAAATTATTCATCGGTTTTGGCCGATATATGTTCTTCTACATATTTTTGGGAAAAAAAAAAATCTCAATCGGCGTATATTGATTAGTTTGCGCAAAAGTTATCGCGTCTACAAACTGGGAATTGATTTATGGCGTTTTTATTATTTTTTTTTTTTTTACTAGTAATGGCGGCGATCTGCGATTTTTATCGGGACTACGATATTGGGGCGGAAATGTCGGACATTTTTTACACATTTTTGGGACCAATGACATTTATACAGCGATCAGAAATTTAAATGTCCACTGATTACTGTATAAATGTCATTGGCAATGAAGGGGTTAACCAGCAGGGGGCAGTGTAGGGGTTAAATATGTTCCCTGGCTGTGTTCTAACTGTGGGGGGGCAGGGCTGGTCGGGACATAACAGATCTAACTGATCCCAGTGACAGGGATCAGTAGATCTGCTATGTCCCCTGTCAAAGAACGGGGAACCGCCGTGTTTACAACGGCGGTTCCCCGTTCTGAGGCTCCTGAAAGTGATCGTGGGTCTCGGGCGGACATCGAGTCCGCCCGACCCGCGGGCACGCTCGCGCAGCGTGCGGCGCGCGCGCCGCCGCTGCCTCCAGGGGGCGCGCGGGAGCATGCGCAGTGGAGGACGTCCATGGACGTCCTCCCGGCATTTCAGGTCCGCGCTGGAGCCGTATTTCGGCAATAGCGCGGACCTGGAGGGGTTAAAGACAGCCTTGTGAGGGAGATGCGTTGCAGGTTTTCTGCACCACATCCTACTGTGAACCGAGGCTTATTATTGCCTTTTCAACACAATTAAAAAAGGGCCAAGGCACCGAGGGCAGTAAACAGCAATGTTGTTGTGCCTGGTAAACCCTCAGCCCTTTGGCTCTGCAGTCAGCACCACAACATAGCTGACAGAGCCAGGCTGGACTGTCAGTACCAACCAAGCAGTGGAAAATGGTAACCCACGAATCCAGTGATTAGTGAATAATTTTTCCAGTTGCCACAGACTCACTTACCTCAATGGCAGCACAGCAGTGGTGGTAAGTGGTCTGGGATGACCGTCTCTCAGGCAGCAAGCAAGCCGAAAAGGAAAGAGGGAGGCTCAGCTCCTTAGCAGCAGTACTGCCTCCTTGCATGTTCTCTGCTCCATTTTCCTCCAAAGTCCAAGGCGGGATGTACAGAATGTAGAGCCGTCCGCTCCACTGTGTCTATGATCTGTCCACCAGGAACCCAGCACAGCCTGCTCATAACAGCATGATGTAAGTGCCTGTGACTGTGTGCCTTACACCCGACCTGCTGGATCCACTTCGCCCGCAACACTGACTGCTGTGCTCCCCTGTTTGTTATTGCGGTGCTGACGCCATGAGAGACGACAGGGCAGAGACACTTTTTATTTTTGGCATTTATTGAATACCTCAGTCAGGTCTCCACTTATTGCATGCCTCAGTCAGGTCTCAATTTATTGCATGACCTAACAGGTCTCCATTTATTGCTAACCTCAGTCAGATCTCCATTTATTGCATGTGTCACCATAGCAAATTTTTCAACCAATTGCAGGACTTTTTTTTAAGGTACGATAACACAAAAGTCTGGTTTATCAGAGTACCTGCCTGGTTGTTCAGAGTACCTGCCTGGTTGTTCCCAATACTTGGTAAAGACGGAGGAAGATCTGGCCTCCTATTTCACCTAAAACATGCAAGACCAGGGTCCCAAAAATGACAAGAAAAGCAACCCTACATTTTGAAATCTCAGGATTGGAAAATCCTGATATACATCACTGCTTCAAATACACAAATGTTATAGGTTGCCACTCTTTGCATATATTTCCTTGCCTTACACAAGCTATGCTATGAGGTTAATTTACTAAAGGCAAACAGACTGTTTACTCTGCAAGGGAAGTTGCACTTTGCAAGGGAGTTTGCCGCAGCCATGGTGAATGAGGTGAAACTCTGCAGACTTCCATCATGCAATCATGTGCAAGCAAAAATTATGTATTTTTTTTCTTTTAATTGCTTGTGATTGGGTTTTCTTTGAAAAGTGACATTTTACCACATGGACTAAGCTCTGGGGAAAACTCTTTCAAAGTGCAACCTCTCTTACAAAGTGAACAGCCTATTTGCCTTTAGTAAAACAATCCCTATGAGCAGGGCCGGCCCTACCATGGGTCCCAGTGTGTCCATTGGACCCAGGCAGCACTTTCAGAGGAGCAGCAAATTGAACCACAGCCTTCTCTCCTTCTCTTCTATTTACCCAGCAAATTGGCAAAGAAGATTTTTTTTTTCCAGCAGTTTTGTGTAATGATGACAGATGCCCCCCGAGCTGCTCTGCCTATCCTAGCCCATCCCTATACTGCTCTAGCCTGTCTATATACTACCCTTGCGTGCCCCTTGGAATTGAACATAATGGTATGTCATATAATTTTGCATATAGACGAGGAACTGTTGCATGTAAATCTGACTTCCTGATAAATTTAATTTTAGTTTTAATTATCATGATATAAAATAATGGATGTGGGGGCCTTTTGGTGGGCGTGATTTTTTTTTTTTGGGGGGTGGGGACCAGCATTTCATTCTTGGACCCAGGCAGCACAATGTCTTGGGCCAGTCCTGCCTATGAGTATTTCTTACTCTTTTTGAGCAAGGTTGTTTTTTAGACTGCACTGTTGCAAAATGGGGTTCCAGTCTTGGCATCCACCTTACTCTCTCCTCTCTCTGTCAGTGCTATAGTAACTTTTTGTGTTGAAAGTGAAACAAGTTCTGAACACCTCTTCCAATCATTGAGACTAGGGTTGTCCCGATACCGATACTAGTATCGGTATCGGTACCGATACCGAGCATTTGCACGAGTACTTGTACTCGTGCAAATGCTCCCGATGCCTCATCCGATACTTAGGATATCGTGACTGTCTCTCTCCTCTCTCATTCCACCTACGGTTCTGACCTTGGGGTAAAACGTTGTCACGTCAGATTTTTTGTTGGAACGAGTTTTTCTCATTCTTTATGAGTATCCGTCCTGACCGGGTTCTGTAACACGACGGACCCAGGTTCTTACTTTACGACCAGGGGTGGGGGGTTTTTTTTTTTTAGTGCGGGTGGTTTTCCGGGGGTGTAGGTAATAAAATATAGTAC
>BLSH010297057.1:1150289-1161376 GCA_018402905.1 Glandirana rugosa | reverse complement strand
CAGTTTCGGGTCCGGACTTGACCTGAACTTTGACCCGGACCCCGAACCCCATTGAAATCAATGGGGACCCGAACTTTAGGCACAAAAATGGCTGTAACAAAGTCCTGGCAAGTCCTAGAGGTCTGCAAAAGGAAGGAAAATGGGGGTAAGGGTCGGACAAGTGCCCTACAAAGAAATGGGCATAGGAAATAAGTTAAAATAATTTTTAAGCTAACATCACATAAAAAAATCAAAAATGGAGGTGGATATGGAGTTGGAGGTTGAGGAGGCGGTGAAAGTGGTGGTGGAGGAGGAGGTAGCCAACACTGTTTTTTTATTTTTGGAATTTTTTAGTTTTTTTTTAAACCAGCAATGTAGATGCACTTTTTAATTTTGTGCAAGAAACAATAATCTGTCCCTTTAAGCAACAGTAGGAACCTATCCCTATAGAACTGAAAAGAATCTAAAATCATCTCCAAGTTGTACAGGGAAAGCCTCCAGCTGTTGCTTTAAGGGAAAGATTATTGTTCTAAAATCATCTCCAAAGTGTATGGGAAAAGTCTATTGCAGCCGCATAGAGCCATATTGCTGTTTTAAAATCATCTCCAAAGTGTATGGGAACAGTCTATTGCAGCCGCATAGAGCCATATTACTGTTTTAAAATCATCTCCAAAGTGTATGGGAAAAGTCGAATACTCACTCCAGTGAGCGAGGAGGGCACAGAGCAGAAGGCCAGTGAATGACAGTCGTCAGCTCTCTGCTCAGAGCGGTGGAGAGAACTGAGTGATCAGTGGTGTTTGATCGCTCAGTTCTCACCCTTAGAAACGGTGGGGGATCAATGCTGCATCCACCTAGGTAAGTATGATTTTAACCACTTCAGCCCCGGAAGGATTTCACACTTTAGGACCAGAGCCCTTTTTGCGATTCGGCACTGCGTCGCTTTAACTGACAATTGCGCGGTCGTGCGACGTTGTGCCCAAACGAAATTTGCATCCTTTTTTTCCCACAAATAGAGCTTTCTTTTGGTGGTATTTGATCACCACTGCGTCATTTCTTACCGCCGCTATAAACAAAAGAAGAGCGACAATTTTGCAAAAAAACCCAAATTTCTTACTTTTTGCTAAAATACAAATCCAAAAAAAAAATATAAAAAAACATTTTTTTTCAACGGTTTTGACCGATTTATATTCTTCCTCATATTTGTGATAAAAAAAATCACAATCAGCGTTTATTGATTGGTTTGCGCAAAAGTGGTTGCGTTTACAGATGATGAGAATTAATTTCTGGGGTTTTTATTTTTTTTTAATTTTTTTACTAGTAATGGCGGCGATCTGTGATTTTTAGAGGTACTGCGATATTTCAGTGGACATGTCGGAACATTTTGACACTTTTTTGGGACCATTGGCATTTATACAGCGATCAGTGCTATAAAAATGCACTGATTACTGTGTAAATGCCGTTGGCAGTGAAGGGGTTAACCTGCAGGTGGCGCTCTAAGGGTTAACTGTGTTCCCTGGGCGTGTTCTAACTGTGGGGGGACTGCCCTAGCTGGGGAAGGGAAGTGATCACAGCTTCCTTGTAGAGGAAGGCTGTGATCACAGCCCTTCCCCCTCTCACAGAACGGAGGTCCGTGTTTACTTACATGGACCTCCGTTCTTTCACTCTGGGGGGGCATCGTGGGTGGCCGGCGGAGATCGACTCCGCTACACCCGCTCCCTAGCCCTCCCCGGACACAGTGAGCGTGCGGGCGTGCCTCCGGTGGCGCACGTGCGCTCACTGGGCTCTATCTCGCGGCCGCCGTCATATGACGGCGATCCGCGAAATCGAACCACACTGTCGCCGTCAAATGGCGATCAGCCGTCGGCAAGTGGTTATTAAAACCCAAACCCATACTTTTCTTTTAAGGAATTTCATCAACTATGACAACACTGAAACATTACGTGTTTCTGGGCTCAATCACACTTTTGTGTTGCATTAATATTTCTTTTAACTGGCACCCTAATGCACTTATAATGTAGTGCCCTGAAACACGTAGTTTATGCATGTAGTAATGCACTGCTGTGTGTTGTGTTACAAAAATTGGCATAAGGCTTAAATGCCTTGGAGGCCCCTTTAAACTAAATAGGCCGCCTTTAACACAACCCACGTGCAATAATGCAATGCAAAAATGATATTCACACAGATTTTGTTAGTGTCCTATATTTATATTTGGTGATTGTTTTACTCTAAATATTTATGTACAAAAGGTTAAGCAGCTGTACTTTTTAGCTATACTAAAGTGAATTACGTGAAACAAGTCAAATAACTGCTAAAACCCTTCAAACCTGTTTATTTGGAATTTACACACAGATGATGATGTTACACTTCCATAAATTGTTACCATCTGTGTAGAGCTGAATGGAATTACTCACCATACTTGTATATCTTACAAAGGACCTACCACTTAGAATCTCCATTGTCTAATCCATCATTTTAAAGCCATACTTGAAAAGGCAGTAGAGAAACGTCATATCAATACCATAGATATAAGATTAACATAACCCATACCATATTATTGTATTAGTTATAACATTTCATCATCAAAAGAAAAATATGCACTCCTTTACACAATTATCACAATATATTTGAAACTCCAGTTTTACTTCCAATTTACAGTAGTATATTTGGTGAACAGACATATTCCCCAGCCCCCTTCCTTTTCTAAATGAACACACTCACTCACTGTGTTCAATCATAACCGAAGCATAGTAAACGGTTTACTATGATTCAGTTTGTGAATGAACAGGAAGCTGCTCAGCACAGAGCACTTCCCATTCATTCACTGTCAAGTACAGCTGAGGCTGCAGAGAAAGTCATGTGTGTTTGAGATTTGGGGTGCACACCCTAAGGCAATAGGCTGAGCACACCTATGGCCATAGAAGAAATTATACCTCCATGGAACAAAACCCATTCAAGTAAATAGCACTGCTCTGTGCCACACAACCATGTGCAAAGCATGCGGTTGAAGTGCGTTAGTGCAGGGTTAAAGCAGGTGGTGAGGAAGTCTCCTCACCACCCATCAAATGCTCTCTGAAGAACAATACAAATGCTGACTGCTCTTAAGAGAGCAAAGCACTTTGAACACATTTTTAAAAATTATTTTTTAGAAATTTACATTTTTTTAAAATGTTTTTTAGAATTTTTATTTTACATTTTTTTAACTGTCATGTTGGGGAGGAGGGCTTTGGTGAAATATCAGACCCCTGATGTCTCACTTTTGAGACAGAGAAAGAGGACATAGATTCCTGAGCCCCTTTCTCTGCAGCCTCAGCTGCACTGGACAGTGAATGAATGGGAAATGTTCTGTGCTGAGCGGTTTCCTGTTCATTCATAAACTGAAGCATAATAAGCACAGTTCACTATGCTTCTGTGATAAATTAACACAGGAGCGATCGGTACTGATTACTCTCTGTGTTCATTCAGAAAAGGAAGGGGCTGGTAATTATGACATATTTACTGCCCCCCCCCCCCCTCTCCATCCTTAAACAATCCCCCTGCGTGCCTGCAGTAGCTGCTGGCTGGAGAGGAGCACACAGGAGGGCCAGACAGTAGGGGGCGGGGGGGGGGGGTGATCAGAGGAGTGGGACACAAATACTAGAACCGATCCCTCCAGGTGGATCCACAATAGTGACATGTGTCATCAATAAGGCAGTACAGCTGTCCCTCCTGCTCATCTCTTGTCTCTCGTCTTTCCTGCTGTCCTTGTTTATACAGTGCATGCCCTGTTTCATTACTTTGAGGTTTTGAACTGGTTTTCACCACTACTTAAGTCTCCTTGGTTTTGCCCCCCTCTCCTTTTTCAGCTTTGTGGG
This sequence comes from Glandirana rugosa, assembly GCA_018402905.1. Taxonomy (NCBI): domain Eukaryota; kingdom Metazoa; phylum Chordata; class Amphibia; order Anura; family Ranidae; genus Glandirana; species Glandirana rugosa. Next base: position 1,157,546 of record BLSH010297057.1, on the reverse strand, counting down.
TCCTACATAGTCATGCCCGCAGTAAGTCCATGTTTGTGAGCCATCAATGTTACCCTGTACTAAAGTAGACATTAAAGAGTGATTACATTCCCTCACATGCACAGACTACAGTCAGGTCCATAAATATTGGGACATCGACACAATTCTAATCTTTTTGGCTCTATACACCACCACAATGGATTTGAAACGAAACAAACAAGATGTACTTTAACTGCAGACTTTCAGCTTTAGTTTGAGGGTATTTACATCCAAATCAGGTGAACGGTGTAGGAATTACAACAGTTTGTATATGTGCCTCCCACTTTTTAAGGGACCAAAAGTAATAGGACAGATTAACAATCATAAATCAAACTTTCCCTTTTTAATACTTGGTTGCAAAACCTTTGCAGTCAATTACAGCCTGAAGTCAGGAACACATAGACATCACCAGATGCTGGGTTTCATCCCTGGTGATGCTCTGCCAGGCCTCTCCTGCAGCTGTCTTCAGTTCCTGCTTGTTTTCTGGGCATTTTCCCTTCATTTTGTCTCCAGCAAATTAAATGCATGCTCAATCGGATTCAGGTCAGGTGATTGACTTGGCCATTGCATAACATTCCACTTCTTTCCCTTAAAAAACTCTTTGGTTGCTTTCGCAGTATGCTTCGGGTCATTGTCCATCTGCACTTTGAAGCGCTGCCCAATGAGTTCTGAAGCATTTGGCTGAATATGAGCAGATAATATTACCCGAAACACTTCAGAATTCATCCTGCTGCTTTTGTCAGCAGTCACATCATCAATAAATACAAGAGAACCAGTTCCATTGGCAGCCATACATGCCCACGCCATGACACTACCACCACCATGCTTCACTGATGAGGTGGCATGCTTTGGATCATGAGCAGTTCCTTTCCTTCTCCATACTCTTCTCTTCCCATCACTCTGGTACAAGTTGATCTTGGTCTCATCTGTCCATAGGATGTTGTTCCAGAACTGTGAAGGCTTTTTTAGATGTTGTTTGGAAAACTCTAATCTGGCCTTCCTGTTTTTGAGGCTCACCAATGGTTTACATCTTGTGGTGAACCCTCTGTATTCACTCTGGTGAAGTCATCTCTTGATTGTTGACTTTGACACGCATACACCTACCTCCTGGAGAGTGTTCTTGATCTGGCCAACTGTTGTGAAGGGTGTTTTCTATACCAGGGAAAGAATTCTTTGGTCATCCACCACAGTTGTTTTCCGTGGTCTTCCGGGTCATTTGGTGTTGCTGAGCTCACCGGTGCGTTCTTTCTTTTTAAGGATGTTCCAAACAGTTGATTCGGCCACACCTAATGTTTTTGCTATCTCTCTGATGGGTTTGTTTTGTTTTTTCAGCCTAATGATGGCTTGTTTCACAGATAGTGACAGCTCTTTGGATCTCATATTGAGAGTTGATAGCAACAGATTCCAAATGCAAATAGCACACTTGGACCTTTTATCTGCTCCTTGTAAATGGGATAATGAGGGAATAACACACACCTGGCCATGGAACAGCTGAGCAGCCAATTGTCCCATTACTTTTGGTCCCTTAAAAAGTGTGAGCCATGTATACAAACTGTTGTAATTCCTACACCATTCACCTGACTTGGATGTAAATACCCTTATATTAAAGCTGAAACTCTGATTTCTCCCAGCACTGGCAGGTTGGCTGGCACAGATCCCTCTCCTCACTCACGCAGCACTGGAGCCTGGAGAAGATGGAGGGAGGAGGTGGGTGGAGCCTACATTCACACACTAGGCGCGAAGGAGGAAGGTGTTAAATCCTCCTCTGCTCTGACATCACTGGTTGCTAGACGCCAGATGGCAGGCAATAGCAATCAGTGTTATGGACAGAAGAGGCCAGGCCAGCGGCGCAACAACAAGAGGGTCTCTCTCTGCACCGCTGCTGGTCTACTGCTGATTCTGAATGTGACAGAGAGACTGTTGGTAATATTTTCGGGGGGGGGGGGGCAATTGCCCCGTTACTGCCCCTGGATCCGCCCCTGCAGCAGGAGGGAAGGTGGCGGGCTCTGAAACAGGAGCCGACAGGCAGGGAGGGAGGGGGGAGAGGAGGACAGGAGACACAGGAGATACAGCGGGTGACAGAATCACGTAAACTGATCATGGTGTCAGGACTCAGCAGCCATGATACACCGTGGTCAATTTACAAAGGGGAGGGTAGAAACTGGCAGGATCAGCCAGGTATTTCAGGTGATACGGGGCCCCCCCCAAATTACACAGCACAAGCGCTGTGCTGTATAACATTCTTTAGGAACAGAATCCATTTTTTTTAGGTTAACAAACTGGCAATTGCATGGTCATGCAACACTGTACACAAATTAATTTTTTATCATGAATGAAAGCCCTTTTTATCATGAATAGAAACCATTCGTGACTGTCTTGTTTACACTGTAATCATGTGAACACTATGACTGATCATAACGATCACATGATAACCTGGCCGCTCACAGCAGCTGGGTGCCAAACGCTGTGTCCACCAGACATAGAGGTCATGGGATCGCGCTGCTGCATGACCCAGGGGGCGTGCTGTGCGCATGTGCAATGCGACAAACCAGTACGTCGCAGTGCCTGCAGCTGCCACCCACTTGCAGTAGAAGTACTAGTGCTTAAAACATTGCATTTGAAAAATATAGGATACTGAAGTTTGTCATCATTTTGCAGGCAAGCGCAATTTAAAGCTTGACATGTTAGGTATCTATTTACTTAGTGCCACTTTATCTTTTATATTTTCCCAAAACATTGGGAAAAATTGTGTTTTCATGTGCCCAAAAATATAACTGTAGTGTATTTTTTTTATTCTGGAGCATCTGCTTTCAGAAAATATATTTAAAAATCCCACAAAAAATGGCTCTGGTGAAAGAGATATAAACATTGACTTTGATTTAACTGATATGTACAAATAAAAAATAAAGTAGTTTGAACTACACCTAAAATAACAAGTCTAAATACACTGTAACATCGAAGGGGAGGAGCATAACAAATGTTTAAGGAACTTTGTTGAAGTTTTTTTAGGACATACCTGGTACACCTAAGGTCCAGAACTCATTAACATGCAATATTTTATATTTACCTGGCTTTAAAAAGGAAAAAAAAATATTTTTTGTTATTTTTTTAGTTCTGACCATAATAAAGAAATCAGGAACAAAGTCACTGACTCAGTATACATTCCTTTTAAATGAAAATGTGTGCGTCTAAAATATTCCAGTATGAGCCAAAAGCACAGGAAACATTCAATGAAATTGCATTTAGCTCAGTTGCTGAAATGTTTTACTTTAGAAGTATAGCACTGATCAGATCTGCCCGGAAAATCTTGTGATGAACTATCACACACAAACTGGAGGAAACAAACTGTTGTGACTATAGATGGTGTGCAACCTCGGGCCAACATCTGAATACTGGGCAAACAGTAATAAAGATCCTTGCTTTATTTCCTTATATAACATTCGAATTATGTGATCCTTTCAATAAAGCAGTTACAGGGCTCAGTACCGTATGTGTTCCCTGTAAAGCTGAGTCACTAGCCTTTAAGCAATACATTTCTAGAAAGGAAACATGCATTTACATCAATGAGAGCAGATGGCAGGCAACTTCCTGCTGAAGTTTTTCTTTGAATAGCTGTAAGATACAAAGTTCCTTTAGCAGGATTGACTTTTGTAACATGACTTATCCCAATTTATAGAAAGCTGCATAGTAATCCTCACCAATAAAACATAGTACAGCAAAAAGCTAATTGTTGTACATGCACTGTGTAGAGGTAAGTTACATTTATCAGGGTAGAAAATTCTATCCTAAAGTGTATTTCTACTTTTACAGCCAAATTGGTATACCTACTCTATACTTTATATTTGTTACATGTTCCCACTAACATAGCATAACCTAAAAAAAAAATAAGTAAAAAAAATACAATTTGCGGGTTACCTTCTTAAAGAGGAAGTAAACTGCTGTGTGACTGGCCGGAGCAGCGTGACGTCACTCCCTTGCATGCCCGCGGGAGCCGCCGGTCACGGCACAGGGCTTTGAAGGAATGGCACGGTAGCTGTTCCTTCAGAGCGCATGTGCCGATGACATCATTGGCTGCATATATAGTAAATATCTACTAAACGTGCACCATTTTTATTTGCAGTACCTATAGGTAAGCCTTAAAGTTTAATCATTTTTTTTGCATTTTCTAAAATATTTATTCTTATTACATTTTTTCTTTTTTTTTTTACATTTTCTGTTACATACAGTGGCTAGAGCAATGCAGCGTTACCAAAGTAACACTGTACTACTCTGGGGAGGTGATCAGGATTTTTTTTGACACTATGGGGCTGATTTACTAAAGCTGGAGAGTGCAAAAACTGGTGTAGCTGTGCATGCTAGCCAATCAGCTTCTAACCTCAGCTTGTTCAATCAAGCTTTGACAATAAAACTCTGAAGATGATTGGTTTCTGTGTGGAGCTGCACCACATTTTACACTTTCAAGCTTTAGTAAATCAACCCCTATGATTACTTATAACCGTGAATATATAGTTATAAGCAACCATTTTTTTCTGAATGAAAACTACTCATTCAGTGTTTACTATTGTGTTTAACTGTGATTGGCCACAGCTAATCACATGGTACTGACGGACTGTGATTGGCCCTGTCTGTACCATGTGATCACTGTGACCAGTCACCGAGCTCAAAACAATAGTACACAATGAAAGGCATGAATCAAAGCCTTTCATTGTGTACTATTGTCGTGTGATCTTCTGTGATTGGCCACAGTGATTACAGGGTACCGGCAGCGGGCCGGTACAATAATCTGTCATCGGCTGGGGACACGCCGGGTGACAGATCGCCCATGGGGCGCGCACGAGGGGCAATCCTGGGAGCAAGTCATATGACTTTTCCCAGAACAACAGGGCTTCTGCCAGGCCATCATTTTACAATAGGCCGTAAAAAGGTGTTAAATATTGATGTATTGGCATGATAAATATTGGTTTGCATATCTGGTTGTATGTTGATTGTGTCAACTATCTACTTTCCAATAAATATACTGTTATGATCATATTGAAGGCCCTTGCAACTTAAAGTGTAACTAAGGGCAAATCTTGTTTTTAGTTTCAGATAGAATGGAGAGGGATTAGAACATCTGTCAGGTTTTTATTGCTGTCTGTGTCCCCATTACGGAGATTAACCCTCTCTATTTTTCATGTCTACTGTTATCATCAAAAGTGAAAGTAAGAGAAAATTCCTTTTTGGGAAAACTTTTGGTTGACACGAGAACAGGAATAGAGGAGAAATCCAATGGGTATACTAGTTCTGGTGACCCTGGTCAACCCCTGTTATTCCCTCACTTTGGAGGGATTTCCTCTCACTTCCTGTTTGGCTATGGGACAGGAAGTGAAAGGAAATCTCCTCAATGGGACACAAAATGACAAAACAAAAAAACTGACAGGAGTTATAACCCTTCCTTACTCTATCCAAAATGGAAAAAAAAAAGTTTTGTCTTTAGTTACACTTTAATTTATTGGTTGGCCTGGCATAACCTGGAATGATACAGAAGGCTTCCAATCATATATCCTTCATTTTCACTGCATGGATCTCCTTCTGAAATTAAACATTAAAAAGGTGTCATACATTGTTCTTGCCAATCTCCCTTTATTCTACTGCTATGAAAACCCTCGGTTGGCCTAGTGGAGCTAGTGGTCTCAGTGCACGGGTTGTCAGAAAACATTATGGGACTGATTTACCAAAGGCAAATTGGATGTTCTCTTTTTATAGCTTAGTGAATGTCTTTACAAGTGGTATTACAAGGTATGTTTCGAGTATTATTTTAGGGCCAATAAACTTCATTGTATAATAAATTTAAAATGTTTGTGCATATATACACGTATTCACATTTTTATTTAATCACTATAAGAAGTAGAGCACTACACTTGTTATTCTCTAAATTAGTTTTGAGGTATAAGTGGTATACCTTTTGGTGTTAGCTAGCTCTACAAACAGGTTATTTGTTGTGTTGGGTAGCTGCATGAGGAAATATTTGATATATTACTTTGCAAAGAATACTCAATCATGCACAAATAAAAAATAGTTGCACAGTCAGATTGAAAACAGACACAAGTCCATCCAGTTCAACCAATAAAAATATAAATAAATAGAAAACCTTCATATATAGAACCCTATACCCACAGTTGATCCAGATGTCTGAAAAAAACATATAAAGCAAATAGTAAGTTAAAAACAAAATCCTTCCTAAATCCACCAGAAGATAATCAAATATCCCCTAGATCTGGGGTTGGTAAGGGGTCGATCACGATCTTCCTTTGACTGAGGGCAGCCAATGGGTAGATCACGAAAACTGCCTTACTTTCCGGTTCTTCTCCCCCAGCCTCTGACGCTCTCATTTTCACTGCAGAGCGGAGAGATGGAGGATGCATAGTACTGGATGGAGAGTGGCAGTAGCAGTGCAGAGGACACTGCTATGGGGTGGCAAAGGACACTACTATATGGGGGGGGGGGGCAAAGGACACTACTGCATGGGGGGCAGAGTACATTGCTAAGTGAGGGACGATGTAAATAGGGACAGAGGACACTAGTGTGGGGGTGCGCAGGGTACAGGACAACTGTGGGGGGTGATGTGAAGTGATGTGAAGGTGGACAAAGGATACTACTGTGGGGTGGGGGGGGGGTGATGTGAAGGGGGGTAGAGGATACTACTGTGACTCAGTATGTGTTTTTCACGCCTTTTTTTTATTGTGGTCTTGTGAGGGTTTTTTATTTTACAGGGCACCGCCCTCCTCCCCTGAGGATCTTTGATTTCCTCCATGTTGTCCAGGTAGATCTCAACCATAGGAAGGTTGGCTACCCCGGCCCTAGATCAACAATCTCTGGTGTTATTACCTATAAATGATACAATCTAGTTATACACTTGTGCTCATAAGTTTACATACCCTGGCAGAATTTATGCTTTCCCCCGTTATGTGTCATAATTCTTGACCCCATACATTTGAAAACTAGTTCCAGTAAACCCATCAAAGACAACAGTAATACTAAAATTTTCTCATTTGTCAACTAACTATTATTTACCGAAGTCGGTTTGTGATTGGTACTCACCTTATTTACGAAAACACAAGAGTAAGTATAAGAGACTTTTTACCGGTTCTTTCGTATTTAAGACGGTCCCATACATTTGAATACTCGTGTTCACATATTGATCTAACATAGTAAATATCCATTATTGTGGTCTCTAACAACTAGATCCCGGCCCCATCG
>BLSH010297057.1:1129428-1143946 GCA_018402905.1 Glandirana rugosa | reverse complement strand
CTCCTGTGCATAGCCACCTCTGTACCCCCCCCCTGTCCACAGCCACCTCTGTACCCCCTGTCCACAGCCACCTCTGTACCCGCTAATCAGAATACAATCGCTAGTATAGCTAGCTTAAGCCATTGTCCTGCCATAAGAGGGTGCTTTTCATTCTTGTCAAGGACCCCCTAAACTGCCAGGTAGGGATGGGCCCGATGTTCGAGCCGAACATCAAGCAGACCCTCATTTAAAGGAATATTTCATTTCATTTTTATTTTTTCACGTTAATCATTATTAAAATCACTGCTCCTGAAAAAACGATTGATTTAAAAACTTTTTTGCATTGATACATGTCCTCTAGGGCAGGACCCGGCTCCCCATAAGCTTTTTATGGCAATAACCTGCATATATTTAAAATGAGCACTTTTGATTTTTCATGTTGTTTTCATTTTTCCCATAGACTTTAATAGGGTTCGAATGTTCGCACCAATTTATTGCCTGTTCGCATGTTCTGGTGCTAACCAAACTGGGGGGGTGGGGGGGTGTTCGGCCCATCCCTACTGACAGGCATGACAGTCTGCAATAAGCTTAATGACAAAAAGCACACTTCTGTTTTTGGCAAGCTTTGCATTGTTTTACACTAGCCTGAATGTTATATTGCAGCATTGGGTACCATTCACCTTGTTTAAGTGGTTGTACCTACAGGTAAACCTATACTAAAGCTTACCTGTAGGTAAAATGAATATCTACTAAAAGTGCACTGTTTAGGAGATATTTACCCCGCTTGCAGCCAGTGACATCACTGGCGCATGTGCTCTGAAGGTCTGGCATACCTTGCCGGAACTTCAGAGCTTCGTGCTGGAACCGAGGGATTCCGTACCCATACATGGGAGTGATGTCATCACGGCTCCAGCCAATCACATAGCCAGAGCGTGCGGACCCGGAAGAAAGACTGGGGGAAGATGTCAGTCCTCTCAGCAGTGACATTACAGCGCTGGAGGACTTCGCTCCCAGGTGAGTTATTGTCCTTGCATTGCCATGTAGGCTTCTTTTTTCTTTCTGCAACATCTGTGGTTTACAACCGCTTAAAGGCTCCATGCACACTGGACGCTATCTGGGCTCTTTCAGTGTCGGGCAGGAGACGCTGCTTACAAAACGTTCTTTTGCAGTGTTTTGTAAGCAGCGTTTATCTGCGTTTTTCTGCGTTTTTTTTTTCTTCATTGGCTTCAATTGACTGCAAAAAACGCCAGACGCCGATAAACCAGCGTTTACCGGCGTCTGCATTTTTTGTGGTCAGGAGAACGACTTTTGAACGCCAATTCAGGGCGTTCAAATAACAGCCCAAAAACGCCACTGCTGATAAAAGACAATAAACAACCATGTGTGCATGGACACATAGGATTAAATAAAGGGGCGTTTTTGGGCTGTTAAAAAAAAATGCCAAAACTACCAAAAACTGTAGTTTTTCAGATACAGTGTGCATGGAGCCTTACTTGCACTGATGGACCCACTAGGATGGCCAGGGTTCCTCCAGAGGTTGCTAGGAGTTCTTTGAGCAATGAGCAACTTCTGCTTCTCAGATTAGTAGCCACTGATTCCAATGATCTTTAATCTGTAAAGCCTACACATGATGAAAATATTGTCCGTTTTCTTTTTTTTTGCATGCTAGTCTGATATTGGAAATGATGAGGTTACTCTCGTAGGATAGGGTACAACTTCGTATGTGATGTAATGTGTTGTATTGTATTCTTTCATTTCTGAGCACGCGTTGATCTTGCTCTTCCGAATTTTTTTGAACAAAAACTGTACTAATTAAACAAAAATCTTATGATCTGGTATCTTACTGGAAAAATTTTCATGTTTGTCCCTTGGGATAATTTCGAATTAACTATCATTATTGGCTCTCGAAAGCAGTGTACTAATGATCAGATTGTCGTACAATCGCTTTGAAAGCTGTATTTTTCATCCAATTTTCTGATCATGTGTATTAAGCTTAAGGGGACATTCTTCCAAATGACCAAAAATGTAAGGGGTTCTGTCACACGGGCTTGTCAACCAGTTCTGCTTATGAATTTTTCAGGTAGACCTGATTTGTCCCTTTGAATAATTACAGATGAACTGTTGTCATCGGCTCTCGAAAGCTGTGTACTAAGGATCAGATAATTTGATCGCTTTTATAGGCGTGCGCACGGGGTGTGCCGGGTGTGCCTGGGCACGCCCTAATCATCCAATGCGTGTTAGTGTAGCCAAGTGTCGGCTGTCTCCCATCTTTGGCACTGTGGAGACACCAGAGGAGAGGCGGCTGAGCTGTTATCTCTCCTCTTCCATCACTACTATCACAGTAAGCAGCTGGGCTGCTCTGAAAGGCTGCATCCAAAGAAGTGTGTAGCCTGCACTGCCTATGAAACAGTTTCACATTGAGCAGATAGTGAGGCTTGTAAGAGCCGCTCAGTGTGTGAAACTGTCAGGGAATGTAACTGCTTGCAGGGAGAAAGGCCAGCTGTCAAAACTCAGAGGTGATGTCAGCGGAAGACAGGACCGAACAGCTATCAAACACCAGCCAATGGGATGGGGTCTGGATGGGCCGCTACATTTATGTGGCTCTGTCCCCTTATTTAAGCAGCCAAATCATTGGCTGGTGTTTGATATCTGCTTGGTCCTGCCCACCCCAGACATCACCGCTGAGTTTTGACAGCTGATCTTTCTCCCTGCAAGAAATTACATTATCTGACAGTTTCACAAACTGAGCAGCTCTTGCAAGCCTCATCTACTCAATGTGAAACTCCCCCTCTTCACTGTCAGTGTCCATGAGTGCTACCAATCAGTGCCCATCAGTGCTTCCAATCAGTGCTGCCTATCAGTGTCCATTAGTGCTGACTATCAGTGGATATCAGTGCTGCCTATTAGTGCCCATCAGTGCTGCCTATTCGTGCCCATCAGTGCTGCCTTTCAGTGCCAATCAGTGCCACCTATAAGTACCAATCAGTGCTGCCAGTCAGTGCCACCTATTAGTGACAATCAGTGCTGCATATCAGTGCCAATCAGTGCTGCCTATCAGTGTCAATCAGTGCTGCCTATGAGTGCCAGTAAGTGCTGGGAATCAGTGCCACCTATTAGTGACAATCAGTGCTGCCTATCAGTGCCAATCAGTGCCGCCTATCAATGTCCATCAGTTCTGATAATCAGTGTCCATCAGTGCTGCCTATTAGTGCCAATCAGTGTCACCTATAAGTGCCAATCAGTGCTGCCAGTCAGTGCCACCTATTAATGACAATCAGTGCCTATCAGTGCTGTCTATCAGTGCTGCCTATCAGTTCCCATCAGTGCTGCATATCAGTGCCAATCAGTGCTGTCAATCAGTGCTGCCTATCAATGCCAATCAGTGCCACCTATAAGTGCCAACCAGTGCTGTCAATCATTGCAATCAGTGCCCATCAGTGCTGCCAATCAGTGCCCATCAGTGCTGTCAAAAAGTGCCAATCAGTGCTGCTTATCGGTGCCAATCAGTACTGCCAATCAGTGCTGCCTATCACATCCGCCTATATCAGTGCCAATCAGGGCCCATCAGTGCTGCCACTCAGTGCCCATCAGTGCTGCCTATCAGTGCCATATAGCTCAAACTAGCCCATGGTGTTTAAACACACAAGGGCAATCCCAGTTGCTCCAATAGTGTGAACAAGATGAGGGTCTTACTGTTTACAATCAAGCTGTTACATGAAGGTATATAGTTGATAATCTATTGGCTGCTCACTGTAGGATGTAGTTAAAGAATATCTAAAGCCAAAACATTTTTTTTAGAGTACTGAAAGGTAACAACTGCTATTTGGTTAGTGTTGCTTTCTGAATATTCACACTCTCTATTTGTGTTTAAGGCCAATGTCAGCGTGGTTGAAAGCAAGGGTCAATTCAAATTTAGAGTGCTGTCAGCAGAATCAAAAAATGTCAGCCAAAAAAACTAAGAAAGAATTTGTCCAATGAGGACACTTGTTTTGACTAAGTACTTTAGGGAGATTTCCTCTCACTTCCTGTTGGGTCACACAGGACATGCCGTAAAGGGACATCTTCCCAATGGGTTAAAGATTGGGATACCATTAAAGTTAATATGTGTGTAACGGCAGGCACCCCAATACTTTTGACTATATATATATATATAACTGCCAGAAATCAATTCTCATGGTTTGTAAACGCGGCAACTTTTGTGCAAACCAATCAATAAACGGCGATTGCGATTTTTTTTACCAAAAATATGAGGAAGAATATAAATCGGACAAAACTGATGAATACATTTGTTTTTTTATTTAGTTTTTTTTTTTTTTTTTTGGATTTGTATTTTAGAAAAAAGTAAGAAATATTGTTTTTTTTTTTTTGCAAAATTGCCGCTCTTTTTTTGTTTATAGCGGTGATCATAAATGACGCAGAGGTGACCAAATACCACCAAAAGAAAGCTCTATTTGTGGGGGAAAAAAGGATGCAAATTTTGTTTGGGTACAATGTCGCACAACCACGCAATTGTCAGTTAAAGCAACGCAGTGCAGAATCGCAAAAAGGGCTCTGGTCCTAACATCCTTCCGGGTGTGAAGTGGTTAAATCTCCCAATCTCTTTTTTTTTCTGGACCTAAATATGATGGCTTGGAGGTGACCTGATGTAAATGGACATAGATCCAACACGATTCTGTAGATGTCCGCTGTCAAAATGTGGATTAAAAAAAAAATGAACTGGCATGGCTATCACAAAAGTGACATCTATCACGTTCTGTATCTGCAGGGGATCTGTTCATGGATCACATCTGTGTGAAAAGACCCTAAAGAGCATTCTTCAACCATAGGTGTGCGCAGCCAATTGCATTAGGGTGCTAAAACACTTGCGTGGGTGTGTGTGTGAGTGTATATATTGAGCAGTGGAGGATGTCAGTAGGGCAGAGATTGGTGTCAGTTGTAGTTTTTTTTATATATTATTTTTGCTTAATTTTTACATTTTTTTGGAGCCCCATTAGGGGGGTTTGGTGAAATATCAGAGGTCTTAACAGGGCCGGCTCTACAACTAGGTGGAGTAGGCAGCCGCCTAGGGCGCCAGGCCACTGTTGATCTGTCACTGGCTGCTCTGCATTGATTCATGTAAAAACTGACACTGTCTGTCTGAGATAATGAGATTGTATTATCACATGCCATTCGCAAATGTATATAGAAATAGTGATCTTGCCAAATACCCCCCCCCCTGCCCCCACCTCCCCGTGAGGCTGTATTTGATAGGCACAGGTGAAGCTGTATTTGATGGGCACAGGTGTAGCTGTATTATATGGGCACAGGTAAATCTACATTTGATGGGCACAGGTGAGGCTGTGTTGATTGGCGCTGGTGAAGCTGTATTTGACGGGCACAGATGAGGCTGTGTTGATTGGTGCTGGTGAAGCTGTATTTGATGGGCGCTGGTGAGGCTGCATTTGATTGGCGCTGATCAGTTTGCATTGGATTGGCGCTGATCAGGCTGGGCAGGGAAAAGGGGATGGAGTCAGGGGTGGAGCCAAAGGGGGGGGGCAGCAAAATGAGGTTTCGCCTAGGGTGCCAAAAATCCTTGCACCAGCCCTGGGTCTTAACAGGGGGAATCTGCTCCGCACTGGATGATTAGGGTGTGCCCAGGCACTCCTGGCACACTCTGGCACACCTATGACCTCCTCACTAATGGACAGCGAGCTTAGAAATAGTCATTATTAGCAGGGTTTCTTGAGACCTGAAAAGTTATTTCATGGGGTTCCTCTGTGTTAGAAAGGTTGGGAGAACATTTCACAGATCTATGTACTTTATAACACACACAGGACCATTTGGATACAATTTGAACATTTTGTCCTCACTACAAATAAATACAACTAAGATATGATACACAATATTGATAGGAAGTTGTTACAAACCACTAACAATGTTACTAAGCTTACAAAACATGAGCAGTAAGTAAAAGCAGGAGTGTTATGTCCTGAGGACAGAAGTGCTTACCCGACAATGTAGCACAGGACTCCAAACTGGATGAGTCGGAATGTCAGCCCCACTTTCTTGTCCCGGACCAGGACCATCCTAGGGGTGTCATACTCAAAGAAAAAGTTGGAAATCTCCTTCTTGACCTTGTGCCCCATGATCACTGAGAGCTCAGAGCAGTTCCCTAGTGCAGTGTCTGCAGCAGCAGCCTAGACTGATCTCCAGCATGCATGGAAGGAGGGCTCCAGGGGTGTAATGTGCTGCTCCTCCTGCACACAATGACAGTATGGGAGGCAGATGCTGCCAGAGGTGACAGTGTGTCCTCCTGCACATTCCACATGGCTCTTCTGATAAGGATGGGGGAGGCTCAGGGAGGGGCATGTAACCAGTACCACCACATCCTGCATACAGGACACATGGCAGTAAACATCATTGCATTTTAGCAGAACTAGATTTAACTTTTAACCACTTGAAGACCAAGCCTTTTCTGGCACTCTTTATTCACAAGTTTAAATCAGTATTGTTTGCTAGAAAATGACTTATAACCCCCAAACATTATACATTTTTTTTTTAGCAGAGACCTATTATAACCCCCAAACATTATACATTTTTTTTTTTTAGCATAGACCTATTATAACCCCCAAACATTATACATTTTTTTTTTTTAGCAGAGACCTATTATAACCCCCAAACATTATACATTTTTATTTATTTATTTTTTTAGCAGAGACCCTAGGTCTCTGGCAATCATTGCTTTTTTATGTCACCCACAGAAGTTTTTCAAACGCATTTTTAAAAAAAAAAAAAATACACTTTAATGAATTAAAAAAAAAACGAAAAACAAAATACAATATATACCCCAATTTTTTAAATGTAGAATATGAAAGATTATGTTACGGCGAGCAAACAGGTGCCTAACATGTCATGCTTTAAAATTGCACACGCTTGTGGAATGGCGACAAACTACAATACTTAAAAATCTCTATAGGTGATGTTTTAAAAAAATGTTTACAGGTTACCTGCTTAGAGTTACAGAGGCGGTCCAGTGCTAAAATTATTGCTCTCGCTCTAACGTTCATGGTGATACCTCACACCGTTTACGACTTACGTTTGCAATCGCTTCTGCACGCGAGGGACAGGGGTGCTTTGATTTCTTTTTCTTATTTATTATATTTTTATACTGTCACTTTTTTCTTTTAGGATCACTTTTATTCCTATTACAAGGGATGTTAACATCCCTTGTAATAAAAATAAGGATGGCAGGTCCTCTTTATGGAGGGATCTGGGGTCAAAAAGACCCCAAATCTCTCCTTTACCTTTTTAACCACTTGCCGACCGCCGACCAGCGTCTGACGGTGGCAAAGTGGCTCGATATCGCAAACCGGCGTCATATGACGGCGGCTGCGACATCTCTCACTGTGAGCGCACGCGCGCTGCCAGAGGTGCGCTCGCACGCTCACTGTGTTCAGGGGGGTCAGGGAGCGGGTAGGGCAGACTCGATCGCCGCCGGCTACCTGCGATGCCCCCCCCCGCAGTGAAAGAATGGAGGTCCGTGTAAGTAAACACGGATCTCCGTTCTGTTAGAGGGGGAAGGGCGGTGATCACAGGCTTCCTGTATATGGAAGCCATGATCATCCCCTTCCCCCAGCCAGGGCAGCCCACACACAGTTAGAACACACTGAGGGAACACAGTTAACCCTTAGAGCGCCCCCCGGCAGGTTAACCCCTTCACTGCCAATGGCATTTACACAGTAATCAGTGCATTTTTATAGCACTGATCGCTGTATAAATGCCAATAGTCCCAAAAAAGTGTCAAAATGGTCCGACATGTCCGCTGCAATATCGCAGTACCGCTAAAAATCACAGATCACTGCCATTACTAGTAAAAAAAAATAAAAATAATAAAAACCCCAGAAATTAATTCTCATCATCCGTAAATGCAAATGCAACTTTTTGCACAAACCAATCAATAAACGCAGATTGCAATTTTTTTAACAAAAATATGAGGAAGAATATAAATCGGCCAAAACCGATGGAAAAAAATGTTTTTTTATATATTTTTTTTGGATTTTTATTTTAGCAAAAAGTAAGAAATTTGTTTTTTTTTTGCAAAATTATCGCTCTTCTTTTGTTTATAGCAGCGATTAGAAATGACGCAGAGGTGATCAAATACCACCAAAAGAAAGCTCTATTTGTGGGAAAAAAGGACGTAAATTTTGTTTGGGTACAACGTCGCAGGACCGTGCAATTGTCAGTTAAAGCGACGCAGTGCCAAATCGCAAAAATCGCCCTGGTCCTAAAGTGTGAAATCCTTCCGGGGCTGAAGTGGTTAAAAGATCAAAAAAAATGTATCTTTTATTTAAACCTTTCATGCCTAAGCCCTTTTCTGCCATTTGTTGCTTACAAGTTAAAATCCATATTTTTTGCTAGAAAAGTACTTAGAACCCCCAAACATTATATATATTTTTAGCAGAGACCCTAGAGAATAAAATGGCGACTGTTGCAATATTTTATGTAACACAGTATTTGCGCAGCGATCTTTCAAATGCAATTTTTTTTGGAAAAAAGACACTTTCATGAATTATAGAAAACCAAAACAGTAACGTTAGCCCAATTGTTTGTATAATGTGAACGATGATGTTATGCCGAGTAAATAGATACCTAACATGTCATGCTTTGAAATTGCGCATGCTCGTGGAATGGTAACAAACTATGGTACTTAAAAATCTCCATAGGCGACACTTTAAAAATGTCTACAGGTCACTAGTTTAGAGTTACAGAGGAGGTCTTGTGGTAGAATTATTGCTCTTGCTCAAACGAACGCGTTGATACCTCACATGTGTGGTTTGAACAACCTTTACATTTGCGGGCGCAGCTTACCTATACGTCGCTTCTGCGCGCAAGCACAGAGGGACAGGGCGCTTTAAAAAATTTTTTGTTTTCTTTTTTTTATTTATTTATTTATTTATTTTTTTTTTACACTGCTTCCTGGTGAGAGCGGCAGAAGGCGGCGGAAC
This sequence comes from Glandirana rugosa, assembly GCA_018402905.1. Classification (NCBI taxonomy): domain Eukaryota; kingdom Metazoa; phylum Chordata; class Amphibia; order Anura; family Ranidae; genus Glandirana; species Glandirana rugosa. Next base: position 1,134,983 of record BLSH010297057.1, on the reverse strand, counting down.
GTCCCCTCCTGCTCCTTGCTCTTAGCCGCATCGGTTGTTATTCCAAGAAAGCCAAGCGCCGGTTCTAAAAAAAGTTACTGGGATGATGCGTGCAGCTGCATGGATCACCCCGGTACAACTCCTACAAGCCGATGCCGCATATTTGCGTATGGTTAGAGTAAAGGGGTTAAAAAAATAAATGTGTTTACTTCTGCCCCAGACTGGAAGTGACATCATGATTTTACTAGGAAAGGAGAGAGGATGCACACATCAGTATTGTATATTGGGGGGATGGAGGGGGGAGTATTGCTTGAGAAGGGAATTTGCACTCTCCTTGCTTTGTATGCCTGACTCCTGAACTCTGCACACTACACACTCCTGACCCCTACACATGCTGCATCACACACCCCTGATACCTGCATTTTGTGCAATACATACTTCTGACCTCTGTGTGTTATGTATTTCTACCCTTGCACACTGTGCTTTATGTTCTCCTAAACCTGGCGCTGATGATGCAGTCTGTGCATTACATTCTCCTGGCCAGATTAAGAGCATCATGGGCCTGGTGCTGAGGATCTCAGTGGGCCTTTATATGGAAATATATAAAATGATTTTTTTTTTTACTAGTGGGCTGGAAAACATTGCACCCACAATCAGCAGATTGCAGGTGCAATGCAAGACTCCTGCAGACTTGTCAGTGTATCTGTCTGCTCGTACCTCTGACAGAAAAAGACAATGAACTGTCTAAAGTGCTCAACGGTGCCCTGATAGTTCATTGAGAACTACAAGCCGGCAGATGCAAAGACTGTCGGTACTTGTAGTTTCCCATTCGCAGCACTGATAGGCACTCATCGGCATCAATGAGGCAGCACTGATGGGCACTGATAAGGAGGCACTCATGAGGCAGCACTAATATGCGGTACTGATGGGCTGCAGTGATATGCGGCAGTGATGTGCTCTAATAGGCGGCACTGATGAGCTGCATTGATAGGCGGCTCATATGGGCACTGATAAGGTGGCACCGATGAGGCATCACTAATATGCGGCACTGATGGGCTGCACCAATATGTGGCAGTGATGGGCTCTGATAGGCGGCACTGATGAGCTGCACCGACAGGCAGCACTTATGGGCACTGATAGGGTAGCATTGATGAGCCAGCACTAATATGTGGCACTGATGGGCACTTATAGGCAGCACTGATGGGGCATAAATAGGCAGCACTGATAGGTGGCACTGATGAGCTGCATGGATGGGCACTGATAGGCAGCACTGATGGGCACTGATAGGTGTCACTGGCATTGGTTGGTTTGCACTGATGGGCTGCACTAATGGGCACTGATTGGTAGCACTGATAACCTGCACTGATAGGCAGCACTGATGAGGCAGCACTAATATGCAGCACTGATGGGCTGCACTGATGGTCTCTGATAGGCGGCATTGATAAGCTGCACTGATAGGTGGCACTGGCAGATAGGTGGCACTGACGAGCTGCACTGATATTCAGTACTGATGGGCAATGATAGGTGGCACTGATGAGTTGCAATAATTGGCACTGATGAGCTGCACTAATAGGCACTGATGGGCAGCACTTCTGGGCACTGATATGCGGTACTGATAGGCGGCACTGACAGGCAGCACTTATGAGCACTGATAAGGTGACACTATTATGAGGCACTGATGAACTGCACTGATAAGCAGCAATGATAGGTGACACTGGAACTTATGAGTTGAACTGATAGGCACTGATAGGTGACACTGGCACTGATAGGTGGCATTGAGGAGCTGCACTGATGGGCACTGATAGGTGGCACTGGCACTGATACGTGGGACTGATGAGCTGCACTGATAGCTGCCCCCCCCCCAACAAATAGGATAGCAACTTATCTGCCTGGCAGTGACTTCCCCAGCGCCCATGCAGAGCTTACTTGAAGTAGTACAGCTTCCTCCTCCTTGCTCGCAGCACCGCCCGCACAGCACTTTCCCATCGAGCCTCCCGGGCATCTGGATGATGTCACGCAGTTGCCTGGTCAATGTAGCGGCCGGCGGCTGGTGGTGATTGTATCTAGAGAGCGACTTACTGAATTGGGTCAATATTATGATGGGGTCCTGGAGCTGCAGCTCCAATAGCCCCTATGGTAATCCAGCCCTGCTCCTGACAACAGCACCCTGAACGCACCATCCCCACTGTGAAACATGGTGGGGGCAGTATCATGTTGTGGGGATGCTTTTCTTCAGCAGGAACAGGGAAGCTGGTCAGAGTTAATGGGAAGATGGATGGAGCCAAATACAGGGCAATCTTTAGAAGAAAACCTGCTAGAGTCTGCAAAAGACTTGAAACTGGGGTGAAGGTTTACCTTCCAGCAGGACAACGACCCTAAAATACAGCCAGAGCTACAATGGAATGGTTTAGATCAAAGCATATTTAAGTGTTAGAATGGCCCAGTCAAAGTCCAGACCTAAATCCAATTGAGAATCTTTGGCAAGACTTGAAAATTGCTGTTCACAGACGCTGTCCATTCAATCTGACAGAGCTTAAACTATTTTGCAAAGAAGAATGGGCAAAAACGTCACTCTCCAGATGTGCAAAGCTGGTAGAGACATCCCCAAAAAAGACTTGCAGCTATAATTACAGCAAAAGGTGGTTCTACAAAGTATTGGGGCTGAATACAAACGCACGCCACACTTTTCACATATTTATTTGTAAAAAAAATGTGAAAACCATTTATCATTTTCCTTCCACTTCACAATTATGTGCCACTTTGTGTTGGTCTATCACATAAAATACCAGTAAAATACATTTACGTTTTTGTTTGTAACATGACAAAATGTGGAAAATTTCAAGGGGTATGAATACTATTTCAAGGCACTGTATATATATATATATATATATATATATATATATATATATATATATATATATATATATTTATATTTTAAAATCAAAAAAACATTTTTACATGTAAACAAAAATTGGCAGTAAAGGCTGGATCTTTAAGCAGCTAAAGCAATGTTTAAAATGGGTTAATTATGCCCTGCAAAGGTAAAGTGAGGATTATGTCCTGTGGTAAATCTTGCCGCCCTAGAGCAGTGTTTCTCAAACTTTTTTGTCTTGCGGCGCACCAAAAAGATCAAAAAAAATTTACTGCACACCTGAACAGATTTAACAATTTATATGATGAAGAAAGAATATATTTTTACATATATATTTAATTTAAAATTTAATGTGAAGGATGTGCCTGCTTTCGGGAGCAAATCAGATTGAAGCAATTGTAATCTTCTTTGTACTTTCGCTTCCTTTTCATTTAAGGCCCCTTTCACACACACGGACCATTTGTCCATTTTTCATCCATCCGTTGATGGATGAAAAACGGACATCAATGCATCTCTATGGAAAAACTGATGACAACTGATGATCAGCTATTTTCATCAGTTTTCATCCGCTTCCGTCAGCATCCATTTTTTTGAACGGATGAAAGTCCTATTTTTCATCTGTCAAAAAAACGGATCGGACAAAAAACGGATGTAAACTGACGAACGGTCAGTTTTTCATCCGTTTTTGCATTGGTAGTGAATGTAAAAAAAAACTGATGAAAAACTGATGACCACTGATGAAAAAACTGATGAAAAACTGATGACCACGGATGAAAAAACTGATGAAAAACTGATGTAAACTGATGAAAAAACTGATGAAAAACTGATGTAAACTGATGAAAAAACTGATGAAAAACTGATGAGCACTGATGAAAAACAGATGAAAAACTGATGGATACTTCATCCGTTTTGACGTGACTGAACGGATGAAATGAACGGTCCGTATGTGTGAAAGGACCCTAAGTATTTCTCCATCGCTAAACAATGAACAAACTTTATTTATATGCATCAAAGTTGGAATGGAACGGTCTCTATTATTATAATATATTTAGACCCATCGTGTTCTCCCGAGGTCTCGCACAAGTCTTGCGTTACGAAAGGAACCAATGAATGACAACCACAGAGCATTTTTATATATGTTATTTTTTAAACTTTTGCGACATTGATTTACTATTTAATTATTTGATATGTTCAAGGTTTAAAAACGCTAGCAATTTTAAATATTTTTCAAATCTCCCAGGGCACATAGTTTGAGAATCACTGCCCTAGAGCAATGCTTGAAAAATGCTTGTTGAGACTGGAGTATTTTTCGTAAACAGATGTTCCAAACTTTGATATGATTTTTTATTTCCAATAATTTCTATTGGCATAATGTGAAGAATAAATACAAAACAATTCCAAACGGTTGAAACCATGGGCGTCCGCAGAAATTTTTTCAGCAGGGGGCATCATTTAAGGTCACCCATGCTATGCCGCTTTTTGACATTATCACATTATCATGGTCAGAGACTGCAGACATAGTACAGGAGACGGTCAGAGACTGCGGACATAGTACAGGAGATGGTCAGAGACTGCAGACATAGTACAGGAGACGGTCAGACACTGCGGACATAGTACAGGAAATGGTCAGAGACTGCAGACATAGTACAGGAGACGGTCAGACACTGCGGACATAGTACAGGAAATGATCAGAGACTGCAGACATACTACAGGAGATGGTCAGAGACTGCAGACATACTACAGGAGATCGTCAGAGACCGCAGACATACTACAGGAGATGGTCAGAGACTGCAGACATACTACAGGAGATGGTCAGAGACTGCAGACATAGTACAGGAGATGGTCTGCGACTGTGGACATGGTACAGGAGATGGTCTGAGACTGTGGACATGGCACACGAGAAGATCAGAGACTTCATACATAGCCCAAGAGGATAAGGACCTAGTGGGCAACCCCCGATCCGATCCCTGATTCCAGGGGGGGGCAATTGCCCCCCCTTGCCCCTATCTGCGGACGCCCATGGTTGAAACATCCATAATGTTTTTTATGATTTTTTTATGTTCTCCGTTAGCTGTAACATGATTCAAATTTGGTCATGTACAAGGTTACTGTTCCTGCTGTGAAAGGTCCAATGTCTAGTTTGTGTGGTCTTTTTGAACAGTTTATCCTTTCTTACAATAAAATTATTGATATTTAATTTTTGATATGTACATACCTACATCTGTGTAAAGCCGAAGTTTAATCTGCTTATATTCTGCCCCCCCCCAATCAACATGCTAATTAAATTATTTAAAAATAACTCTTTCTTACCCCTCCAGTTAAAATCCTGCCAGTGTAATAGTGTAATCCCTCCAGTGTAAAACCCCCACAGTGTATTTTCCCCGATGTAAACTAATGTGACCGTCCTAAAATTGACCTCCCCATTCTTTCTCAATAAAAATTTATTAAATTAATCGTACAACTAACCCCCCCCCGTCTTATATTCGTCTAATTTGAAGCCGAAATGTGTCTACATCCATACATGTATAGTTTTTAATTTATAGTTATTAAAATAACATTCTTTCCTATTTGACAAGTTTTTCTGGTGTGTTTGATCTGTAACCTGGAAAGTGTCGTCCTTGTCATTGGAACATGTACTGGTTTAAACTTAGTACAATGTCGATTGCCTCTTGTATTTTTTTAGTATTTTTTGTAATACCTACAA
>BLSH010297057.1:1090722-1116912 GCA_018402905.1 Glandirana rugosa | reverse complement strand
AAGAGGAATGCTGCCTATGACCCCAAGAACACCATCCCCAACATCAAACATGGAGGTGGAAACCCAGTCCCAGAGGCCTGCAAAAGGAAGGAAAATGGGGGTAAGGGTCGGACAAGTGCCCTACAAAGAAATGGGGATAAGGAAATAACTGAAAATAATTTTTAAGCTAAAATCACAAATGGAGGTGGAGTTGGAGGTTGAGGAGGCGGTGAAAGTGGCGGTGGTGGAGGAGGAGGAGGTAGCCAACACTGTTTTTTTTATTTTTGGATTTTTTTTTTTTTTTAAACCAGCAATGTAGATGCACATTTTAATTTTGTGCAAGAAACAATAATCTGTCCCTTTAAGCAACAGTAGGAACCTCTCCCTATAGAACTTGGAGACGATTTTAGATTCTAAAATCATCTCCAAGTTGTACAGGGAAAGCCTCCAGCTGTTGCTTTAAGGGAAAGATTATTGTTCTAAAATCATCTTCAAAGTGTGTGGGAAAAGCCTATTGCAGGGGCATAGAGCCATATTACTGTTCTAAAATCATCCCACACACTTTGAAGATGATTTTAGAACACTAATCTTTCCCTTAAAGCAACAGCTGGAACCTTTCCCTGTACAACTTGATGATGACTTTAGAAGAATAATCTTTCCCTTAAAGCAACAGCTGGAACCTTTCCCTGTACAACTTGATGATGATTTTAGAACAGTAATCTTTCCCTTAAAGCAACAGCTGGAACCTTTCCCTGTACAACTTGATGATGATTTTAGAAGAATAATCTTACCCTTAAAGCAACAGACTCTACCTAGTCCAGTCAGATCGTTCTGTGCAGCAGGATGAGGTCTGCAATCTGTCTCTCAAAGCAGCAGTACTAGTAATCTCTACCTAGTCCACAATCAGATCGTTCAGTAATGCAGGATGAGATGTTCTATAATATCTGCAATCTGTCCCTCACAGAGCTAGCAGCATCCTCTCCCTACACTATCCTGAGAGCATATGACGTGCAGCACGGTGACTCCAGCCCCATATAGAGGGTCACATGGTGCACTGGCCAATCACAGCCATGCCATTAGTAGGCATGGCTGTGATGGCTTCTAGGGAAAACCAGTGAAACACTTGTTGATTGGCTGCCCTTGGCAGCTTTTCAACACATGGAATAAAATACCAGAACCCCTGACCCGAACCCAGACTTTTTTTGGTTCGCTCAACCCTATTTACAAAATATAATGTGGTTTAAAGATGCATTGTCATATAAAAATAACAGCTATAAGAGCACATTACTGTGTCCGCATAAACATGACCAACTTAATCAACCCATATGCTAATGCCCCGTACACACGGGACGACGATCGCACGTACGACCGCGTCGAATCGTATGTTGGCTGTTGTGTGTAGCATACTGACTGCACTACACGATCGTACGGCCGCGGAAAGAACGTTCAGGTGCATGGAATTAGCATCCAGCCATTCCTGACTTTGGAGCATGCGTGTTTTGCACAATACAACTTTGTTGTACCAACTGCTCTGTACACACGATACAACGGTCGTATGAAAGCTTGTTGGTATGACTAAGTTTTCTACTTTGCTTTTACAACTCCCTTGTATGAGCGTCGTATGTTCGACTGTTCAAATCATGCATACGAACGATCGATTTTGCATACAACGGTCGTGAGTACGACCTGTTGTATACAACCATCGAACCGTGTGTACGGGGCTTTAGAAAATGAAGCTCTTCAAAAATATGCAATATCTCACAAAAGTGAGTACACCCCTCACATTTTTGTAAATATTTTATTCTATCTTTTCATGTGACAATACTGAAGAAATGACATTTTGCTACAATGTAAAGTAGTGAGTGTACAGCTTGTATAACAGTGTAAATTTGCTGTCCCCTCAAAATAACTCAACACAGCCATTAATGTCTAAACCACTGGCAACAAAAGTCAGTACTGCTTTTTTGCTGTTTTAGGACATCATCAATTTAAACAGTCAGCCTCTTGTGCTGACCTTCATATTTTCTGGATCTCTTACTTTCAGGATGATCAGTTATAGAAAATAATGTTCATCGTAATATTTTATTATTCTTTAAAATTAATGTATAGATTGACAATTCCAATGATCTGCTTAACAGTTAAAACCGAGCTTTACAGAAACATATTGATTTTATTGTGAGTACAAACTCGGTGGGGCACATTGCAAGTTTGAAGTTCTATTTAATTCACCTGTTTTTAATAAAACATTAAAGGTCCAGTAACTATTTAGGTACTATGAAAAATGAAATTTGCAGGGCCTTCATATTGTAATATCCATCAGTGCCATGGTGCATTTGTTTAGTTTCCCATAACACCAGTAAAAACCATATAACCTGATCAAAACGTTGTCATTGCCCTCCTAAAAGAAGAGGTACTTTCTTAAAGTGGTTGTAAAATGTCTAAAATAAAATGTGAACACAGCATATCTCTCTATGGTGTGTATCTGTCTCAATACAGAGCACTAAGTGTCATTTCTGTCTGCTGCCTTGTTCTTCTGCTATTTGTATGAGTCACTTCTGCCAGGTTTTCCTGACACCAAAAGGTAAAAAGGTGACATGGGAGGGAGCTCAAGCACACCTGTGATTGACAGTCTTCGCTGTCCTGTGTGCCCTATGAAGGATGATGTGTCCCTTCTATTCAATCAGCTCTCAGCTCTCTTCACCGACATCTGCAGAAATGTAACTTCAGCTCCCCACCAACTGCTTTCTGAAAGCTCAGACAAACTATAAATTCTGCACTTTCAACAGATGTTTAACCAGAGAAGAGAGGATACTGCAGATAAACGGGTACAACGTATGTAGGAGAATTTATTTGATCACTTTGTATCACCTGAGGCTAGTCACTTCACTGGGTATATGTAAAGGTTTACAACCACTTTAAAAGTTCTGTATCTTTATTGTCTGGAATTAAATAAAAAAAATAGTGGAGGCACAAGCATGGACATGTATCCCTGAGCCTCTTTTCTAATGGGATCATCCAATGACGTGTCATCATATCCTTCTGGCCCCATGTCTCTCTGGCTGAGGAAGTTCTACAAACAAAGCGTTAAAAAGGTTAACTGTAGTGTTCAATCAAGTTGAATTTTATATATTTATGGATATTTGCAGTTACAGAGAATTGTGACAAAAGTAACAAGGAAAAATGAGTGACCGGTTTTCTGCTCCAGGGCTACGCTCAATCTTTTTCATAAATACAGCCCTCTCTTCACCTTCCCTTAATAGATTTTACTGAGATTCATTAAAGAGGAAGTAAACCCAGATTGGGTTTACTTCCTCTATAGTCCCCTACCAAGTAGATGCGATGCATTGTAGCCCATTATGTGTCACACACCTGCAAAGGAAGCCTGCGACATCCATCCAGCGCTGTCCCCTGTGCTGGCAGCATCCATCTTCTGCCCCTCTTCCTTCCGTAGCCACGATCTCCGGCTCTGTGACTGGCCGGAGTCGCGTGACGTCACTCCCGCGCATGCACGTACACTGTATATCTCCTAAACCGTGAAGGTTTGGGAGATATGCAGGGCACATACTAGTAAGCCTTATTAGAGGTTTACTTGCAGGTTAAAGTGGTTGTCATGAGTTGACAACCACTTTAACCACTTGACGACCAAGGGCGTGTATATACGTCCTTGGCTTTCAGTGGTGATATCCGAATGGTGCCTGCAGCTGAAGGCACCATTCAGATATCGTTTTTTTCAGCCGGCGATTCTGAAGAGGATAAAAGTGGTCTTGGCAGTGGATTCGCCGCAAGATCACTTTTATCAGCGGCGGGAGAGGTGCCCCCCCTCCCGCCACTTTCCGGTCATCTCCGCCGCTTACCGGACCCGCCGGCAGCGACGGAGGTGATCCGATCTGTCCCCCCCCCCAGTGTCTGTGAGCCGAGTTTCTCAGCTCCATAGTACGGCAGGGCGGAAATGACGTCAGAAGTGACATCCGCCCAACGGTCTTAAAGGGACAGTTTATTTTTTTATTCTGTCATTTTTTTCAAATATTTATTTTTCTTTTTTTTTTTTTTTTTTGCATTTTAGTGTAAATATGAGATCTGAGGACTTTTTGGCCCCAGATCTCATATTTAAGAGGATCTGTCATGCTTTTTTTCTATTACAAGGAATGTTTACAAGTGATCAACTTTTTTTTTTTTAAAAGAACAGTGTAAAAATAAAAGTAAAAAGCAAAATAAATAATTGAAAAAAAATGTAAAGCACCCCGTCCCGCGAGCTCACGTGCAGAAGCAATCGCATACGTAAGTCCCCCCACATATGAAAATGGTGTTCAAACCACACATGTGAGGTATTGCCGCGATCGTTAGAGCGAGAGCAATAATTCTAGCACTAGACCTCCTCTGTAACGCAAAACTGCTAACCTGTAGAATTTTGTAAACGTCGCCAATGGAGATTTTTAAGTTACAAAGTTTGTCGCCATTCTGCGAGCCGACGCAATTTTGAAGCATGACATGTTGGGTATCATTTTACTCGGCGTAACATTATCTTTCACAATATGGAAAAATAATGGCCTAACTTTACTGTTTTCTTATTTCTTAACTAAAAAACTGAATTTATTTTAATAAAAGCACGCTTGGAAGACTGCTGCGCAAATACGGTGTGACATAAAATTTTGCAATGACCGCCATTTTATTCTCTAGGGTGTTAGAAAAAAACAATATATAATGTTTGGGGGTTCTAAGTAATTTTACAGCAAAAAAACATGTTTTTAACTCATAACCACCGAACCCAAAAAACAGGCTTGGTTGGTAAGTGGTTAACTGAATGCAAAGCTGCCCACATGGACATAGAAAATAATTTGTAATTTTATGCACATCCTCCCCTTTCCCTACTTGAAATAGGAGCACAATTATTCTTTTTTGAATTTGTGATGTAAGTGACAATATTTAAAGGGATGACCAAAAATTCCTTCTGCCTTATCTACTACAGATCCATGCTACAGCCAAAAGGCGGCTACAGCGCAGACCTGAATTGCCAGGGAGACGTCCATGGATGTGCGCCCCTTTGGTGCTCTCCGCACGCACTGACAGCCGCCGGCTCGATGTCCACCGGTGACTGGCGATCGCCTAATAGAGAGGCAGAACGGGGAACCGCCAATGTAAACACGGCGGTTCCCCACTCTGTGAGGGGGGACATGACAGATCTACTGATCTTGGTCATCGGGATCAGTGAGATCTGTTATGTCCCTGCCAGCCCAGCCCCCACATAGTTAGAGCACAATGAGGGAACACATTTAACCCCTTCCCTGCCAGTGACATTTACACAGTAATCAGTGGCTATTTTTAGCACTGATCGCTGTATAAATGTCATTAGTTCCAAAAAAATTGTGTCAAAACTGTCTGACATGTCCGCTGCAATATCGCAGTCCTGATAAAAATCGCAGATTGCCACCATTACTAGTAAAAAAAATAATAAAAACGCCATAAATCAATTCCCATAGTTTGTAGACGCTATAACTTTTGCGCAAACCAATCAATAAACGCCGATTGCAATTTTTGTTTACCAAAAATGTGTAGAAATATATATATCTGCCAAAATTGATGATTCATTTTTTTTCTTTTATATTTTTTTTTTTGGGGATATTTATTATAGTAAAAAAAAATGTTCTTTTTTCAAAATTGTCGCTCATTTTTTGTTTATAGCGCAAAAAATAAAAACTGCAGAGAGGATCAAATACCACCAAAAGAAAGCTCTATTTGTGGGGGAAAAAGGCTGTCAATTTTGTTTGGGTACAACATCGCACGACCGTGCAATTGTCAGTTAAAGCGATTAAGTGCCGAATCCCAAAAAGTGCTCTGGTCAGGAAGGGGGGTAAATCCTCCAGGGGTTGAAGTGGTTTTGTGAGAATCTTGAAGGCTGCCATTGATAGCCATCTTTACTGAAATGCTAGCTGTCTGTCATATAGATGCATTGGCAAGTGCTTCCTTGGTGACCTGGAGCATGAGATAAGGATAATAAATAGCTAATGAATTTTTATACTTTTCTCAAACTCATTTACAGCATGCATGTTTGGCATCTGTGTGTCACAATGCATTGATATCATTTTAAAGCAGATCTGTTTAAAAGCTAGTGAAGGGGCTTGAGACAGGACCAGTCACCCTGTACCTGGACAAAGCAGCAGCTGGCCTTTATTACAGGAACTTCCTGTACAGAGGCAAAGTTCTACTGAGGATTACTGCGCAAATCTGTAAGTAATACATAAAGCACACCAATAATCATGTAAAAGTACATAATAATCCCCAACATAAATTACCCCCTCCTCAAATAAAAAATTGCAACCCCAGTCCCCCCCCTCCAAGCCAAAATTTTGCTCAGTAAAAATCTCCCCCCATCCCACCCCCACAAAGCAACCACACACCTCAACCACCCCCTCCCTGAAGCAAGCCCCCACAAGCAAGATTCTCCTCCTTTCTCCACCAAGCAAAAATCTCCCACCTCTCTTCACTAAAGTACAAACTACCATAACACAATCTCCCCCAAGAACCCTCATAAATCCTGACACCCCCAGTGACAAAAATCTCCCTTTCCAAGCAAAAAATCTTAAAAGAAATCCCTGTCTTTCCACTGAAAACAAACATATCAGTCTATCGGTCCTCAGACACTTACCAGACTTTATACACTGTTGCTAAGTGGTATGCAGGGCCATCTTAATGAATGGGCATCCCTGGGCACAGCCCAGGGGCCCCAGGTGCATGGGGGCCCCATGATAATCTTGTATAACATCATACTTGCCAACTGTCCCAGATTTTCCGGTACAGTCACTCTTTTTACCAAGCTGTCCAAGGATGGCTGTGTCCAGGGCAGCGTCCTGGAACCTGTACTGTGCCCTCCTAAACCTAGTATTGTGCTCTCCTGACCCCCCCCCCAATACTGTGTCCTTTTGCTTCCCCCCCCCCCCCCAGTATTGTGCCCTTGTTTTGATATTAGTCTTTGATTTATGGCATGTTCTCTTATTGTTTAAAATCAGTTTATATTGAAAGTACTAATGAATATATGTTTATTTACATCAACTATTTACACTTTAATTCTTGAGAGTAGGTGCGCAAATTGGGGCAGGCTGGTAAGGGCCCCACAGTATTACTTTGCCCAGGGGCCCATGATGTTATTAAGACGGCCCTGGTGGTATGCACCTAGAACCTTCAGGCAAGTGGAACTGAAGGGAAAAAAAGTAAAAGTCTCTACATTTTATAGGGTACATTTAGAAATGTTAAATGTGTCATAACAGTACCCTTAAAACTATACCCTTTGTCTTGAATTCCTCTAAAAAATATTAGTGCACTAGCTGGTATGTGAGGGTGCCTAGGCACTCCTGAGCATAAGCCTCATAGCTGTTTATCTGCAGTGTGAGAACTAAGGCACTGCTGCCTTTGTCTGCAAGTCTCAGGAGATTTGACGATGCCTGCTTTTTTGGGGCCCATCTTCCAGAGCACAGTTCCTCTTTAAGGCCTTTTCCATAATTCAACAGTCATCAGACAAAAAATAATTTGACATCAAATTTCATCATCACAAATACCAATTTTGTCATTTTCTTTGCAGGAACATTTACGTCAAAGAACATGTGGCAAATAATATGGATTCTTTCTTACCCACTACAACAGGAAAATAGAGGTTGAAAAATCATGTGGGGAAATGTATGGTGTTAATAGGAGGTAAGATTAATAGTTCCAGGTACTATATCACAGTTGGCTCAAATACAATATCTGAATACCAAATTAGAAACTATGCACAATCCTCTACCTGGGTAGTGAACGTTTTAAGTTATGATTGTTAATATTTAGTGTAAAACATTTGCAAAAATGCTAGTTATGCTGATAAAATTCAGGTCTATAGGCAGAATATGTTATATACCAAAAGCACTTGAATGCTTCTCTGACAGCTCTAGGTAGATGGATGATCCTCCTTGGTGTACCTGGTACGAAGCATACTGATCCCAAGCTGCATGCATTAGCAGATACAGTAGCCTGAAATACTTTTACATATACTCACCATCCATTGCACAATATAGGTACATCATTTAATTGTAGATTTAACAAGCTACTTTGGAACACTTTGGACTACAATCATTTAAAAAAAATTGAAACCTATATTTTACATATTGTGATAGTGTGAGGTCCTGCCACTGCAACGTGCGGGACCTTGGAGTGTCAATTATGAGTGGAGAAAACAGTTTTTACAGCTTTCACTGGATTTTGGTATTCCTGAATTGGGCTCTGTAGTTTGGAGATTTCACAGTGCTTTAGGAGGGAAAACACACCCAACCCATTGTCCAGGTCTTCTTGAAGACCATCAGGATGTGTGTCCAGGTGCACACAGCCCTAATAATGAAGGCTTGGGCATAACTCAGGGCTTCAGCCAGGAGGATGGAGTGCTTCCATTTTAAGACAGGTGTGTGATCCTGTATGGAAACAGAGGTTCTCTACTGAAGAGATTGCACTCCATGTTGGAGAGATTTAATGTCCATCAGATTGAGAGCGTTGGTCCAGCTGAGAGTGTCTGGGAGACTTGGAGAGCTGAGGCAAATAGGAGAGTCTAGGAGACTGAAGGAATCTGTAAGCCTCGGAGGAGCAACAGAGACCAGGGTGTAATCTGGCGTCGTCCCCTGCAGACTCATGACTTCAGCAACTGGCTGGGGCTCTTCTTCTGGGTTGAATGACAGCTGGCCCAGTGGCATTCAACCCACTTCTTGTAAACTCAGGGCATCAAGACACTGTCCACCCCTCTGGATTCATAGGAGTATACTGCAGAGAGGGGTGCCACACCAAAAAGTGGTGCTGCTCTCTGCAGAAATTAGGATCTGCCCAATGCTAGAGGAAGAAAATTACAAAGAGAACTCATGACATCATCTGAGCCAGCTGACCAAATCTGGAAAAAAAGGTATGCGTTTGAATATTTTTAATAGCTGCTGGGGTACTCCAGTATGGGGAAGGGGGAAACAGCCTGACAAGCCCTAAGAGTTTGGCTTTAAGGACACTTGAGAAAGGACTTTTCTCAATCTGGAGTTATTTCTGCTTGATTTTGCAGCATCTCTTCAAGGTTTTTTGCTTGTTATGTACACTTTTCACCGTTTTTACATTGCACTTGGTGGTAAAAGAAGTTTAGTTGTGCACACCATAAGCTGTAATTAAATGCCTTCTCTCCTGTCAACCCACAGGTTGATGGAAATCAATTACAGCCTATGAGACTAATTTAAGGATGCACAAAGTTGAAAAGGTGGTCTCTAACCATTGCCTTACTATAGGACATTGTGCCATTGATTCTGCATAAAAGAGGGAGGGTGTGGATTTTTTTTTACTACAAAGCTTAACTTATAATTTACAGTGAGGTAAAGGAAAATCAAGCAAAATCACATGCTGAAATTGTACAAAGTGTATTGAACTGGATGTAACATTGTCAAGTTTTATAAATTGTCCATATGACTCATGACAGGCAGAGTAAAGCTGGGTACACACTATGAGAAAATTGGGCGAAGGATAGTCTGGTTTTCCTCATTGTTTCACAGCCAATGGGAACCAAGGAAGGAAATAATTTATGAAAATTCTCGTACGACAAAGGCTTTTTTGTTGTTGTTTATTGTTTCTGATCATGTGCAGTCTTTCGTAGCTGATTTTTCTCGTACAAAAACCATATGTAAATAGTACACATTAAATGAAAACCGTTCGCTCTGTTCATGTACAAAAAAAATTTTGGAGCTGGTCCCTTCAGAAATTTTCATTCGCAAAGTCAGAATCGGATGTTGAAAGTTGCGCACACACTATACAAAAATCGAAAGATCGGGCCTCATAAGGAAATTTTCTTCTGATATTCTTGTACCCAGCTTAAAGAGAGAAACTGATAGATTCTAGAATATGCCAGCCTCTAGTAAATTTTACTACTTCCGCTTCAGGATATTCTGGCTTTAAAACGATAACAAGCAATATTACCCCTTTCTAGAAATTGTAGTGACTGTGAAATCTTTCTTCCAATGCTCCACTTACCCTAAAACATCCTTGTCCCTCTTCCACTAGCCTTTTCAGACCCCTAAAAAGGCACAGGTCTATATGGAGTAGGGAGACACACCTCCTATACACCCTCTATTCTATACTATATTCTGGTGACACTATGGCCATTGGTATCTAATGGCGTGCTAGCAACTGTTTATTTATTTTACCCATTAGCGAGGTTTAACATTTGATTTATAGTAAAACCGCGCATATCTTTACAACTACTTAGTGTATCCAAGTGAATTATACTTTTTTTTAAGGCTATTTCGGCCTTCATTTGGTAGTACATGTAAATAATATCTCCAGATTTTTTTATAATTATGAAAGGAAGTCTGGCCCAAAATAGCTGTATCTTTCTTGTCATTACCATGACCCGGCCACCACACATAAAAAGAAATAAAATAAACAGAACACAGTATTTCTTCATAGAGAGTCATTAATCCAGATCCATATACCAGGCTTCATACATACATTACAGATACCTTGCAGTGTGAAACTGTACTACAAACCTCAGACTACCACAGTGATAAAAAACCTTATTTGTGTATTAATTTATTTATCATATCTAAAACAACATGTGTATGCACAACGTTGTGTCCTATGGCATGCTCTTACATTTGTTCTGATATAGGGAAATCAATTAGCCCAAAAAAAAAAAAAATCATATACAGGTCCATTGTCATTCACGTATGTAAAAATCCTAGATATTGGACAACAGGCTACTAATATTTAATTTTAATTAATTAATATCTTTAGGGGTATAGGTAGCACAAAAAGGGCTGCAGGCCTACTGCTGTTGCAGTGATTGGATCTGAAGGCTTGCACTGTAACCTTCTCTTTCAACTTCACTGCTCAATACATCCTCTCTGCTTTTACTTACCATTTCTTGGATAACTAATTTTTCTATTTTTATTAATTTCATATAGTTATATAGCTCCATCAATTTATGCAGCTCTTTACACATATATATATTGTACATTCAAATAAGTCCCTTAAGCTCAAGGAGCTCACAATCTATTTCCAGTTGTTATTCTTAAATCAATAAGAAACACACGTGTCCTTGGGTAACTGTTGGGATGATCAATCAAGTTGCTTTGTTGTTGGGTAACATTGCATATTAAATTTAATATTAAAATCTTTAAATATAGAATAGATACATACTGTAGTATTTTTTTCTGTCTTCATGAGACACTGACTCTAATAGTGCTGAAATGCTAGACACATCTAAGACAGATCATCCTTCAATTGTTTAGAGCATTCCTATGTTTAAACAACTTGCAGAATCCCTTTTGATCAATGAGGAAGTCCCCAGCTTTTCCATTTAGCTGTATGGCTCACTTTGATTAAAAGGTACAGTAATGACCAGGAACAAGCAAAAAGTGATCGGTCACTTGCTAGTGATAGTTAAAGCATATCAACACCAAAAAGCACATCTTTAATACAATATGTAGCGCTACCCCTGTAGGAGCTGCTAGAAAGATGCCCGGGGTTCCTTTTCCCAACAACCAGGCACACAGTAACAGTCTTTGGCTCATTGGACAGTCCAGGGGTTTCCTTTTTTGGTGTTTTTATTTTTCTGGTAACTTGGACAGGGTCAAGGAATTGAGTGGGATACTCTAAAAAAAAAAATATGTACAAATGGGAGGACACTTATCTTCTCTAGACTGAGCCTGTCACAAACTTGAGGATTGTAATCTTCCTCTGGTGCACAGTCCAAGCTGCTATCTGGGACACCCTCCCAGGGATTGGCCAAGGCTGTACAAATATTAATTTGCCCATTTTCCTTGTTCCAGTCCTATGTTCCAGAGCAACTCACTGTTCTCCAGAAAGCAGAGAGAGCAATCAAACCTGCAGAGGTAGGAGCTAAGATGGTTGTACATTAAGTGTTCTAGAAGTTTAGAGGTGAATGGGAGCAATGAGATGGGTCTTAAGTTGTTCAGGTTGGTGAGGTCCAGTGAGGGCTTTTTAAGTATGGGAGTGATCTGCGCATGTTTTAGAGGGGAGGGGAAGGTGCCACTAGAGAGGGAGAGATTGAAGATGTGAGTGAGGGAGCATAGGATAGAATAAGAGGGTGACCGTAGTAGTTGTGAGGGAACAGGATCCAGGGGACAATTGGTTTAAAGACAATGTCTTTACTGGAGTTATATGTATATAAACTATCCTTTCCACTGCTATCTGTTGCTGCTCTTGCACCTCAGTGGTGTGAGCTGTTGGGGCCTTTGGGCGCGTCTTGGATCCTGTCAGTCCTGGAGCTGCGATGCGCACTGGCGGCTCCCTCCACCTCCGTGCACCGTATGTCACACGGGGGAGCGGGTTCATCGCCACTCCGCATTGGCGTCACGTCACCCATGCTATCTGCTCGGCGTCCTTGTGATGCTGTACCGGCTGGGTCAACCACACTCGCAGATGCTGTGGGTGGGTGGGATGCTGTGCGCCGGGCGGTCCACCGCTTGGCGCCTCCCCGCCCGACTCTTGCTTCCGCGTGCGTGATGTTGGTGGGTGGGCAGTTGGCGACGCCTATTTAGGCGTCCCCCTTGGTGGATCTTGGCATCCTGCACACAATACACTGGCATGCATGTGTTATCATGGATGACCATGCCTCACGTTTACAGGTAACACTCACGTTCATTCATTGTCACTTTCCAAATTGATCACCCATTGGTCTGGATGTCTATCTATTTTTCATCTATCCTTTTCCTCCCTAGCCCTTACCCACCTTCTTTCTCTCCCTTTCTTCTCTATCCCTCCTTCATTCATCTGGTTTCATGGATCCTATTCACCTCTCCACTTCACAGGTTTCTGTTCCATATCTTGTCTTTTCTTCAGCTCCCTTCCCTTGACTCAACTCCATTTCCTTCTTTTCCTTCTTGATCTCCCATGCACACACCCACTCAACAGTTGTTCATTTAATCTTTAATCCAACTCTCCCACAGCACACTATTGTCCCATACCTCAACTATGGGTCTCCATATCACCAGGACGCCCTCATCCACCTGGGGTGATGCCGACTGTGGGTTGCTGCCATCATGCCCCCTGCCACAGCTCCTGGCCCGGATGGCCCTGGACGGGCCCTTGGCTCTGAAGGTGCATCACCATCATATGAGTGTTGTAAGTTGCATGCACAGTTTGTGGAGGGATTCATACCCCCAATGTGTTTACATTGTCAATTGCTGATCCTATATTCATTTTTTTTAGACCCACCACGAGCCTGCTCCTGATGAGTGGCTCCAAGCCACGAAACGTACATCGAGCTAAAAGCTGCCGTGGACTTAACCTTTTATGCATTTTATACACCAAACCTCAATAGGAACAACGAGGTCCTTGGCCACGCAGACCTGTCTGTGTATATTTTTACCAGTCTGCACATTAAATACCTGATGGATGGGGGAAATGTACTGAGCTTAACAAAGTTGTATCCATTGTTATGAATTTGTATTGTCGTTTATGATTGACATTTTATCATGTAATGTTTGACTATATGCATCAGTGTATTTATATCCACAAATTAAATGTCTGTGAACATCTCCATCAGTCTATTGTGTATCCCTCATGTGCTTCAATTAAAGTCCCACTTTTCCCAAATTTTACAACACTGCAAAATTAGTTTCCTTCAGTTAATCATAGTTTGATATGTTCAAAGACAATGTTGGAATGCAAGAAAAGGTCAGTGTGTGTGGAAATGGACAGACATTGTTGACATGGTGCAAGAGATGTTCAGTGTCTGTTGACAAGGTACAGAAGGGCAGAGACTACAGGCATGCTACAGGCAGAGACTAGGGGGACTGGGGCACTTTAAAAAAAATGTTATTATTATTTATTTTATTTTATTTTTTTTTTAATTTTTACACTGTCCTGGTAATTTTTTTTTTGATCACTTGTATTGTTATCACAAGGAATGTACAAAAGTAAATATTATGAGCGCATGTCTCTCTGGCTAGAACCACCTGTTGAGTGAACCATACATTGTCCAATAAGTCCAAGCATGGAGCAAGGTGCACATCAAGAGGCTTCCTGAGGAAAAAGGTCATACTGGTATGGTGGTCCAAACCAGATGGCTACCTGGGTAAATGGTCTATATTAGAGCATTTGTTTCAATTTCCTCATTGAGGCCCCCAGGATTCATTAGGTCTAAATGGTAAATCAAGAACGTCTCGCATTGGCAGAGGTGTTTGAAGCGCTCTTCTGGTGGTAGGGAGGCAGGGATGGCCTCTATGATCCATACTTTGAGACCCTCAGACGATTGAGCATGATATTCAGCAAAATGTCTTGGACACTGTGTCTATCATTACCACCTTCCACAAACCTACGGTGTTCCCCGAATCTTTTCCTCAATGGTCAGACATAATGCTTTACGCCACTGAAACATCCCTGTCAGGGGGATGAGACATAGGTGGTTAGGTCCTAGGGAGGGGGATTTTTTGAGCTTGCTTGGGGCAATCATATTCCTAATATTTCAAGCCTTCCTATAAGATACCTTGGGTTTAGCGGGAATAACAGTTTTTAAGAGGGCGTCCTCTAGCAGGATGGGCCAGTGTTTGGCTAGAACTTTTTCCATTCTTCTATATTTATTATGAAATTGGGTTGTGAAGCGCATTGGTTGTGTTATGGGTTCTTCGTCACATGAGGTGGAATCCGGGGGGGGGGGGGATAGGTAGTGCTTGTAGGCATCATTGATCAGATCAGCTGGGAGACCTTTTTCAGTGAATTTTTCTTTTAATGTCAGACCTTGTTGTTGGAAATCAATATCCCTAGTATAGTTTCTGCGGAGCCTAAAATACTGACTCTTAGGGATATTTGAGAGCCATCTGGGATGGTGACAACTTTGAAAGTGTAAATATGAGTTGCCTGATGTAGGTTTCTCATAATTTTTGGCCAGGATGTGACCATAGTCGTTGTCATTGCAGTATGCTACAAATTAATTTATAGATGTCTCTGGGCCATCCCAAATGACGATAATGTTGTCAATATACCTCCCATAGAAAACTATATGGGGGGTATACGGCTTGTTTCACCAGACATTGAAGGCTTCCCACACGCCCATGGTAAGGTTGGCATAGCTGAGGGCAAAATTTGCCCCATAGCTGTGCCAACCAATTGTAGGAAAAATTCTCCATTGAATTCAAAAAAATTATGTGTCAAGCAAAAATTAACAGAATTCATAATGAACTGAGCTTGCGCAGGGTGTATCAGTTGGTCTTGGGCCAGGAAATATGAAACTGCTTTTAATCCAACATTGTGTGGAATAGAGGTGTTTAACCACTTCCGTACCGGCGGACGTCATATGACATCCTTGGGTTTGAGTGGTGATATCTGAAAGGTGCCTGCAGCAGGCAATTCCCTGCAAGATAAAAGTGGTCTTAGTGGCGGATTCGCCGCAAGATCACTTTTATCAGCGGCGGGAGAGGTGCCTCCCCCTCCCGCCGCTTTCGGGGTCATCTCCGCCGCTTACCGGACCCGCCGGCAGCAGTGGAGATGATCCGATCCTCTCCCCCCAGTGTCTGTGAGCCGAGTGAGCGGCTGAAGCCGCTCACTCGGCTCCATAACAAGGCGGGGCGGAAATGACGTCAGAAATTACGTCCGTCCAACGGTCTTAAAGGGCCAGTTTTTTTTTTTGTTCTGCCACTTTTTTCAGATTTTTTATTTTTTTTTTTGCATTTTAGTGTAAATATCAGATCTGAGGACTTTTTGACCCCGGATCTCATATTTAAGAGGACCTGTCATGCTTTTTTCTATTACAAGGAATGTTTATATTTCTTGTAATATGAATAAAAGTGATCAATTTTTAAAAAAAAAAAAGAACAGTGTAAAATAAAAAGTAAAAAGCAAAATAAATAATTAAATAAAAAAATTTAAAGCGCTCCGTCCCGCCAAGCTCGCGCACAGAAGCGAACGCATACTTAAGTCCCGCCCACATATGAAAACGGTGTTCAAACCACACATGTGAGGTATCGCCCCGATTGTTAGAGCGAGAGCAACAATTCTAGCACTAGACCTCCTCTGTTACGCAAAACTGCTAACCTGTAGAATTTTTTAAACGTCGCCAATGGAGATTTTTAAGTTGCAAAGTTTATCGCCATTCCGCGAGCGGACGCAATTTTGAAGCATGACATGTTGGGTATCATTTTACTTTCACAATATGGAAAAAAATTGGCCTAACTTTACTGTTTTATTATTTTTTAACTAAAAAACGGAATTTATTTTAAAAAAAGCACACTTGGAAGACCACTGCGCAAATACGGTGTGACATAAATTTTTTCAATGACTGCCATTTTATTCTCTAGGGTGTTAGAAAAAATATATATATAATGTTTGGGGGTTCTAAGTAATTGTATAGCAAAAAAAACTGTTTTTAACTCGTAAGCACGGAATTCAAGAAATAGACTTAGTCTTGAAGTGGATAAGGAATTTACGTACAGGGAGACCCGCCTGTATGTGGGCTCCCAGGTGTAATGTTGTAGTTTGTCCAGTAGATCTTCTCCATCCCTGATATATGCAGGTAGATTTTGTGCTAAGGGCTGAAGAAAAACATCTATGTACTGAGAGAAGGGACTGCTCACACTGCCCATAGACGCAACAATGGGCATTCCTAGTGGATTTTTACTGGTTTTGTGTATTTTTGGAATGTGGTAAAAGTATGGGATGGCGTTGAAATTATTGTTGAAAAAAGCAAACTCTTGTTTGACAATAATGCCAGAGGCCTTGGCTGGTGTAGTTAGTGCCAAAGCTTCTTTGGCATATGCAGATGATGGGTCTGACCCATGGGCGTCCGCAGGTAGGGGCAAGGGGGGGCAATTGCCCCCCCCTGGAATCAGGCATCAGATCAGGGGTTCCCCACTAGGTCCTTATCCTCTTGAGCCATGTATGCAGTTTCTGACAGTCTCTTGGGCCATATATGCAGTCTCCTTCTGACCGTTTCCTGTACCATGTCCGCAGTCTCTGACTGTCTCCTGTGCTATGTCTGCAGTCTTTGACTGTCTCCTGTGCTATGTATGCAGTCTCTGACTGTTTCCTGTTCCATGTCTGCAGTCTCTGACCGTATCCTGTACTATTTTTGCAGTCTCTGACCATCTCCTGTACTATGTCCGCAGTCTCTGACCGTATCCTGTACTATGTCCGCAGTCTCTGACCGTCTCCTGTACCATGTCTGCAGTCTCTGACTGTCTCCTGTACCATGTCTGCAGTTTCTGACCGTCTCCTGTATCATGTCCGCACTCTCTGACTGTCTCCTGTATCACGTCTGCAGTCTCTGACCATCTCCTGGATCATGTCTGCAGTCTCTGACCATCTCCTGTATCACGTCTGCAGTCTCTGACCATCTCCTGGATCATGTCTGCAGTCTCTGACCATCTCCTGTATCATCTCTGCAGTCTCTGACCATCTCCTGGATCATGTCTGCAGTCTCTGACCATCTCCTGTACTATGTCTGCAGTCTCTGACTGTGATAATGTAATTATGACATTGTCAAAAAGGGGCAGAGCATGGATGACCTTGAAATTATGCCCCCCCCTGGAAAAAGTTCTGCGGATGCCCATGGTCTGACCTTAACTTAGTATATGTGACATAATCTTAAAGGAGTCTTTGTGCCTCCTTTAGATTAGTTGGTTTATCTTGTATCAAAATACCACCCCCTTTGTCTGCTGTTTTTTATGATCAAATTAGAATCCTAAGCGAGTGTCTTAAGAGCTTGTTTTTCTTGGGGAGGAAGATTAGAACTATGGTATTTTTGGGAGGATTCTCCTTTACACATCTGGACTAGTTCTGAATACACAACCTGATAAAATGTTTGACGATATGGTCCTTTGTTATGCACGGGGTTGAAGATCGATTTGGGTTTGAAGTGAGTGTGTATTTTGGGGGAGAAGTGGACGGGTGTAAAGTGAATGGGATGAGGTCGTCATCATCACTGAGGTATATATGTAAACATCCCTTGTGATAGCAATAGGCAGTGACAGGTCCTCTTTCCTGAGACATTGGGGGTCTATTAGACCCTAGATCTCTCCTCTAACCATGAAAGCTTTGGATCAAACTCAGATCAGTTTGTTCGAAAGCTTTCCCTTGCCAGTAAACAAAAGACCAAAACTGTAAGTGACAAAAAACTTGTTTCTTCCAGTTTTGTATACCATAGTGATGACCGGGGATGTTCTGGTCCCCGATCAACTCTATGGTAAGCAGGCGGAACCACCAGCTTAAGTGCCGGGCTCCTGGTGGGAGCAGAGAGTGGCTGGAGGGAGGGTATGATCCCTGTAAAACGGATCCAGCAGCTAATTAGATTGCTTTTACCAAATAGAGAATTGCCTGCAGATAAAAAAAAAATCAGTTTGATGCCTGTAGCTGCAGGCATCAGCCCAGTATAAGCTTCTGAACCGGCAACGTATATGTACCTAAGCCTGTCCAGAAGTGGTTAAGGATGGCGGCTGTATTTGTACACAAGACACGGTTCAACTTAGCTCTGTGAATTCCACAGAAGAATAACGAGGCAATAACAAGGGGAAAAGCCAAAGACCTCAACAACTATAGTCCTGGCTATACAAGAGGCCTGTTTTCTTCCCACTTCCCACAAAAATATATGTGCTGTGCATTGATACTACATCAAGTGAATAACAACGCTGCACTCCACTCCTGCAGGACTGTCACTTTCATCTCCCAGGCATGGACAGCTGGTGCAGGATCCAGGATTCCTGTACCTGCAATAGTGTGAACCAGGCCTAAACAAAGTTTCTTCTAGTATCTACAATTTTACCATGCCGTTGGCTCCCACAAGAAGATACTACCTATAAGACATTATAGGATTCTAGTAATAGAGGAATGTGGTGTTGATTAAACAAAGTATACAAATATTACTCCAACATTCCTGTCTGGTTGTACAAAGTATATAATATGTTAATCCATAAATATCTGATGAAATACCCCCTGCAATGAGAAGAGCAGTGGTGTGGAGGTTATGTACAAGAGGATGTATGGTCATTGTGATATTAGGGGCGAATCCCTCTGTCTCAATATCATATTTTAGATAGGGCTTAGCAGGACATTATTTCTTGCCAGAAAAGTGATTGCGCAAAAGTGGATTTTTCTACATCCAGCCGGTAGTGGGGCAAGGAATTCCGGCAGTCAGTTTGGGTTTGAGTCTACAACACTTGAGTTTTCAGCATATGAAAGATGCCACTGTCAGGAGAGGAGCATGCGCCATCCGAGAACGGGCCAAGCAGATGTGCACAGACATGCATGGTAAGCGCACATTCACCTGACATAAATGCCTGTTACCGACCCGGCTCGAATCACACTGCATCCAACTCTTTCAGCCTGCTACAACTCCTTCAGTCCAGCTCAGCATCCTTAGGCACCTGCTTCCTGCTGTGCATCCTCAGTCTGTCACTAGCCATGCCCCGAGCCAGTCTGACTGCATCCAGCCATCCTGCTGTCACATCTGCCTACTGCCTCATCTGCCTGTTGTCAGCTGCTCCTGGCCTCCCTTCTGTGAATCTGGCAGCGCAGACTAATGGACTGATAATAGGTTCTCTTACCTCGCCGTTCTCTAGCAGTTATTGCCTCATCATCAGTGGCCCTCAAGCTGGAGCTGTATGACAGGCCTTCCTCTGCACATCAGGCTCACCAATCAGGTATGTGACAGTTCCCCAATAGCATTGCTGTGAAAGGGTCTTGCTGTTATATAAGGCCTCTTGAAGGATATGTGGTTTAGGGATTTTCTATATCACATTATCTGCCAGTCATTGCATTGGGAAAGCATGTGATACAAAGAGTTCTGTCTGTCTTTCAGCTTGCCATCCACTAGTGAATTTATTATCAGGGGGTTGGAAAAGCCTCTGGCAAAATACCTAAACCCTGTGCTAGAAGGGTGTTTGTAGGGGTAGTTTTCTCTGAGGCAGGCTGTGTAACTGTTGATAGGCACTAGAGCTGAAGCACGAACCTAGAGAGTGTGACCTTATTGCAGGCTATGTACCTGGAGTAGTCCTCCAGTCCTTCCAGTAGCTGGAAGCGAAGAGAAAAATAGGAGGGCTGAATGGGTATTCCCCCTTTTCCTGTCCTCTATCCATAAGTTCTACAATGAAGAGTTTGTAATTGCATTTATTGCATGCTACAAATAAGTGAATTACATAGGAACAAGATATTTATAGAAGGGAGTTCCCCAAGAAACACACACGTTGGCATTTACAGGCATATTAAAGGAGGAGCGTTCACAGACTAAAAAACCCATCACCAACACTTTTGAGACAAGCTTTTGGGCATAAAAAACAACTGACTTGCCTAAATGCGTCAAAACGCTAGACGTGTTTAGTGCTTGAGCACTTATTTATTCCATTGGCCAAAGTGAATTAATATTCTGGCCAATGGAATCCACAAACGCTCAAATGCTCGACACACCTAAACTTTAGGTATTTTAAGCTGCTTTTGCCTGCCAGGAGTAAAAGACATTCAGAGGAGAAGTTCAAACCCATGCCCAGTATACATGAGCCCTTTATGCGCCATTGACTCTCAGGAATATAGACACATGTTTCTATGTAATTAAATGTAATTAAAATCACTTCATTTATTATCATATATGTAAACATAGCAGTATTAAAAATAGTTTTTGAATAAAATCAAAACAGAACATAATTATCCCACTCACAATAAAAGCACAGTCATAGGGACACCTTGCATCTCCCCCTATCGAAGTTATCTATGAGATACAGGTACAGCGGAAGCTCTGTTTTCATTATTGAGCATGGGTATATGTGAGCAGACTGTCTTTGTCTTCTCTATGTCCTTTTCTTCATATGTTGACGTTGCATTGGGCCCTTCACCTCCCCTGTTAATGTGTTGAATCACACTGTTCCCACTTGTTAATTAACAGTTTGGAATCACATCACCTCTGTGCCTCCTGAAGAAGTTATCTTGCAAAACACGTTGAGATGCGATCTCACCCTCAATCAGCATAATCCAATCACCATTATGTAATACAAAGTGTGGGCAATTTGTTTAGTCATTTTAACCTGGACTATAGCTGATAACTGCTACAGAATTCTTCCTTTTGTTGTTGCTGTGTTATCCTTCTGCAGTGTGGACAGGGTTAAACTGAATATTCATAAGCAGCAGACTGCAGACTACACTGCACCTGAGCACCATAAATCAAAAATGTTATTTAATTCATGTTTAATATTCAAAGCAAAGACATCCATCCATGTTTTCATGCTTTATTTATTTATTTATTTATTTATAGCATTTCTGGTAATCTTGGCAATCTTGAGTAAGGGCAGATGATCCATGTAACATTTACTTCCTGGAATCCATCTGCCCCTAGCCCAAGCATTCAGGCTGGAGGGTGTGCTTAGCTGAGAAAACCTCTCTTCCCCCCCTGGGATGTATGATTAAAAATGGACAATGTTGACAGAGAGTGAAGCTCCACTTTAGTGAGTATACTAGTGCAGAGGTCAGCCATCTTGCCTGGGTCTGGATTGATTCCAGAGGACAGTGATTGATTGATGCAACAAAGTGTAGCGCCCCCAAAGTATAGGTGTGTTTTCTAGAAGGATTTTTTGCTAGGAGAGGTAATTTTAGTCAGGCCTGACTGTAATGTGCAGGCCTGAATGTTTTGATCTGGGCTGGGAGAAGAAGCTCAGGGAGGATTGGGTGGACTTAACAGATGAGGTCACCAGAACCTCCCACTTCTTTCTAGAAACCTGGAGAAGGTCTTCTGGTCAGAAAGCTGGGAGGTGGGTGGAGCCATGTGGAGTGTTCTAAGGAGCCCTGACCAATCCCCAAGCAGGGTTGGCAGGGGACAGGCCTCCTTAAATACTTGGAGTCAGCCCAATCTGGGAGGAGTAGTGTCAAGTGGAAGTCTGGAGATGTAGCAGAGGCACTGTGGTGCAGGCCCCTACCCGAGAGGTCGCCTCCAGTCTGGGGAGGGTGACCTTGGGGCCTGGGTGTTTGGGTGCAGCCAGGAGGTACAATGATTCCTAGAGCAGCACAGGAGGAACAAGGGAACAGCGGAGGTGCTACAGGAGGAGAGAGAGACTTTAAAGTATCCACCGGTGCGGTGAGTGACGGTCCCTGGGACTGAAGGAAAAAGGCAAGAGCAGGCTGGGAGAGGAATGATGGACAGTCTGTGGGAGCCTTGGGAGCCACTCAAGGGAAAGGAGAGTCACTACCAGAGAGCAGTTCAATGGGACCTGGAAGAGGATGGGCTGGGAGTTGTAGTCTGTCAATAGCCCGGTTAGCACTGAAGCATTTTACTGCACATTCAGGCAGTGATCCCTGGCCTGTAATGGATGTTCCTGAGGTCTTGCTGTAACTGAGTAGGCCTCACCCTGTGCTAACCGCAGTGAAAAGAAAGGTATAGAGAAGCCTGATAAATTTCCTTTCATGCTGAAAACTAAGTTCTGAGCTGGAGAGAAGCAAAGGAGTGGAAAGCTGTGAGTTCTGTGTAGTGAGAGAATTGTAAGAGTAACGGTCAGCAAGTGAAGTGCTGGAGTGTTGGGAGGAGCAATAGTCTGCAGAGGGAGAGTCTGCAGTGAAGTGTGCATATACAGCCTTGTATATGGGAACCTTGTACCATAATTCTTTGGGCATCCCACAGTTGCCCCTTATATCCATCCAAGTTATTTCGCCCAAATAAAACATTAAAAAAAAACAAGAACCGGCCTGGTCATTGTCTCCGGATGTGTGATATATGTTGTGATTGATGTCAACTATCATGTGAACCACTACTACAAGCCACTCTCAAGGGAGCACATGGCTACAAAAGCAAAGAGAAGTGTTTCTGCGGGCTGCTCAGAGGAAAAGAGAGGACAGTCTAAAAGCTAGCAGGGGGTGAGAAAAAGACTGGGAAGATGGTTGAATGGAACTATGCAATATGGTGGGACGTCAGACAAGCAAAGAGACTTCTCATCACACAGGACCTTGCTGGGAACTGGGAACCTTCTCCCTGGGAGGGTGTAAGGTGTGATTTGGATGCTTGGTGAGATCAGACTGTACTAGAAAGCAATGTTACCATTTGTAAGGAAGGAAAAGAGGGAATGTCCCCGCAGAATTGAAAGAGAGACATGACAGCAACTCCTAACCCTGTCTGAGGACTTGAACTGAATCAGAGCACGTGTCCGTAGACCCAAAAGGGTAGTCGCAGGTCTGATAAGAGACTAACATTGTACAAGGAATCTGTTGTCTGCTGGGAACTGTTTTGCTTTCTTCAACGGCACCAACTTTGCTGGCCAACAGGGTTTTTTTTTTCATTATTCTCTGGCCAGTGTGATAAAACAGAGACTGTAATAGCAAATTAGGACTGCATTTATATACCCTTGCTAGGTAAAATGCACTTAAGTTCTGTTTATTACTGATAGAATACTGCAGGTGTAAAACCATATCTCTCACAGTAACATCATTATCTTTTTATTTAACTTTAACATTATTGTTTGTATAAGCACACTTGCTAATCCTTTCTTCTTTTAGGCTATACTTGGCCTAATAATGTCTTTGAAATACCGCAAGATGTGTCAGTAAGTGCTGGGTGAGCAATGTGTGTCGCCTTCAGGTGTGCAGAGAAATCACAAAACAATTTAGCTTCTCTTGTGGTGGTAGCTCTGCACCATAATATATTAGGATATAAGATCAGGGTTTGTCATATGCTGATAAGCAGGGGGGAGATACAAGGTGTTTTTTCCCTGTAACTGTGCTTTTATTGTGAGAGGGGTAATTATCCTTGACATTGATTTTGTTCAAAAACTGTTTTAATACTGTTATGTTGACATATATGTTAAAAAATGAATTAATTATATTACATAGAAAATTGTCTTCATTCCTGAGAGTCCCTAGTACCTAAAAAAAAAATCCCTTTCCTTCTATTTTTGTGTACACATATAATACAAATGATGTGCTGCTATCCATTACCAGAACTAAGCTGTAGCATAACTAAATCAGGGTGGTAGTAGAGATGGGAAGGCCTGGAAAGAAATAAACTGAAAAATTGTGAAAAAAATAGTTTCTTTTTCAGTTTGTGAATGGTTTCTATTGCCGCCATCCATCTTGCGGCGCGCGGGGGGGGGGGTGATTGCTCCCCCACCCATCTCCTGCACCGGGGGTGTGGTAGTTTATGCTGCTCCCCATAATCTTAAGCACCTTAAGCACCAGCCGCCACTGACATGAGGGCCTTCAAAGATTTGAGACGTTATGTAAAGTCTTAAATTATTGCAAGTTCTCTCAGCTGAAGACAACGAAATCTTGGAATACAATTCAAGTAACACTGTACCTCCTACAGTTGTATGATTGTTGGGACACAGTAGTTGATTCTGAGTTTCTGGCCTTAAAGTGGGTGTTAAGTCATATATATAAAAAACACTGGCATCCCCTCTGTTTTATGAAGATATAAAGCACAGTATGTCAGGTTTTTTTTAATTATAATCCTAAATACACTTCTTTTTCTCTTTATCTATTTCTATGTTCTTTTCTTTCTAACCTGTTTTTCCAATTTTTCAACATAAACAATACTTTCCCGGGTCCTCCAGACTCCTTTTTCCTCAAGTGTTTGATGTACATATCTAAAACATAGGTACTGCAGTACCCCACTAGGGCTGAAGCATTTTTACTATTGTATTTGTTTCACATGGTCGGGAAACGATTCCCTTTTAAAATTAAAAGGTGCCTTATTGACCATGCTATGCCTTTTAAAGGGTGTTATCCCTTTCTGTATTGTTATACTGCACTTTATTTACTAATTTGAGTTTGAACTTTATGTACTCTCACAATCTTGTCCTTTTTTGTGAATCTACTTTATATGTTTGGATTGTTTCTGTACCCATGGAAATGTGTTCATAAAAACTATAATTCTAAATACCTTCTTGCACAGCTCCATTGTGTGTTCAAGTGATCTTGCTCTGTTCTCCTTCCCTGGTCTAAGGAGAGCAGTGGGAGGGGCTGAGATTCCCCTCTCACATATGCCAAACAGCAGAGGGAGGTCACGTGACCGCACTGCTGCGCTGTGCAAGAAAGAATTTAGGATGATAGTTTTTAAAAACGGACATACTATGCTTTAGATCTTCATAAAACAGAAGGGATGCAAGTGTTTTATATACATTACTTTACAGAAATAGTGACAGGAGGGGAGGGACGGGGAGGAGATTGGCTTTCATTACACAGACTACTGAGCTGACAGGCAGGGAGGGAGAGACTGACCACACAGCGCGATGATGGAGGGATGTAAATTTACCATGGTATCATGGATCATGCCATAATGATTACTGTGGTCAGTACACATAGGGGGAAACAGAAACAGACAGGATCAACCATGTATTTTGCCACATAGAAAGGGACAAATTACACTGCACAAGCACTGTTCTATAAATCATGCTTTACAGGAACAATTTTTTTTGGGTTACAACCACTTTGACAGGTAAGAGGTTAAATTTGTCTGAAAAAATGCATTTATATGTTTTCACCTTTAAATGATTTCAATGAATGTTCTCCACCATTACAGCATAATTTTCCATATGGTCTAGTCAGTAAATTGTTTTTTCTTTTCTTTTTCCCAGTAAAATGATGAAGAACATTTAGAGCTTGAAAACATTTCCACAGTGCAATTTCTGCTGAGAGCAAAGTTGCAATTTGCAAATATTGTGAGAAGAAATATTATTTTCCAAATGCTACAAGGATTGCAAAACACACCCTTCCATACAAAAGGTGCCCTAAAAACACTTACAAATATTTTATGCAATGAAATTATGAGGACTATAATGAAAGTGTGAGTAGCTTTTCCCTCCAGAGCTCTCATTCCAGAAACACTTTTTTTTCTGCTGCTTCTGGATCATCACAAAGTGTTTCTTCACCAGCAGCATCTTCAAGTAAGGAAGTGTTACATACCACTGCCTCACAAAAATACACAATCCCTTCATTTATAGAGAAAATTACAACTGAGAATTAGGAGAACATTCATCAAGCTCTTTATAGAGCAATATATGCTTCTGGATCACCCTTAACTGAAAATGCATATTGGCAAGAGGATTTCAAATTATTATGAGGGAAATTGGGTGGTTACCTGTTCTCATGTATAGGTGAAATGTTTTTAACATGTACAGTCTTAGTTATTCAATTCGTAATAAAAAAACAACATTTTAAAAGCGAGTTTAGTTTATTTATCGAATAAGCTGTACATCTATTTCAAGCATAATAATTTTATATACACTGCATTTCACTTCCCCAATCAACAAA
>BLSH010297057.1:1027167-1047327 GCA_018402905.1 Glandirana rugosa | reverse complement strand
CTGCAAAAGACCTGAGACTGGGACGGAGATTTGTCTTCCAACAAGACAATGATGCAAAACATAAAGCAAAATCTACAATGGAATGGTTCACAAATAAACATATCCAGGTGTTAGAATGGCCAAGTCAAAGTCCAGACCTGAATCCAATCGAGAATCTGTGGAAAGAACTGAAAACAGTTGTTCACAAACGCTCTCCATCCAACCTCACTGAGCTCGAGCTGTTTTGCAAGGAGGAATGGGCAAAAATTTCAGTCTCTCGATGTGCAAAACTGATAGAGACTTCCCCAAGCGACTTACAGCTGTAATCGCAGCAAAAGGTGGCGCTACAAAGTATTAACTTAAGGGGGCTGAATAATTTTTCACGCCCAATTTTTCAGTTTTTTATTTGTTAAAAAAGTTTGAAATATCCAATAAATTTCGTTCCACTTCATAATTGTGTCCCACTTGTTGATTCTTCACAAAAAATTACAGTTTTATATCTTTATGTTTGAAGCCTGAAATGTGGCAAAAGGTCGCAAAGTTCAGGGGGGCCGAATACTTTCGCAAGGCACTGTATATATTTATATACACATGTGCAGATCAATAAAACTCATGTATAAGCATTCTCCTAGCAGTAAAATGCAAATTAATTTACCTGAAATAGATTGGAGGGAAGAGTCTTTCCCAATGTACTAGGAGCCAGATAAACAACAAAGGAGAGGCAGCAACCAGCCCTCCAATGGTAGTCCCTAGTTGGCAACAAAGAATACTCAGACGCCGTCACATACAAGCAGCCAGAATAAATACTTCATAGGGATCTGACAGTATAAAATAAAAGCTCATAATTACCCTTCATGAATATCCATACATCCAATGCCACCAGAGCTGAACTCACAAGATGCAGAATCACAAGCAGTCCTACCATCCAGGCTCCAAGTAAGCATTCAGGCAGAATCTATCTGCCTCGCTTATATGCTTCCCCCAATCTGCCGACGTCTGACATCACCGGCAGATCACAGGCAAGCTTTCTCCCACCGCGCATGCGCGAGCGCCAAACATACATTCCACATTAATATATTGTGCTGTAAATTGCGTGCAGCATTGCTCCTGTTTCTTATTGCTGGAGGCAGCCTCTTTGTTAAAGCCCAGAGCAGTCACTTCCTTTTTGATATCTCTCCTTCTCTTTATCTCACAAAATATATACCGATTTCTTCAATTAAAATATGCACATTTCCAGCCTTGATTCTATGTCTTGGCTCAGTTAGAGACAACGGCTGACAGAAGCTTTACAGTGCTGAAGTTCAAGGCTGCTGATGAGGGAGAAAAAAGAGAATATCAGGGAAATAAGACAAGATACTATCCTTGCAAGTTTAACTCTTTTGTGTTTCCCTTGCAGCAGAGTTTGTCCTGCCACCTCTTCCACATTTCTCTCTCCCTAATTGGTGTTCCCTCTGCACAGCCGGCGTCATTCCTGTTGCTTTCCTCCCCGTTCAGCAACAGTATATTTTAAAGTGATTGGGGTGGCACAGTGGTGTAGTGGATAGCACTTTCGTCTAGCAGCAAAATTGTCGCTGGTTCGAATCCCAACCACGACACTACCTGCCTGGAGTTTGCATGTTCTCCTTGTGCCTGCGTGGGTTTCCTCTTGATACTCCGGTTTCCTCCCACACTCCAAAGACATGCTGGTAGGTTAATTGGCTCCTGTCTAAATTAGCCCTAGTATATGTATGAATGTGAGTTAGGGACCTTAGATTGTAAGCTCCTTGAGAGTAGGGACTGATGTGAATGTACAATGTATATGTAAAGCGCTGCGTAAATTGACAGCACTATATAAGTACCTGAATTAAATAAAATAAAAATAAAGTCTTTTTTTTTGTTAAAAAAATAACAAACTTACTTACCTCCTCTTAGCAATCGGTTTTGCACAGAGCAGCCTGGATCCTCCTCTTCTCCTCTTTGCTGCTCCTGACCCTCCCTCCTATCGAGTGCCCCCGCAGCCAGCAGCTTCCTATGGGGGCACCTGAGCCGAGTCAGAGCTCCATGTAAACCATTCAGACATGGAGCCCAGACTCGCCCCCCCTCTTTCCCCTGATTGGCTGATTGGCTTTCATTGACAGCCACAGGAGCCAATGGCGACACTGCTGTGTCTCAGCCAATCAGGAGGAGAGTTCCAGCAGCTTAGCCATTCGTGGACATCGCTGGAGAGAGATGGGGCTCACGTAATTAATTAGGGGGTGCTGGGGGGGGGCTGCTACACACAAACATTTTTTTATCTTAACACATTAAAATAAAAAACCTTCTGCCTTTATAACCCCTTTAAAGCTGTCAGCTGATCGGCTTTTAGTGGCTCTGATTTTAGGCACAGTGCTGAGAAGAGAAACTGAGAATGTGCAGAGCAGGGTGAGATAATGCATTGCTGGATTTTAAACTGTATAGGCATTTATTTTCAATGTTTTACATTGCTATACCTGCAAAGGGGGCCAGCCTGAAGTGATCTAGCAGAACTTAATTTCCTGACTAAAGTTCCACTTTAAGACCCCTCTCACACTGCAGTGCCGCTAAAACAGCTCTAAAGTGGCGGTCGTTTTTGCCATGCTTTAGCAGCATTTATAGCTGTGGTATTTGGCCGCTAGAGTGGCATTTTTTATACAAAAAAAAGTGTAAAAAAGATCCATTTGCGGCGCTTCCGAATCACTTTTCAGGCAATTTGGAAGTGCTGCCCATTCATTGCAATAGACAGGGACGATTTGGGGCAGCTGCAATGGACAGTGCCCCAATCCACCCCACTTTTCATAACATCCTGCAAGCACACCTCCCCAGTGTGAAAAGACACACCGCAAAGAATGGGAGGCGCTTTTCAGGCGTTTTTCAGAGGCTATTTCTAGCGCTAAAATGCCTGAAAACTGCCTCAGTGTGAAAGGGGTCTAAATCACCAAAGTTTACTTGCCAATACTTTGCCATATTCTTCTGGACTCTATTTTGAGAGGAGGTTTGGCCTTTAGCCTTCATGCTCCAAAGAAGGATGTATGTCTCAGGAATAACGATAGCCTAAATGGTGAATAACCTGACAAAAATTGTGTGTAATAACAAACCTCTATCAACCAAGGCATTTGAGCTGAGGAGGCTATATCAAAGTAATTTCTAGATAGATTTCTAGATGCTGACGTCACCCCGCCGCGACCCTCTGCTGTGCATTCCAAGCCTCGGTTTGCCGTCTCTGCCGGCTTCAGACGCCACATTACATCTCCACCGGACTTTCTTTGCATACCTTCGGATGGCGAGCTGCTGACGTCCCCCATCATGGGATACGTCTACCACATGTGCAACTTTGATGCCTGTTTGTGAGTTGTTATACCACCATTTTTACTTTATTAAATTGTTATACAGTCTGCTCTTAGAAGCGCCTCTTTCCTTGTTTTAATTTCTAGATAAGGCATTGGAAGTTTTAAATTAGCATGACAATTTTGTCATGTGGGATGTTTCCACCTTCAAATGTCATAGTATTTACAGGCTTTACATGAATTAGAAAAAAGAGGGTTCTGACTTTGGATCCAGAACAGAGTTGGAACCCCTAATAACAAGAGTGGAGCAATTTTGGAATTGGGAAAGCGTATTAATAAGGCTTATGAATATTTCAAGATTATTTCAACTTGCAATGGAACATAAATTGCACCAACATTTTAGGGGTGTTATAAATTAGGCAGTACACAATGATATTGGTGTGGAATCCCTAGAAAAGTTGCTATTTTTTTTAGTGCCAAAAAAAAAAGATACTGACTTTCTTAGGGATTCCTCCACTTACACTAGCAATGCAAAGGGTGTTACTCATTCACAGACCGCTCCCTTCTGAATGGAAGGAATTCAAGAGATACATCCCACAGTTTGGTAAGATGTATCTCTTTAAATCATAGAATGAAGTGGCTGCTGTGCACAATGATATGTCAACCCCAACAGTCAGATGCTATTCCTATGCATTCAAGCCAGCTATAGATCGAATCTTGGCCGGTTAAGCAGGGACAGGCTGATTGTACCCAAGTTGATACATCAATCGCCTTGGGAACAACCAGCACGTCAGAGTTTTAGTATGCCATTATTGCCATTGGCTATAGCGCGCTAGCAGTAATCAGTAAATCTCCCCGCTGACAGAATACAATAGCTCAGTGGGAAGGATTCCCATGGACTGTGTTGATGGGGAATCAAGCAATTTTTCCTTGGTGGCAGGAAGGAAAATTGCATAACCTATGGCCTGCTTAACACCCGTTGCATTGTTGGAATAAGCGGATTGGAATCCCTAGGAGAATCAGTATCTTTTCGTGCCATTATTTTCTGTTTGGTGACATCTACTGTATCTTTTGAAACCATAGGATGTGGTGGATTTAAATATTCAGATAATTAAACATATGGGTTCTTTTATACATATAGTTTATGCTACAGACATTGCATGAAAATATGTTTGCATTAGACATTGATAGAAATGAGAACATATTTGTAGCGCCTGGGTCACCATAGGGTTTCCCGATGACTTGTAGAAGCAAGGAGGGTTGTATTGTAGAGGTTGGAGAGCTGAAGGCATTTACCCACACACATGCATTTAAACACACATAATCATAGGTCCAGCATAATATAGCATTTTAAACCTAAAAACAATCATCAAATACAGTGATAATAAACATGATCCAACAGTGTATGCAAATAATAATTATTGTTCAAATGTGTTTGTGTCCAACAATCTTATACCCGAAAATTCATATAAACTTCAAAAAACAATGCCCAAACATATCCATAAATCCATGAAAGTCTTAAAAAAATTCAATAGTGTCTTAAAAGCATAAATCCTTTAGTGTCTTCCACAAGTGCAGAAACAAAATTGAGTATTCCTGCCAGTCCTACCAGTCACAGTCTAACAGCCATTCTTTACCAGCCTCACAGGCCCCTGGAGCATGGGCGGGGTCGCCATTGCAACCCTTTTAGCTATGCCACTGCTCTTAATTATACAATGGCCAGTTTTCTATATTATAAGAATCATAGGTCCAATGCAGGAGACAATGTTTCTCATGACATGTTTGTGGTAACACATCTGCCCTACTCTTACATCTACTGAGAGGGACTGAACCCCAAACTATAACAAGAAATAGGCAATATATCATCAGCAAGCGAAGTGAAGGTTTCAGCATTGATATTCAGATGGCAGCAAATTTCAATTGGAAACATAGTAAACTAACCTGTTTTGGTACAGATTCAAAACCATATAATTTTTCAATATTTTTAAGGTACCATAAACATACTAATGATACAACTGCACCCTATATGAGGTTGTGTTTTTTTTTTTTACAACAACAACAATGCACAAAAGCGGAGCAAATAGTGCATGATATACCAGGAGACAAGCTATCAGGGGTAATAATTGATTTCCTTGTATATATTCTATATACATCATGATGTAATTTAATTTTTTATAGATTGAGTTAATATGACCTTATTCTTTATTTTTTTTTTTGCTTTTCCTATGTTAATAAAAAATAACTTTTTATTCAACTGCGTAATGTACTGTACATTTGTGGCACCTTGAAAATCCCATTCTCATTGAAAATATGGTTTTGAATGCATTACAGATATATGGTGCCAATGATTATTCACCTTTTTAGCCTTTTTGGTAAAGTAGTAGACTTCAAGCAGCTTAATATTTAAATGGTTGGCCTGACTGGTGGTGGAGTTTTAGAGTTAGGAAGAGTTTGAATCCAGAATAGAACCCTCTTGGGGATGATGGAAAAAATTAAACATTTTGCATGAGGGATCATTGCATATTAGGGCCTCACAAATCCTGGTTGGCTGTTTGGAACTGGGTTCCATATTTGCGGACTTGAGTGGAAAGTGATAAATTGAGATGACAATTTTAAGTTTCCATGCATATTTGGCTTGGCAGAGATACAGAAAATTGTTATCCAATTTTACCATAAATTTCCTTTGCTGGAGGCTCAACATGTCAGCTCACTAATGGGTCAGCCCACCCTCTGACTCCACAGAACAACCCCTTTGAATAGAATAAAAGGAGGGCTTTCCCATAACTATAGCATTCCTAAATTACCATACTTATGGATATACATTTTTATATCCATTTGTATCCCTGGCACTCACCATGTCTGCCCACTAACATGATGTAGCAAGCACAAGAGGAAAAAGAATGGGTGAACCCTTCAACATAAAAAATGACACTGAGATGAAAATTGCTGCAATTAAAGTCTATTAAATTAAACGGAGAGCAGAAGAAAACATCAACAGGTCTATAGACCGAGAAGGACCTCAAGCCATCTCCAGTCATTATGGCAGATAAAGGTGTTAAGGAACTTCCAGCAGCCAGCCTTACAGACCACTTCTGCTAGCACCTTGGCATAACTTGCCCACAAGTTTGCTGTCACTCATGTAGAATGTGCTGAAAGACCTGCAGCCAGATAGGCCCGCTTGATCACCTGGACTGTCCACGAAGAAAGAAATCTTGGTGAGGCTGCCTGTGTTAGGTCTGTCAGGAACCCCAACCATCACTTCAGTTTCAGTTGGAGGACGGTTGCCGTCCTGCAGCCAGAATTCTGGGACCTCTATGATAAGTGCAAACAGTTCAAAGGAACAATAATAAATAATAGACTCACAGTTAGTAGCAAATCTGGCAGAGGTCCAAGGGATAAACCAGAGACAGCGTCAGGGACAGGCAAGGTTTGGCAATAATCAGGCAACCAAGTACAAGAGGGTAATCCAAAGGCGTAGTCGGAAACAAGCAAAGTAGTAACAGGCAACAAACAGGATAAATGGCTGGCAGTAACAAAAACCTATACTCGGGCAAGGACAGGAAGGAGAAGTGAGATTTTATAGGGAGCTAATTGAGGTGACTGCCTACAGCTGGCCACTGGGTGGAGCCAGAGTCACCATCCGAAAGCAGTAGATATCCAGGACTCCACAAAGATTGCAGTTACACCGTGGCCAAGGCTGTAAGGAACTGACCACGAGAACACAGGTCCCAGGATTGATCCCTGGCCAAGGAGTGACAGCCTGACCTTTTTTAGGTCCTTCAGGTAAAATAAATACAATGTCTGCCACTCTGTACTTGTTAGATATGTGGTAATGACATGAATAAGATCTACCCTAACCCAATCTTCCTGTATAGAAACATCCAGTTTAGATGAAAGGTATAAGTGACTTTTGGGAGAAATGAAAGGACTGAACACAATAATACCTTGATTTTGCAATATAGAGCTATGGAAGAAAAAGCCTGTATTTGCGAGTGTAGTCTGAAGTAACCACTATCAAAAATATTGTCTTTAGTATTTTTGGACAATGAACTAGTATTATCTGGCCAAAAGGTCCTTCCATCAATACTTTGAGAACTTAAGACAGTCCCACTTAGGCAAGACTGATCTCACAGGGGGCTTCACTTTGAAGACGTCTTTTTAAAAAACATGCCACCAAAGGGTCCTCCACCCATCACAAATCTGTACAGATAGGAGGTATTTTCCCCCTGATAGTACTGTAATTGAAAACTTTGCCTAGAGCCGATTGCAAAAATTCCCCCCGGGCAGGCTGCACCAGAGGGCAGAGGTAGGGAATCATCACAACTGAGGTTGTTTCGGAGTGAGGGGACAAAAAAGAAACGCTATGGCTACAGGGATCCCTCCTGTTATTCTATTCAAAGGGGTTGTCCTGTGGGGTCAGAGGGTAGACCTGTTAGTGGACTGACACGATGAGCTCCAGGAAATACAGTCTCTATCCCTGTAGCCTAATAGCCACACCACTCAGGTGAGATGGATATCCTGCAGGAGGCTTTAGTTCTGCTATGGCCTTTTAATGAGAAATCACTTGGGGAGGTGGGCATTTCCAAATATAGGAAAGAGGCAATCCTCCAGGAAATGTTTAGGGTTATTACCCTTCACTTTTTCATGGAGTTAAACTAAGAATTTATTGTTATGGGGCTGTAATCTTGGTATACAGGCGATAGATTGCTCAAAGTCATCTAGCTCCCCCATTACACTTTTCAGCAGTGATTGTTGTGTCTCTGATTCATTCTTTTTGTAAATCCTGATACAGTATATGTAGATCTAGCATAAAATAAATCTAAAGACAAAGGCTTTTTGTTTTTATGTTTGGACATGGTGTGTAGGGGGTTAGAACTCCCGTTCAATATTTTATTGATATCTGTGTCCCCCATTGGTAGATTATCCCTTCCTGTGTGTCCTGTTAACTGCTGTCACTGGGACTGAAGGTAAGAGAAAAAAAACCACCAGAACAGAAATATACAGTAGTATAAATCTTTCAATTGGGACATTTGCTTTGGATCACAGCTATCCAAAAGAGAGCTTGCTTCTTGTGTTTACGGGGCACCATCTCGGAGCAGCCTTGATCATAGTTACTAGAGGTTATTTTATTCTGGGACTTTTCTACAAGGGTTCAAAGAGGCCTCTACCCTTGAGGAGGTTTGTAGGTAGGTCTGTGACTGTCTGGTCTCTCTGGATGGATCACGATTATGTCAAGTCTGAAAAAGAGGTATGCAGATGTGTCTGCTCCCAAGGGTGAGGGGTGGGAGTGGTTTATGAATGGGTCCATATGCCATTAGTTTTGTACAATTGTACCACTATTTAGGGATTTATGGTTTTAAGAGTGATTGCTACTACTGCCTAGGAGTTTTTGGTGGCACAGAAATTCTGCCACTATGCTGTTGCTATGTGACAAATTGAAGATTTGACTTTTAGCATACAGGAGTGCTGATGACAAGTATTTGCTGTATGGACTACTACACAATGGTACCATGCATCGTTGAGTCATTTTAGTACACAATCCTTTGGGTCAAAAGCCATATGGATTGTACCTGACTCTATATTTTTTGTTTAATGAACCCTGACAAACTTCCATAAAAGGTTCTGCCTAAATAATGGTTCAAGAGGATGCCCAGTCTTGCATAGCCTCTTAAAGTTCTAGACACTTTGTTTAGCATTTCCTTTTCTATGTTCAGTGTTTACATTTGAAGTATTATCGAATGACATGACAAATCCT
Source organism: Glandirana rugosa (assembly GCA_018402905.1). Classification (NCBI taxonomy): domain Eukaryota; kingdom Metazoa; phylum Chordata; class Amphibia; order Anura; family Ranidae; genus Glandirana; species Glandirana rugosa. Next base: position 1,038,312 of record BLSH010297057.1, on the reverse strand, counting down.
TTGGCACTGCAGAATAAACTGATTCTCAGTTTGCTAATAAAACAGGAGCTCCATAAAGGGTATGCTTGCCAATAGAGAGTTGGTTCAGGGCTGTAACAAGCTTTATATTATATAATATAAATATATTATATTAGATTGATCAATTAATTGTCATCTATCATTATCAAATCAAATATAGGGCAGCACCACTGAACGCAGTTATTATTGCATTCCCAACTATTGATTGAAAATAATAATTCATTTAGTTACTTTTCTGCCTATTTTGTAAATATATGTTGTACACCTGGGTAAATAAGAATACTAAAATCAAATATTATAAATGATTAAAAACATATCTATAGGATGTTTTTTTTTTTTTTTTACATGGTGCGCTTTTTATTACGAAGCATCCCGGAGGGATATTGTTTGAGCCTATTAGTGACAAATTAGTGCTTCTCATTGACTTATTGAGCTGAGTATATAGACTGTTTTTGTAACATCTACAGCCCCGGGCAGCCACCTGGAGCAGCTTTCAAAAGATCTGCAACAATTTTACAATTGTAGGTTAGACAGTCTCTCTCTCAAAATGCATTAAAAAATGGTCAAGAGCAGTATGGCGAAGGGATAATGTGGGGGTGCACAGTGTGCCACAGCAAACTGTGGGCTTGCCTACATTGTACACTGAATATTGGGTACTGTTTAAAGGGTTGTGGTAAAATAGAGTTTGATTCTACAAATAATATACACTGTACACAGCATTATTATTGTAACAGTTGAAAATATGTTAACACTGTCTTTCTCTAATGGTTAATGGGAGAAAAAAATGCACTGCATAATTGGAAAAGGTAGGAGGAAAATGGAATGCCCTAAAATTCACGATGGTGTCAATGTGAATAAAAATTAATGAAGTGGGAGGAAAATGCTTGGTGCTATTGGTCAGTGGGAGGAAAATGCCCTATGCCATTGGTCTGTAGGAGAAAAATTACGACATTATTGGTCATTTGAAGAAAAATGGCTGGAATTTCTGGTAAAAGAAGGAAAAAATCCACAAGATTAGTGGGAGAAAAAAATGGCTCTGGCATCAGTGAGAGTAAAAATAAAGTCTTTGGTGTCAGTAGTCCGCGCCCCTCCTTAACACTAGAACCCATATCAATCCCCCTTTGGAATTTAGACTCCAGACAAGCCCCCCCCCCCCCCATCCTTATGGCTCAGCTGCTGTGTCTCAGCCAATCAGAAAGGAGTGTCCCGGACGGCTTAGAAATTCGTTGACATCGCTGGAGAGAAGGGGCTCAGGTAAGTAATTAGTACTTAGGGGGGTACTGCTACACACAAAAGGTTTTAGATAAAAAAAAAAAACCTTCTGCCTTTACAACTCCTTTAAGGTCCATATCACACAGTATGGAATAGGCAGGTTCTCTGCACGTTTCCCATACTGCAGGTGAACACATTGCCCTTGTTATCTGCATGTGGGTGCTCATGTATTGTTAATGGCACCCCAAACGCAGCAGGTTTGCGGGCACCAAATCGCGTGGTACTACAGCACCATGCGGTTTGGTGTGGTGAGCTTTGAAAAAGTAGTGCTTGCACTACTTTTTTCTGTGTTCCATTGTGATTTGCAGCCTATCTAAATGAATGGGCTGTCAAAATTAAGTGGGAATGCGTGCGTTCTGGTGTAAATCGGCTCTTAAGAAGAGCCCAAGCATTCTATAACAAAAATAAGCTACAACTATGAATATCAATACTACAACCATTTTAGAGTTGTTAAACATTTAAAGAACTTCAGGAATAAAACAAATTCAGTAACAAATATGTAAAATAAAAATATATTTACTTATGTCTGCTTGAGATGAGCACTTTTGTACATTTAAACTTGTACAGGAGGCTGCATTTCCAATGTAAGCTGCGTCTGTCTGAGCACTTCCCTTTTACAACTATAGCATTTTATTTATTTTTTATTGATATGTACCTTTTTAATTCATTTTTTTTAAAAATGTTGCATTACAAAAGAAAATAAATTCATTTGTAAATCACTTTGGCACGTTTTATTATAAAATGCATTTTAGTGTCATTATAAAGAGTACAGATCACTGAATAAAATGTTTAATTTTGGTGTTGTGGCAAAATGGCCATGATTGCCCAGGGGTTTGGTTTTTCCTTCCTGTGCACCAAAACTGCTAGATGTGGAAGAATGCTTTTGAAAAAAGTATGTTTATTTAGGCCAGCTAACAATTTAGCTCTGCTTTAAGGTTCTGTACCTGTAAGCTCCTTAAGGACCAAAGCCATGTTGACATCATATCTATGAGCCTACCGATTCAGCATTAACTGGACCATTATACTGCATAAATAAAGGTATCTTTATTTATTTAATTTTTTTACATTTATCTTTTAATTCTGGCTTGCAAAAATCTATATATATATATATATATATAGATAGATTTTTTTATGCAATCTAAAATGTATTATACACCTTTTTTTTTACCAGTGTTCATTTTAAAACAACTACTGCAACTGTTGATAAAAATTAAACATTTTATTCAGTGATCTGTACTCTTTATAATGACACTAAAATGCATTTTATAATAAAACGTGCCAAAGTGATTTACAAATGAATTTCTTTTCTTTTGTAATGCAACATTTTTAAAAAAATGAATTAAAAAGGTACATATCAATAAAAAATAAATAAAATGCTATAGTTGTAAAAGGGAAGTGCTCAGACAGACGCAGCTTACATTGGAAATGCAGCCTCCTGTACAAGTTTAAGTGTACAAAAGTGCTCATCTCAAGCAGACATAAGTAAACATATTTTTATTTTACATATTTGTTACTGAATTTGTTTTATTCCTGAAGTTCTTTAAATGTTTAACAACTCTAAAATGGTTGTAGTATTGATATTCATAGTTGTAGCTTATTTTTGTTATAGAATGCTTGGGCTCTTCTTAAGAGCCGATTTACACCAGAACGCACGCATTCCCACTTAATTTTGACAGCCCATTCATTTAGATAGGCTGCAAATCACAATGGAACACAGAAAAAAGTAGTGCAAGCACTACTTTTTCAAAGCTCACCACACCAAACCGCATGGTGCTGTAGTACCACGTGATTTGGTGCCCGCAAACCTGCTGCGTTTGGGGTGCCATTAACAATACATGAGCACCCACATGCAGATAACAAGGGCAATGTGTTCACCTGCAGTATGGGAAACGTGCAGAGAACCTGCCTATTCCATACTGTGTGATATGGACCTTAAAGGAGTTGTAAAGGCAGAAGGTTTTTTTTATCTAAAACCTTTTGTGTGTAGCAGTACCCCCCTAAGTACTAATTACTTACCTGAGCCCCTTCTCTCCAGCGATGTCAACGAATTTCTAAGCCGTCCGGGACACTCCTTTCTGATTGGCTGAGACACAGCAGCTGAGCCATTGGCTTCTGTGGCTGTCAATCACCGTCAGTCAGCCAATCAGGGGAGAGATGGGGCAGGGCCGGGTCGGGGCTCCATGTCTGAATGGATACACGGAGCTCTGACTCGGCTCCAGTCAAGGAAGATGCTGGCTGTGGGGGCACTCGATAGGAGAGAGGGACCAGGAGCAGCAAAGAGGGACCCGAGAAGAGGAGGATCCGGGCTGCTCTGTGCATAATCACTGCACAGAGGAGGTAAGTATAACTTGTTTGTTATTTAAAAAAAAAAAAAAGAGAGAGAGACTTTACAATCACTTTAATGTCTGCAGAAAAGGGAGTTTTAAAAATATTCTACTGCATCATAAATGCATCCCAAGGCTAAGGGGAGTGTCATTTTTTTAATGCAATCACTGCATTCCTTTATATTGTTTTTTTTTTTTGTGTTCACAACATTCTAATTTTCACTGTTCTTTTAACCAGCTATTTAGGAAAACTGAATTTCTAAATTGAGGCACTGGGTCAATTTCTCACCATAGAAGGCAATTAATGCATCAAATGGCCTAGCATTTAAAAAATAATTAAACCCCCAAGCCTCTGGCAGGATTCTTAACATTCCTTCATCCTTGTGTACAAGAAAAGGAATGGTTTCACATTATCACTTCATAAAGTGGAGTTAAGTGGCAGTGATTTAAAACTGTGTCATGGTAGTAATCACTGGGTATGGATTTTAACTACTGATATCATATCAGACATAAAAGACGGAACAGAATATGAGCCATGGTTGCCATTACACACAGTCTCCATATGCTGTATAGAGTAAAGAAGAGTATACGCACTCAGTTTTCTTCTTTTTTTTTTTTTCATTCAACGAGTGGGTTGAAGGGGAAAAAAAACTGAGTGACTTTTAAAGAACTTCAGGAATAAAACAAATTCAGCAACAGATGTGTATAATAAAAATATATTTATTAGTGTCTGCTTGAGGTGAGCACTTGTGTACACTTAAACTTGTACAGGAGGCTGCATTTTCAATGTAAGCTGCGCATTTTTGCTCCCACTGTTCTATTGTATTCTGACAGGGGAAGCCGGCCCCCATTCTGCTAGAATACACGGATCAGCGCTGCAGCCATTGGCTATGAGCACTGATTGAATGCTGGTTTCCCAGCATGTCCCTTCCGTTGGACAGTCAGTGGTCGGCGGATTCCTGCTGAACCAGCTGATTTTTGGTCTGTGTATACCCAGCTCAAATCAGTTATTCTATAGGATATACTATTGTAAATTCCTAATGACTACATGTTTCAGCACTATTCTGTAAAGCACACTAATGCACCTTGCTGACAAATGTGTGGCTGCACATACATCTCCAAAAATGCTACATGTACCTTTTTGGTGCATTAGGCAGTCTATTCAAATGACTGGGCTGCCCTAGCACAACACAAGTTAACACGCATGTGCTAATGCAGCAGAATAGTGTGAATGGGTCCTAAAGATTTCACATTTTCTTTTGTTGCCATTCTAAAATTGATATACTAAAACTGTATAAAGATTGGTGGAGTGATGCAAAAATAGTAAGGACATATACTGTAAAGCTGCTTCTTTGGTCCTGAAGAAAAATCTTCAACCATGTCTTGTAATTACTCTTATATATTTAATGGTTACAGAGGACCATATATCAAACGGCAACTGACAGAATATTGATTCCATTACTATTGCAATAACAAGATTGCATGTAAATATTGCCTATAAATGAGTTTATTAGTAGCATATACTCATTTATTTTACTCATAAACATAACCCCCATACTTCTCTTCTAGATCATCATAGCTGTAAAAGGTGGGTCAGTTACAGACACAACACCCCACCTCCAGGTTTTATGTGTTTTAGGACAGGTCACCTAATCAGCCCTCCAATCTTGAGATATTGAGGACATTTTTTGTAATGATGAGATATGATCTTGGTTCTTACAGCTGGTCACACACTGATCAAAATTTGACTGGGGACCAGCTGAATTTTAATCAGTGTGTGAGCCCCCCCCCCCCCCCCTACTTATAAGAAGTCGATTGTTTAATTGGCTTCCGTTAAGGGGACATGTTGGTAAAATTTCCGTTGATTGGCCGCTGTACAAGGTCCTGGTGTGGGCACCTCCTTTGGATGGAGGAATCTGTTTTTAACAGTGGTGGTGTATAGCCAGCTTAACTTAAATAAAAGCAACATATGACAGAATTTTTTGCATAAAAGTAATGTATCCCACTGTCGCTGTTTAATACTATAATTCAAGGTTTCTCAACCAGGGTTCCGTGGAACCCTAGGGTTCCTTCAGAGGTTGCTAGGGGTTCCTTGAGCAATGGTCAATTTCTACCTCTCAGATAAATTCCCACTGATATAATTGTTTTTTTTAGCTATCTGTAAGGGGGTAATGCTTCCCAATGACCACAAGTGTAAGGAGCATTCTTCCCATTGAACATCACACTATGCATCATGAGTTGTTAATTTTTAATTTCTAGGCCTCATACACACGGACGTTTTTTGACGCCGGCGTTTTCTGGCGTTTTTTTGCAGCTCTCCATGTTAGTCAATGGCCCCATAAAAACGTCGGTGTTTTTGAGCTGTAGATGGCGTCGGCTGAGCTGAAACTAGAACCCACGGCCATCGCGTTCTAAGGCTGTAACGTTTTGGCATTTTTTGACGCCAACGCCGCAAAATGCCAACAAACGCCAACTAATATTGTACCGGCGTTTTCCGGTGTTTTTTGACGCCAATGTTTTTAGGTTGAAAAATAGCAGGGGGATGATTTTTTTAAAAAACGCCTATTGACGCCGACGCTCACTAACGCCGATGCATAACGCCGAAAAACGCCGATTTTTTTTCCTTAACGTCGGGCCCAACGTTTTGTTGCCTTAGCAGGAGTTCCCCGAGACTGGAGAATTATTTCAACAGTTCCTCAGTATTGAGGAGGTTGAGAAAGGCTGCTATGATTGTTAGATAGAATTAGAATGTCTGCACCTTTGTGTCTATAATAAAACACAGCAAGGTCTTTATTTAAAGAGAATACCAAGTTGTTCCACATGTTGGGTTGGCATGCATACAGTGTGCTCCTAGCAGTAGGAGGGCTCATAGTTTCTTATATTATGGTTTGTATATTAGACATATATTTGTTATTCCTCACCACAATAATGGTTATTAAAAGTAAGATTGCAAAAAAGTAAAAAATATTACTGCACAGGTGATAATAACCTAAGTGAAATAAAGCTGCTTGCAATATCACAACAGAACCAATTGTGCAAAAACATAAATAATAAAAATTGCAGCGTTAAATAAATGAAGTTCAAAGTAAATCATTAAAACATAGTCGGTAAAGTCCTTGAACACTAAAGTGCATAGTGACAGATGGAGAAAAAAAAAAAAGTTCATTGAAATAATGTCCAAAAAAATTTGATTGTTTAGATGAATATTTATCTCCCTGGTGCACCTCCACTGTGGTAATAAACAGGATGTGAGCTTATCAGATCTCTAGACCCCACGTTGTAGGAGTCTAGACAGGCGTTTAAATAATGATCCAGAACACAAAGCGAATCCCTCAGTGGTTAGACCGAAATGGAAGGTAACATGGCTGGCCAAACAAACCCCTGGTGTTCCTCAGACATGACCAATAAGGTAGAAAAATGGGGTCCACATAGTGTAAAACCGTAAAACACATTTATTTTGAGAAAAGGTTACTGAACACTTACAGCAATCCAGTGAATAACACAGAGGTAATGCAGTCAACATCCTTATTGGACTTTTAAACAGGAATCTATCTCTGCAAGTTGTGTTCTAACCAATGAATTACCATACTGATGTGATAGTGGTATGTTCTAACATACACTGCATTCTAGTAATAGCAGACATATTCACTTTAGCATGCCAGTATCACTGTTTTGTAGAACATGCTTCAAACATCACATTGTCAAAGATTGTTATAAGATGATAGTAGGTTTTAGAGCCCGTTCACACAGGGGCGACTTGCGCTCCGACTTGTGTCCCTCAAGTCGCCCCAAGTCGCTTGACATCTTAAATCCCATTAAAATGAATGGGAGCTGTCTTAATGTACACTACTGAAGTCGTTCCGACTTCTAAAAAGGTTCCTGTACTACTTCAAGGTGACTTCTGCCCATAGAATTCAATGGAAGTCGCCTCCAAGTTGGATCCCCATCTATAATGAAGCGACTTACAGGAAAAAAAAAAAGAATTTACACAGGAACACCCCACGAATTACCCTGGCAACCCCCTCCTTCTCTTCTCTGATTGGCCACAGGCAAAGTCGCCTGGCATGGAGTCGCATTGTAAGTCACCCAAAGTCGCGCTAAAGTCTCCTTTAAGTTACGTTTAAAATCGCCTAGCAAAGTCACGTCGAAGTCGGGTCGTCCCTGTGTGAATGCAGCAGTATTTACACTGTAATGGCAGAACTAAATTCCCTCATCACAGAAAATGACATGTGAGGCAATTGAAAAAACACAATTAGCTTGCTGCAGTGTGTGCTGTAGTTTTTCTGGAGTATTCTAAAACAACCTTGCTGGGTCAAAAAATATGTCCCAACACAATTTGTCAACATTCTAAAACATCATTTTAAATGCAGTTTTTATTGAAAAGACAACAGTTCAACTCAGCAATGGATGAACAATAAATCTTGCAACCTTTTCACAATCTGCATGGTCTCAGAAGATGTAGACAAGTGTTTCAAAAATGAATATATAAATTGCTTGAAAATATCCCTTGTGATAAAATAACATTCATGCTTTAATAAAACAGCAATGTATAAGTATGTATTGATCTTATGACGTATACTGATATCAGAGAATATTAGTTACACGTGGCCTTCTTATCCTGCCTTCTCTCTGTAACAGACTGTGTACATTCGAATTCAGAACATGGGGGCGTGTCCAAGATGGCCGACTGAGCAGACGTACTTCCCGGAGCTCTGCTAGAATTGCATAAATCCTTCCTCTGTAGGCCCCTGGCTATCCTACCACAGCCCTACTCTAGACATGTAGGCCTTTGGCAAACAAAACCGGAGAAAGAAACTCCACTTTACGCCGAGCACTGACACAGCAGTAAGTCATGGGCCTCTCCTGACAGAAACTCCTACGCGCCATTTCAATATGGAGTTGCAAACAGACCCTGTGGAGGAGCCTGATCCCTCGCCGCTGGCAATCCTGGAGGTTATGGCAGCTATTACATCCTGCCATGGGGTGCTGACTAACAAGATAGAGTTTGTCCAGTTGGATGTTGGGCTGATATGCCAAAACCTAGACATAATGCGCTTGAGACTTGCTGCGGTGGAGGATATAGTGGCAGATCATTCCTCCTCGCTCTCTGTGGACCAAGGTGAGAGCCTTGGAATATTGTGCAGAAGATGCAGAGAATAGGAGCCATAGGAATAATCTTTAGATTGTGGGGTTGCTGAAGGTAAGCTTAAACATGTATTGCAATATATGTGAACTAAAGATCCCTGTTTTTACATTGCATAGTTTGCTGGGAAGGGTGTAGGAGTATGCTGAGGATCCATTTGGTATTTGTAGTGTTAACATATGGTCACACCCCTTTAGTACCTGGTAGTTCAATTACATGTACAAGCTATTGGAATTTGAGCACAGGAATGTCTTTAAATCTTGGTTACTGGGTGAATATATTTCTCGTATTATAGCAGCTAGCAAGGAGTCTGGGCGTAACCTTGAGCAATTAGAGGAGATTCTTCGTCAGACGGAGGCCTCCTATATAGCGAACCCTGATTGAGATGGTTATGACGCTTTGAAGCATGCCTTGCGGGAATTGATATTGACAAGCAAGTCTCTTCTTAATACCGCTCAAATGGTCTTCGAATTTGGTAATAAAAATGACCAGTTGCTGGCCTGGCTGGCTCGTGGTCAGTTTATGGCCACACATATCGGGCGAATAAGGGACTCTGATGGGACATTGCTATCCTCGCCAGAGGCCATTAATAGGCAGTTTATAAGCTTCTTTGCCTCCCTGTATTCTACTAGAGCTATGTATGAGACCTCTGAGCTCTGTGCCTATTCTAAAAAAGATCACCTTCCCTTCCCTTGACCAGGCGGCTTGTGAGCATTTGGACAAGGACATCACTCTTGAGGAAGTGCAGATAGCTCTTGGCCATATGCATTCAGGTAAGGCCCCAAGCACTGATGGGATCCCTATTGAATATTATTCTCAATATGAGGAGCTGCTGGCGCCCACACTCACTGCTATTTTTAAGCAGTTTACCACCCAGAACTCTCTGTCGTCATCCATGTCGGAAGCACTTATTGTGCTGGTGCCCAAACCAGGCAAGGACCTGGAGGACTGTGCCTCTTGTAGACCGATCTCGCTGCTTAATGCGGATGCAAAGTTGTTAGCCAAAATGTTGGCCCTAGTCTACACACGGCAGAACTGAGTACAGTGCAGAGAGGGGTTTGGTAAGCTCCTCTTGTGCAAGTAGGTCTTCAATCGGGTCTGTTGCTAAGAAGGTAGGTCTAAGAACTTTGATCAAGCTGCATGACGTAAATGCCAATAGCAGAAGAGCATCCATCAAGGCATATTATGTTGACGGAAAAGGTCTGAAAAGGACAGCAGGATATCTCTTGGCATATCATCTCTAAGTGTCTTATTGGGTGATACCATATCTATTGTCACGTTTTTGGGGTTGTGCTCGATATGTGCAAAGAGAGATCACACAAATACTTAAAAGTATAACATTAAAAGTAATTGTACCACAGTAATTGATGAATTAATTCATGTAGATCAGGCCGGGTTTATGCCTGGGAAGGGCACCGATATTAATCTTCGTCGCCTCTTTCTTAATTTAATGACTTCTTGTGATAATGTTGGCATGAGAGTAGTGGCCTCGTTGGATGCAGATAAGGCCTTCGACTCTGTCAAGTGGCTTTTTCTTTGGGAGGTGCTGAGAAGATTTGGCTTTGGGTCTCAGTTTCTTCAGTGGTTATCTGTCATTACTTTTAATAAATGTTATACTTTTAAGTATTTGTGTGATCTCTCTTTGCGCATATCGAACACAACCCCAAAAACGTGATAATAGATATGGTATCACTGGCATCACCTAATAAGGCACTTAGAGATGTTATGCCAAGAGATATCCTGCTGTCCTTTTCAGACCTTTTCCGTCAACATAATATGCCTTGATGGATGCTCTTCTGCTATTGGCATTTACGTCATGCAGCTTGATCAAAGTTCTTAGACCTACCTTCTTAGCAACAGACCCAATTGAAGACCTACTTGCACAAGAGGAGCTTACCAAACCCCTCTCTGCACTGTACTCAGTTCTGCCAGGTGTAGACTACCCCAAGATAGTTAAACTCTGGGACAATCGAGTGTGAACATTCCTACTCTAGACAGGGAGACTTGGGAGGGATGTTTTGAAGACAACTCTAAATTGGTTATCTCCTCCAAGGACAAGTTACTCCAAACTACATTACTGCATAGAGTATATTACATGCCTCAAAGGTTACATCAAATATACCTGTCTAGATCTCCGGATTGTACCCGATATCATTCATCTGTCGGCTCTTTCTTTCATATGTTTTGGACCTGTTCTAGGGTGGCCGGTTTTTGGATGAATGTATTTGATCTCATCAATACCCATCTTCAGCTGTCCTTCCCAGTGACTCCTGAATTAGTTCTATTGGGTATACATGAGGATGAGCAGCGGCCTAGATACACAAAACATTTGATTTCTTATCTCCTATATTATGGAACCTCCTCTATTGGTTAAATCTCAACAGAAGT
>BLSH010297057.1:1013843-1027157 GCA_018402905.1 Glandirana rugosa | reverse complement strand
TCCCCCCCCCCCCCCCACCCCACTTGCCTCATGGTAATCAGCCCTAGACATGGCACTGCTTATGTACAAATTAAGCTGCCTATCTAGGAATTGTCCTGGGAAATTTGATAAAAATTGGCAGCCGTGGTGGTCTTTGTGAATCACCATTTGCATTATCTTGGCTGTTTATAAGACTATAAAGCATTATCTGTTGTTGTTTTTTTTTTTGGGATGATAGTAGATTTGTTAACAGTGATATTTAACTGTTGATGCAAATCTTTGTACTCTGCCTTTGATTATTTTCTTTTTAACTGTACCACATATTGTTCAATAAAGCAATCCTGGTTTAAAAAAAAAAAAAGAAAAGAAATCAGAACATATCAAAGCATGTCTAAATCCAAAGATTAGATTTAGATTTTGATGGAGGAGAAGGGTTAAAACTCCACCCATTTTTGTGTACTGTGTGCTGAGAGATTTTCCTCAACTCATCCTGAGAACACAACAGAATGTGTGAATGGCAAAGTGAAGGGGAATCTCATTTTAGACTTTATTCCTAGATTGCTCCATAATTTGAATAAGAGGAGCAGCTCCATTACAAACTTAGATTGTTGTTAAGTTTTTCCTTTTTTCATCCCTCTAGTTGCTTAAGTAGAGCTCCCCTTTTCATTGGGGTTAAATGGGGTTGTCAATGGAACAGGTGCCCCCATTGAAAAATCTTCCAATTCTTCTTCTTCTGGTGATAACCACTGGCATACTAAGGGGAGGGTGCAGTCTGTGCTGGGGGGTCCATCTGTACTGAGTGATCTGTGCTGGGGGGGGGGGAGTAGTCTGTACTGAGGGTCTGTGTTGGAGGACTCCACTTTTACTGAGAGGTCTGTGCTGGGGTGAAGGTGCATTTTAGGGAGTCAGTACTGAGGCATAAGCTGGGAGGGGGATTTTAGTGTTGTTTGAGGAGATCTGTGCTGTGGAGGACATAGGTTGGGGGTCTTCTTTGAATGTATTCTGCAAATTGGCCTGTGCTTAATACCTTCCTGACTACTGCACTCTGTATGCTGGGCTGTTTGTGACCAATTCCTGACCACTGCACTCTAACTACATTACTCTTAAAGAGGTTCTTTAAGATAGACTGTGCATAGAAAAGCACATTTATTTTTAGTGTGTTGCAGTTTGTACATGTCTGTTAGACTTTCGCTTATAGCACAACATATTTTATGGGTAAAAGGACTGGGGTGTGTGTGTGTGTTGTGTATAGGGGGGATCATGCTCAGGTTTTATTAAACTTTTAAGACCCTCCTATGCAATTTGACCAAACCCCATTTTGCCTTCTGCTAATGTTGCTTCCCGGGAAAACTCAAAAATGTAACCCTGCACCACTTACACACCTTCTCTATATTTTAGGGTCACTGAGATGAATTTCAGATTGTACCTTGAGTACCACCTGGTGTGACAGCCAGGCTATTCAAATATGAAGTGTATATTATTTTTGCCTTGACCACAAACACAGAGGATGGATTCCCATTTCCCCATTCTTGTGCATTGCATTAATGCATTGTTGTGTCACACTTTTTCATTTGTTACAATAAGGTAGCCTATTTGTTTCGGTGCTGCCAACAGACAACATGCCAAAATGGATATACAGCATTTTTTGCAATGCAGCGCACCACAATGCACAGTAGTGCATCACCGTGCACTGCAATGTGTGCATCAGAGCTGTGTTGCCTTAGTGCACTGGGGTGCCAGTCTAACAAAGGTGTGTTTCAACCTAGAAGGTATTTAATAATGATGTATTTACTGATTATTTTCCAATGACAATATTTTTTAGGACTATGAGGCTGTCAGCCTAAATCAGCATTTTACAAATATGTTCTCAAGTCTGGGGCTGACTTGATTGACCACTTTGTCATATTCTGCCATCACTTTTCTGTGTTTCTCTGTTCCATTGAACAGTTTTGTTTTGAAGATCCCCATGCAGGAAACTACAATTAAAGTGATAGTAAAGCTTTGTTTTTAAAAAAAACAAAAAGAAAACAAACATGGTATACTTACCTCCTTTGTGCAAGGGTTTTGCATAGAGTGGCTTTAATCCTCCTCTTCTGGGGTCTCTCCGCGGTGCTCCTGGCTCCTCCCCACATCGAGTGCTCCTGTGGGGAAGCGCTTCCCTGTAGACACCCGTGCGGGCGCGGTCCAGAGTCCTGCAGCTGCGTCCATTGATACAGAAAGCATGACTTAGCCCTGCCTCGGGCTCCCACATCACTGTATTTGATTGACAGCAGCGGGAGCCAATGGCTGCGCTGCTATCTAGCTATCCAATGAGGACCCGGGGACACCGGCTGGAGTGGGTGTGCTCGCCCCTGCGCTCTGGGGGGCTGCTACACTAAAGGAGGTTTTTCACCTTAATGCATAGAATGCATTGAGTTGAAAAACCCCAAGGGTTTACAACCCCTGTAATTGCTTAGACTCTTATTAAAGTGCATGTCTGGGCTAAACAAAAGTAAAAAAAAACCTTCAGTACATCTCTGCAATATATACACATTTCCAAGTGTTTAAGCCTTTTAAAAATACTGCAAGTACAGAAAAATACCTGTTGATCCTGAAATCCAATTAACTCCTAACTGACTTATCGAAATGATAACACAGTGCTGTCTACTACATTCAAATCCAAAGAAGTGTTGTCAACCCTGCAAAGTTCTCTTCTGTTAAACTGCATAACAACTCCATATTGCAAAGAATTCCCATTCATGGGCAATGAAAAAAAATGTTGCTCTCACAAACTGTATGATTGAAATCAGCACAGCTTCACCTCATTCATTTAAATCGTGCCCCAGGAAGTTGTCATATCTGACAAACGTAGGGCGGAGCTGACGTCACCACGCCTCATGTGATCCTGTACAGATGGGCTTTCATTTTGTTACTTGCCGGCTGTTCTTATCTGCACAATGCGAATTTACATGTGATGTTTGTGAGTACTTTGATTTTAGCCTTTTAATACATTTTACATGACGGTGTTACACTATGTGGCCTTTATCATTTTCATATGGCAAACCTCTGGGAGTCTAACAGCTGATCCCCTAACCTGTCCGGAGTCCACCTGATTTAAGGAGAGCCGTGCCCCCCTTTTGTGGTTACGGAGCCCCGCTGATCTAGGGAGAGTCGTTTCACTACAGCATATACCCCGCAGAGGGTTTTATCTGCTAGCGTCTTTGACCCTTACTAGCTATAGTGGGTCGCACGCTCTGGTAAGAGTCCATCTTTACCCCCCTTGTCACTGGAGGTGCTCTACGTTTTTAGTGGTGGCGGAGCTTAAAGTGGATTTTCTGGTCTTCTTCATTCATATTTTCTATCACCGGTTCACCATCTCTTCCCTACCTTTTGGTGTTTTTTGGAACTGTGTGCTTCTTTTTATTTTTTAAGACTGTTTATGGACTTATTATAGCTGTTGAGCTAAACACATATGTTAAAGTTTTTTTGACACAATTATCATATACTGCACTTCAATCCTTTTGCACTGCACTTTAATTTTTTTTTTTTTACCTATTATCTAAGTTGAATATTTATGATATTTATATCAGTTGGTGTATCTAATGCTCCTTTAGCGCAACATTTTTTTGATTGTAAATTTAAATGCACATTACCCTGCAAGAAAAACACACAAAGCATCAGGAGACAAGCCTAAATGTAGTGAAGAAGTTGAAGCTGTGTAGATTTCAATCATACGATCATGTTAAAGCAAAAGCCGTATTTTTTACTTTCCTTGCAATCATTGGGTATTCTATGCAAAGTGAAATTTCTCTTGGGTTCACCTCATACACTAAAGCCAGCCAATAGACAAATCAAATCTTGTATGAGTATGGGAGAACAAAATGGCTCAGCGGGAAAGAAATTCACTCTCTCTATGGCCAGCCCAAGCTAGGTAAATATACACTTAGCAAAGTAAATCATGCTGTATTCCATTAGTAAAATTAACCGTACTGTGTCATTAGCTCCCTGTGGAAAGTTAGAAGCTCACTGGATTTCTGACAGATCAACATTTTCTCGTTTGCTAAATTTTTAAAGAGACAAAGTGTGGGGAAATGTGCATGTAATGCAGAGAAATACAGATTTTTTTTCCTGTCCTTCCATGCACTAAGTAAAGTATTAAAATGGGTTGGGAAATAAAAGGAAATGTAAAAAACGCCAATTAAACAACAAAACAAGGCTGCCAGGTTACTGACACTGACAAGAAATAGGCTTAATATTGTTACTTGTTTTTTTCACATTCCTGGATTACATTTCAGCCTTGCAATATATGTAACGTAACTTTTCACAGATTACAATCCTGAAATAGGTTATCTCAGAGCATGTTCTGAATTGCTTGTCACATAGCACTCATTGGAAACATCCGTTGCTTGACGAGCATTGCTCAGCAGGTGTTGGTTATCTATAGGAAAGTACTTTTAATATATTTGTAATTGTTAAACCTTTTAAACTATATTGAATGTTTAGGAAAATTAATATTTTAGTTTATTTTGTACCACACATATACACACATATATATATATATATATATATATATATATATATATATATATACACACATAGACAGCTATGCAGACCAATTTGATGCAGTGTGCGGCGTATGGTCTTAGCACTGACAGGCTGACCCCCCCAACCCTTCAACCTCTGCAGCAATACTGATGATGATGATGCTGAACATGTGCACTCAACTTCTTAGCAGGGGCGTAATGATTGGGGTTGCAGGGGTTGCAATTGCAACCGGGCCCTGTGCTCCAGGGGGCCCGTGTGCCTCCCTTGTACACCTGGATAGGAGGGATGGCGGGGGCGGCATTTAGAGGAACCAATCTCCTTCATTTTGCTCCTAATGGAGGAGATTGGTTCCTCTATATGCTGCCCCCGTGGCCTCTCCTATCAAGTTTACTTGTCTTCTGCTGTTCCCAGGGTCCCTGTGTGCTTCCCTGGTCCCCCCCACAGAGCTGCTGTCTTCCCCCCTCCTCTCTCCTGCCAGCTGCTGTAGAAGATGTGTCATGATGGAGAGCTGGGAAGGGGTTGGTGAATTTGTCATTTACCGGCTCCTTCCTTTTCTGAATGGACAGAGTCAGTGATTGGTACCAATTGGTTCATTCATAACTGAAGCACAGTAAACAGTTTTTACTATACTTCCGTTTCTGAATGAATGGGAGGCTCGGTGCACAGCTATTCCTGTCCATTCATTCTGTGAAGCTGAGGTTACACAGATGGAGAGTGAGAGCTGAGGTTTGTTTAGACCCCTGATATCTCATTAAAGCCCCCCAACAGAGCTCCTAAAAAAAAAAATTGTAAAAAATAATAAAAATAAAATTGTTAAAGAAATAAAATGAAATGGTAAAAAAATAAAATAAAAATAAAAATTAAAAACTACTGACACCAGTGAGTGAAATATCAGGGTTGCAATTGTGACCGGGCCCTGGCATTTCACCACCATGGGAAGGCCCGAAGATGGCAGAACTTGTGAAAGGGCCCCGCTGCGGTACCGGAATAAAGGGAACCGCAATGGGAGTAAAGGGCCCCAGGATCAGTGGGAAGAGGGAAGGACCCAGGCCAGGGGTCAGGGGGCCCTTCATAATTTCTTGCACCGGGGCCCCGAAGGTTCTAGTTACGCCTCTGCTTCTTAGTGTATGAAACTAAAGGAGAAGGGGGGTGGGGAAGGTTTGGGACTTTAAATGAAGCCATGATATGGATAGGTCATGCGCTTCCATCCCTATTACTTGATAAAGTATTCGAATGGATTGGGACTTTGAATGACACACGTGGTGGGAATAAGGTATAAGATGGATCATGATAAAAAAATTTTATTGAAGAATTCACACCAATAAAAATATTTCATATACAGGTATTCAAGGGAAAAGACAATAACATAATTATACAGTAAATGATAAATATATAATAATACTAAAATTCATGAATTGTACAGATTTCCCCGATCCACCTATTATTATTATTATTATTATACAGGATTTATATAGCGCCGACAGTTTGTGCAGCGCCTAATGATGTATATACATACAGTTGATAATGCACAAATGATAATCTGTGTAATCCATGGCCTCATGATGCCTCGTTAGGAAATTACCCCAATGACATAATAGAATGGGTACTTGGTAGGGCATTGTAAGCATTTGATAGCTCTATGCATTTCGTGGTTGGGATCACTCATCAGGAGCATGCTTGTACTTCATCTGGAATAGATGTATTGAATAGGTATTGACTAGTGCATATCATGGGAGCCAAATAAGGGGTGAAAGCCTCACCCCCCAAGAATGGAGGCCCATAAATCAAACTTACCATCTCCGTGCGGGGTGCACGAGACGTCCGGGAACATCAGGACCGGGAGCTGAAGTGGGAGGTGTGGCGGTGGCCCCAACCAGAGTGACACCCAGCCAGTGTTGCCAACCTACCAGATTGAAATTTACTGGCACAACACCCAAAATTTACTGGCACAGCCACGTTTTTACTGGCATTTTACAAAAGTTACAAAATTACAGTTTTCAGTGCAAATTTCAGTATTTAGGCTACAAGCAAGTACACTGTGCAAATAGCAATGCGATTTAAGGTAGATAGCAAGGTAAAAAAACATATTTCTGTTATTTTCAATATAATAAGAGCAGATTATTTAGTCCATCAGTTTTGTCACCTATGTAAAATTGTAGAGATTTCCCCTTAATTTCTGTTCCATAACCACCACAGAAAGTGAGGTGAAATCCCTGGTAGCCACCAGGATCACCAGAATTTATGTCCCCACTTCTAAAGACTTCCTGTCTCCATCACCTCCTGTTTTTATCCCTCCAGTCTTCATCCCTCCATCACCTCTTGTCTCCATCGCACAATCCCCCCATCTCCATCCCTAATCTCCATCACACCATCCCCATCACCTCCTGTTTCCATTACACCATCCTTCCATTACCTCCTGCCACGTATCCAGTGCACTCCGCACTCATACAGAGCACACTCACACTAAGAGAGAGAGACTCCTGCAGCCTGGCTCGCGGCTGCCTGTCACAGTGAGCAGAGACAGTGTGGGTGTCAAACAGTCCCACATTCACTGTCCTGACTCTTTTTGGCTGGCTTGAAGAGGAAACGTACTGCACTCACCACTGTCATCAGGAGGGCTGCAGGGTCAGTCAAAATCAGGAATCAGGAGGATCCATCCATCCAGAGCGTCTGCTTTGGTCAGGTGCTGGCTGGCGGTGGTGTGGCAGGAAAATGCAGTAAGCTCATATGAGGGCGGATGGGCTGGGCAGAGGCACTAGGGGGCAGCAGGAGTAGTGGTCGTCCAACTCGTCTCAGGGTCAGGATCGCATCTTCTCACTCGCTGCTTGGGATTTCCGTAATTGCACATGCGCAGCTCTGACCGGAGCCGATTGCCACCGTTTTTACTGGCACTTTTCGGCCACTACGGACTTTTACGGACACCCGGAACACCGCCCTGTTTTTACGGGCTGTCCGTAAATTTACGGACGGTTGACAACACTGCACCCAGCACGGGAAAGGAACATCTTCAGCATTGTGTGCCTGTGAATAAGTGATTGCAGCGAGGGATGCGTGTGTAAAAATTGAATGACTAACAAGTGTGTATTGGAGGAAATTATATGTGCAAGTGGGTGTTGGTAAGTGAAGGACTAAGTGAGGATAGGGAGAAATAGGGATAATGAGAGGGACAAGAGGGGAATAGAGGAAGGGAAGGAGGTGGACAAGGAATGGGAATAGGGAGAAGGAGGGAAAAGGTGGTGGGGAGGCCCACCAACCCGCTGAGGAGAGGAGAGAAATGAGAAGGAGTGCATGAACATGAGTGGTACCTGTGGTGATGTAGAAGCCAGGAGTCGTGTCACAGATGGAGTGTAAATGTGCAGCATGTCGAAGGTGTCCAATGCCATACAGGGTGACGCCTGATATAGGCGCCACCTCTCATCCGCCCGCCAGCGTCACGCATGCGGGAGCGCCAGGAAGGGGAGGAGACGCCCATCCCCGGGCGTAGAAAGGGTCGGAGGAGCAGCAGTCCGCCCCCAATTGCGCCTGCGAGTGTGTGTACCCAGCCAACGCTGCGCTCCAAAGGGATGCAGCGTGAAAGGCATGGGTGACGTGGCGCTGACACACAGGAGGAGGAAACACAAGGGGCGGTGGCGGAGGGAGCCCACGGTGTGCGTTGCAGCTCCCGGACCAGATAGGAACCAGGCGGTCAAGCAACCCACATCCAAGCACCGCCGCTCACAGACATAGGAAGCAGGAGAGTAGTACCAAAAATATTGTAAAACAAGATATAACAGCTGGGGCGTAATAAACATTTGGACGGTATGGAATAGTAGATGAAGGAAGTCCACATAGGGACCCGAGGGGACTATTCAAAAATGGGCCATGGCTGTATTACTAGATATTCGCCACCACACGTGCCCATCAAATTATGTTATTGTCTTTTCCCTTGAATACCTGTATATGAAATATTTTTATTGGTGTGAATTCTTTAATTCACACATATATGTGTATATGTGTGGTACAAAATATTAATTTTCCTAAAAATTCAATATAGATTAAAAGGTTTAACAATTACAAATATATTGAAAGTATTTTCTTATAGATACCCAACACCGGCTGAGCAATGCTCGTCAAGCAACAGATGTTTCCAATGAATGACAAGCAATTCAGAACATGCTCTGAGATAACCTATTTCAGGATTGTAATCTGTGAAAAGTTACTTCATAACATATATTGCAAGGCTGAAATGTAATCCAGGAATATGAAGAAAACAAGTAACAATATTAAGCCTATTTCTTGTCTGTGTCAGTAACACACCTGGCAGCCTTGTCTTGTCTAATTGGCATTTTTTTTACATTTCCTTTTATTTCATGTTTATCCATTTTTTGGAAGGGTGTGTGTTTGTGTGTGTGGTCATGATGGGGGTGAAATATTTAATTTTCTTTTGCTAGTTTTTTTTCCCCTAAAATTAGGGACTGCGGCATACACTTGTTGCTGACACAGCTGCCCTCTGCAGCATGTCGCCGAATACTTGTACGGTAGTGTGCACCAAATATTCACTCCCCCTATTGCCATAGCTACCATTACATTTAGGCAATGCCTTTTGTTAAAGGATACAGTAAGTTCACCTTTTGTAACATGTTACACTCATATTCAGGGTGTAACATGTGATGAAAGGATCAGCCCACACTCCCCCGCTTTGACAGCTGGCAGGGCATATCCTCCTCACACTAGCTGTCATCATTATGTGGCTGTGCAAGGTCCTGACAGGCTTAGCTGCTGTCAGCTTGTAGTTCTCAATGAACTACCACGACTAGTTCATTGATTCTGCCCGTCAGCATGTATTGGCTTGCCCGTACCTATACGAGCAAGAAGATACACTGACAGATCTGCAGGAGACCTGCATGGTATCAGCAGTGGCGGCCAGTGGATTATTTTTTGGGGGCGGCAAACAACCCCCCATTGGTCGGTGGCATCTCAGTCAGCACCCTCCTACCCCCTCCCTGCACTTACCCAAGAAGGCCTCGGCGAGTGGGCTGTGGGCTCCAGCAGGCAGCGGCGGGCTTCAGTGAAAAGGTTACTCAACATACGAAAATTTTCGTACAACACAATACAACTTCAGAAGTGACGTAATATGTTGAATAGTTTTGTATGTATTTTTCGTTACTGAGCATGCGTAGTCTTACTCTTACGATTTTTTTCGGACGATAACCGTGCTAATTAAAGGAAAATCGGATGTTGAGTT
Source organism: Glandirana rugosa (assembly GCA_018402905.1). Taxonomy (NCBI): domain Eukaryota; kingdom Metazoa; phylum Chordata; class Amphibia; order Anura; family Ranidae; genus Glandirana; species Glandirana rugosa. The sequence goes on along the minus strand of BLSH010297057.1, from coordinate 1,017,430 downwards.
CACGTACGACAAAAATTTCATAGTCTGCACATCCAGCTTTTGTCGGACGAAAAACCGGAATCGGATGTCCAAAGCACCATACTAACGATCTGAAAATCGGCAGATCGTTCGTTGGACGAAATTCTACTTCTTATTTTCGCATCATGTGTACGGGCTTTTCACTAGCAGGTGAAAATAAAGGAGACAAAACCTAAAAACAAACCTAATGCAGCCACCCATCTAAGAACTGGTAAGCTGCAGTATAATAAACATTTTGCTTTGCTTTAATACCATTTTAAGTGGATGAAGTTAATAACGTAATTTTGTTACGCATCAGGCATTTGATATAGAGAAGAGTACACTGGGAGAGCAGGCATTGCTGCCCCATATTTCTTGCAAAGACTGCTCTTTCCAGGTGAACTTTGGACAGAGGTAAGAGCTCTGGCATGTTCCACCTGATAACTTTACATTCCTGAAAGTGTGTGCACATGAGGATCTTACAAGGGCACCATCACCACCAAAAAACAATGAGTGTGAGGTGTTGCTTATGGTTGGCCTCCCAGGAACCGGAAAAAATGCATGGGCTCAAAAACACATTAAAGGAGAAGTACGGGGAAAGCTCATTTGGCTGTATTTCGATCCTTCATTCCCAGTGCACCGGCAATTACTTTTAAACGCGTCAAATCCCTCAAAGACCATCTTGTACACAGCTGTACAGGAAAACCCTTGCAAACAGGGTTACGTTTGAAGCAAAACTTTATGCTAACTGCAGAACTAGAGGGGTGGTCTACATGCTCCTGTGTGATTGTGGCTGCTTCTACATAGGGAAGACCATTCAGGAATTTTGGCAGAGAGCATATAGACGTGCTCTGAATGAAGACGGCAAATGTGGAGTTGCCCCTGAGGATGCATGTCAGATCTCTACATGGTGGAGTTTTCCCCAAGGTTAAATTCCTAATCTTGGATTGAATACATCCCAATCCCTGCAGAGGGGATTGGAACAAAAATCTATTACAGACCGAACTCTGCTGGATTTCCTGGTGCAATGCCACCGTGTTTCCAGGCCTGAATGAGAACATATCCTACAAGCCATAACTAGAAGGCTTTGTGTCAGGAGGTTGGGAAAGATGAGGTTGTCCTATACATTACCACTTTTCCATTTATATCATTGACTACATGTACTTTTCTTCAAGATAATCTTTTCCCTGTTCATTTCCTTTCTCTTTTTGTTGTTCCAATCTCCTTTTTTTTTGTTAGGCAATTGTGTCCCTTTGAGTCATTGTTCATTGTGTTTAATGATTTTTTACCATTATGATTGCTAAAATGTTGTACTGCATCTTCCTCTTGTCCCATGTGATTTCCTCCATGAGAGTATATTTTGTTACTTTGTTTTTTCTGATGCCACTAGCCTACCCTCTGGGCTGCCACTCTCCTGCTCGGCGCATCCGAGCTGCCCATCTGTATGGCTAGGGTGGCAGGTGTAACCTCCCTTTGGTGCCTTGTTGGCCCTTTATCCCGGCCCAGCGGGTTCTAGGTATCCTATCCCGCTCCCTTTTTCCATCCAGTAGCCGCGTGCGTTCCATTGGCCCTGCAGTGTGTGGCAATGTTTGGCTTTTCCTGCTTTTGCTCCACGGGGGGGGGGGGGGGAAGTGACGTCATCCCGCAATAATGGGTGGGGCAGCGCCGTGCACCTAGTGATCGGAGGATCCCATTGGATGCCCCCCTGCTGGCTATCATTGGCCAGGATCTGGGGGTGTGTGCGGAGTGTTGCTCACGGATTGGATCATGGCATCACCTTTACCTCTTATAAGCCCTGCTCTGGGCTGTACGGTCTGCGCATGGCGGCGGCTTACATGTCAGGAAATCATACGCTCATATTATCAGGTATTTGAAACTCTGTTCGGGGCTTCCTAATGAACCTTTCTTTGTGGCTGTTTGTTGTACCATTTACTGGATATGTATATACAGTATCTCACAAAAGTGAGTACACCCCTCACACTTTTGCCAATATTTTATTATATCTTTTCATGTGACAACACTGAAGAAATGACACTTTACTACCATGTAAAGTAGTGAGTGTACAGCTTGTATAACAGTGTAAATTTGCTGTCCCCTCAAATAACTCAACACACAGTCATTAATGTCTAAACCGCTGGCAACAAAAGTGAGTATACCCCTAAGTGAAAATGCCCAAATTGGACCCAATAAGCCATTTTCCCCCCCTGATGTCATGTGAATCATTAGTGTTACAAGGTCTCAGGTGTGAATGGGGAGCAGGTGTGTTAAATTTGGTGTTATCGCTCTCACTCTCTCACACTGGTCACTGTAAGTTCAACATGGCACCTCATGGCAAAGAACTGAGGATCTGAAAAAAAGAATTGTTGTTCTACATAAAGATGGCCTAGGCTATAAGAAGATTGCCAAGAGCCTAAAACTGAGCTGCAGCTACGGTGGCCAAGACCATACAGTGGTTTAAAGGGGCAGGTTCCACTCAACACAGGCCTCTCCATGGTCGACCAAAGATGTTGAGTGCATGTGCTCAGATTCATATCCAGAGGTTGTCTTTGGGAAATAGACGTATGAGTGCTGCCAGCATTGCTACAGAGGTTGAAGGGGTGGTGGAGGTCAGCCTATCAGTGCTCAGACCATACGCTGCACACTGCATCAAATTGGTCTGTATGGCAGTCGTCCCAGAAGGAAGCCTCTTCTAAAGATGATGCACAAGAAAGCCCGCAGTTTGCTGAAAACAAGCAGATTAAGGACATGGATTACTGCAACCATGTCCTGTGGTCTGATGAGACCAAGATAAATGAATTTGGTTCAGATGGTGTCAAACGTGTGTGGCGGCAACCAGGGGAGGAGTACAAAGACAAGTGTGTCTTGCCTACAGTCAAGCATGGTGGTGGGAGTGTCATGGTCTGGGGTTGCATGAGTGCTGTCAGCACGGGTGAGCTACAGTTAATTGAGGGAACCATGAATGCCAACATGTACTGTGACATACTGAAGCAGAGCATGATCCCCTCCCTTCAGAGACTGGGTCGCAGAGGCAATATTCCAACATGATAACCCCAAACACTCCTCCAAGATGACTACTGCCTTGCTAAAGAAGCTGAGGGTAAAGGTGATGGACTGGCCAAGCATGTCTCCAGACCTAAACTCTATTGAGCATCTGTGGGGCATGCTCAAATGGAAGGTGGAGGAGCGCAAGGTCTCTAACATCCACCAGCTCCGTGATGTCATCATGGAGGAGTGGAAGAGGACTCAAGTGGCAATATGTGAAACTCTGGTGAACTCCATGTCCAAGAGGGTTAAGGCAGTGCTGGAAAATAATGGTGGCCACACAAAATATTGACACATTGGACCCAATAAGGACATTTTCACTTAGGGTGTACTGACAGAGGCGGCTCTAGGCTTTGTGAGGCCTTAGGCAAAACTTAGATATGAGGCCCCACTCACGCCCATAATGGGAAAAATATTTAAAGTGATAAAAATTAACTGTATTAGAAAGTGTATAACGGTGAACTCAGGAGAAGGTGAGGAGGTACTACTGTAGTGCCTCGACCACCTACAATCTCTGGAACGCGAGGAGGTGGAAGGTAAACTCGTAC
>BLSH010297057.1:983075-1007915 GCA_018402905.1 Glandirana rugosa | reverse complement strand
GAGAGGAGGGGGGGAGAGGAGGGGGGGAGAGGATAAGGGAAGGGGAGAGAGAGGAGAGAAGAGAGAGGGGGGGGGAGAGAGGAGAGGGGGGAGAGGATAAGAGAAGGGGAGAGAAGGGAGAGAGGGGGGGGGGAGAGGCACCCCCACATCAGAGTACTCACTGAAAGGCAGGAGGGATTGGACGGATGGATGAGACTCCCATCTGTCTTCCCATGTGCTGGGCTGGGCTGTTCTCTTGAATCTTCCCGCCCACATCTCCTTCTCTTACAGAAGTCTGCATGTCGGGGAGTGTGGGCGGGGCAGACACAGGAGGAGAGGATGGGGGGAGGAGAAAGCAGCTGCAGCTGTGCCCTGACTGGCTGTGCGGGCTGCAGGGGGAGGGGTCAGCACTCACTGTTCGCTCTGATGAGATGAGCGTCTCTTTCTGCCTGTGATCCGGAGCGCTCAGTGTCAGTGAGCTTCGCTCCGATCACACTGTTCCCTTCCCACTCGCAGCCTCTTTTCCCAATATCAATAAACACAGAGTCTGTGCTAAGCTGACGGCAGGGGATCTGTGATTATTATCAGATGCGGATCTTTAATAAGGCAACTTAGGCGGCCGCGAGGCCCTTGTGAGTGCGAGGCCTAAGGCGACCGCCTAATTTGCCTAATTAAAGAGCCGCCTCTGTGTACTGACTTTTGTTGTCAGTGGTTTGTGTTATTTTGAGGGGACAGCAAATTTACACTGTTATACAAGCTGTACACTCACTACTTTACATTGTTGCAAAGTGTCATTTCTTCAGTGTTATCTCATGAAAAGATATAATAAAATATTTACAAAAATGTGAAGGGTGTACTCACTTTTGTGACATACTGTATGTGTACACTCGCGTCAGAAACTAGGAGTCTTTATGAATAAATGTTTTTAGCAAATCTAAATAGTCTATGATAATGACCCGCTGCTGTGTAAGGGTTTCTTGAGAAACCAGACGTACAATGGCAATAATAAACAGCACTGATCTACCCCATAACCCTTAAACATAATCCTCTAAGGTGCCAATTATAACCATATTAAAGTGCTTACATTGAACAAAGTGTAAAAATAGTGCAAGAAAATCAATTATTATTTCTTATATAAAGTGCTCTGTGCTCTTGTGCTTCTTGTAACGGTGATCCCGGTGCATCCACTTGACAGCAACCCAGGGGTATAGCTCACATACCAGAGATGTTGGACTTGTTAGCCTTATGGAAAAACAAGTCAGAATGGCTTGTAGGTCTCTTGGGGGGCAGACCTTTCCCTCTGTGATGGGTAGTGCTAGATCCTTCTACTTCCGTGCATTTGTTGTTGATGACATTTTGCAGGGAGGAAATCAGGAAAAAAAGCTCCTCATAGTGTGATATAATTTTAAAATTTTATTCCATACTTACAAACTCTAGAAACGTTAAAAAAAGGAGATAGCAGTATTCCAGAAATATTCGGCCCCTTGCTCTGAGAGGTGGTGCCTGCTATTTTAACTTGTAAAAGGTGGCGTCTAGTACTTATAAGGGAATGCCATAAATGAAAGTCGCAGCTTTTGATAACGTCGCCATATCCAACGAAAACACATCAAGCTAAGCTTACTTCTGCAAACGTTACCAGAGCCCCGGAGAGAGGCAAGTGCGCAATGGACTTAAAATAGCAGGCACCACCTCTCAGAGCAAGGGGCCGAATATTTCTGGAACACTGCTATCTCCTTTTTAAAGTTTTTAGAGTGAAAGCCACCACCCCCCAAGAGACCTACAAGCCGTTCTGACTTAAGGCTAACAAGTCCAACATCTCTGGTGGGTTGCGGTCAAGTGGATGCACCGGGATCACCATTACAAGAAGCACAAGAGCACAGAGCTTTGCCACAATAGAAAGACTTTGGTACAATTCTTGATTTTCTTGTACTATTTAGCTCCAGCATCTTGGTCTCCAGGAGTGCCCTATCTATACCTCCTGTTGTCAACACGTGCAGGCTTTTTCCAGAAGGTATGAGAGCAGTTACCTCTTTTTCATGGTGTCCGTATATACTGCAGTTGCCATGTTGTATGTAGAAATTCTATCATTGTTGTACCACACTCTTCTGTTTATTTTTGTCACAAGCCTTTACACCTGGCCATACTTACTTTTTTGGAGGTCTATCAGTATACCCCATGCTATGTATCATACCCCTTGCACCATTTCCCCAGAAAAGCAACTCATGTCAGGTAGTCCCTGTTTATATATGCTTTATGGCTTACTCGTCTAACTCTCTCTAGGACTATTGTTCTATTTATAAATAGTTCATCATCTACATTTATCTTTTCTCTTATGCAGACCTACACCTAAAGTGAATATTATATGATAGCTGGCCTTGTCTTGCTCTGTGTGGACTGTACTGCCCGGATCCTTTGAGGGTGTTCGCACGCTTTGGCTTCCTGGCTATCTTTGTGGGGGGCTTTTGGCATTATGGCAGTGGACTTCACCAGGGGGGGTGACACCATCCCCAGGGTGACAAAAGCCCTGGCTCCCTTTGGCAAACAGTGTGCAGTTGTGCCACCTGGGCAGAGAACAGATAGTGACAGGCTCGCTGGAGCAGCAGCGCAATAGTGAGATAGAGAGAGGAGGAAAGCGCTAGAGCTGTGTTTTCCTCCTCCCCTGTCTCACTATTGCTCTGCTCCCTAAGCAAGCCTTTCACTAAATGTTCTTTGCCCAAGCGGCGCGGCTGCACACTGTCCAGCTGCCTCCCCCGGGTGTTCTGAGTACCTGAGACGCCCGAGCTGGTGCAAGAACGGATGAGGGTGGTGGTGGGGGGTGTCCTCTGCAGCCCGAGATGTTATGACAGATGGGGGGGGCTTGATGATGAATTTGTTTTTGCTGCTGGACATATTATATGGAGGGGCTGGACTATATTATATGGAGGGGGTGCTTTGTCCTGATTGTCCTGTTTGTTGGTCGTTACAAGCAGCACAAGCAGTTGTTCCGCCCAGCGGAGAATCAGAGCAGCCTCTGCAGCTGCCGATGAACTCCTTGTCCCTCCTTGATGGTTCACATACGCCACGGCTGTGGCATTGTCCGATTGAACCTGGACAGGGAGGCCATGAAGCCTTGTCGACCAACGGAACAAGCAAAGCTTGATCGCTCTCAGTTCCAACACATTTATCAGAAGTCGAGCTTCCTGAGCTGACCAACGGCCCTGGGCAGACAACTGACCCAACACCCCTCCCCAGCCCATCAGGCTGGCATCCGTCGTTACAATCGACCAGTTGAGGGGAAGGAAAGACTTTCCCAGAGTCAGTGCTGGAGCCTGAAGCCACCAAGTCAATGATCCCCTGGTCTGGTGGTCCAAACGGATCAGTCTGTCCAGAGAAAGAGGAGATTTGTCCCATTTTGACAGAATCGCCTTCTGCAAGAGCCGGGTGTGACTCTGGGCGTAAGGAATCGCCTCGAAGGACGTAACCATGAGTCCCAACACCCGCATGCAGAACCTTAGGGAGGACCTCCGGCGCGACAGCAGGGTCCGAACCGCCGCTTGCAGCCCCAATAGCTTGTTGGGAGGCAAGAACACCTTCGCCTGCACCGTGTCTAGAATCAGACCGAGGTACTCCAGGCGACATGAGGGGGCAAGCGAGGACTTTTTGAGGTTGATGAGCCAACCGAAGTCCCTTAGTGTGGAAGCCGTGATTGTCACGTTCCCCTCCAAGGATACTACCGACTCCGCCCTCAAGAGCAGGTCGTCGAGGTACGCCACCACTGCGATGCCTCTCTGTCTTAGCAGTGCTAGGACTGGTGCCAACACCTTGTTGAACACCCTGGGAGCCGAGGCCAGACTGAATGGTAAGGCCACAAACTGGTAGTGCAGGTCTCCCACTGCGAAACGCAGAAAACGCTGGTGTTTTTGGCAGATGGGAACGTGCAGATAGGCGTCCCTGATGTCCAGAGATGCCAAGAATTCCCCTTGATGTAGGGCGGCAACGACCGAGTGAATGGACTCCATCTTGAACTTTTGTGCTTTGACAAAACAGTTCAGAGCTTTGAGATCCAGAATCGGCCTGATCCCGCCCTTTTTGGGCACCACAAAGAGGTTTGAGTAAAAACCGCAGAACCTCTTCTCCAGTTGAACTGGCACCACGACACCCATGTCCGCGAGAGACTGGACTGCGCTGAACAGTTCCTCCAGACGCCCTTGCGGAAGTCTTAGGTTTGAGGGAAAGAACCTGTCCGGGGGTAGAGCTCTGAACTCTATCCGGTAACCGGTAGACACCACATCCAGGACCCACCAATCGGAGATGTGAGCTGTCCAGCAGTCCGCAAACTCCAATAACCGGCCCCCCACCCGACATATGGGCGGGGGCAACACGTCACGCTGAGGAGGGCTTATCCTCCGCTTTTCCGGGCTTACGTTGCCAGGTTCTCTTACCAGACCCAGCCGGGGCCTTACCGGACTTGGAACCTGCCCCGGCTGTACCTGAGGCACGAAAATACTTCTTCTGCCCAGAAAAAGAGGGACCCTGTCGTCGGCAAAAGTCCCGCCGTTTGGGTTCCGGAAGAAAAAGACTCTTCCCCCCCGTGAAATTTTTAATGATTTCGTCCAGCTGTGGTCCAAACAAACGACCTCCCTGGAAGGGAAGGTCAGTGAGACGTTTTTTAGACGCCTGATCACCCGACCAAGACCTCAGCCACAACACCCGTCTGATGATAATAGCAAAAGCTGAAATTTTTGACAGCATGGTCATGATGTCCAGCAGGGAGTCGCACAGATAATGGAGGCCTTCCACCGCGTGTTGCACTTTATGCAACTCATGCTGTGCATAATTGCAATTCCAATTTTTGCACACTGAGGAGAGGCACTCAGAAAGGGACTGCACTGACATTGCTGAGGCCAAGGCTGGCCGCATAGCAAAACCTGCCACCTGAAAGATAGCCTTAGACACCATTTCCATGCGGCGATCCGCCGCGTCCTTAAAAGAGGGCGAGCCCTCCACAGGAAGGGTGGTAGCCTTATTTAGACGGGCCACCGGTGGGTCAACCGAAGGGGAAGCCCACCGTGTTAGGAAAGCATCCTCAAAGGGATAGCGCACTGCAAAACGCTTAGGCAAAGTGAAGGAGTTTTTGGGGGAACCCCATTCCTTAAAAACAGCCCGTTTAAAAAATTGAACATAGGGAAAAGCCCTAGGGGACTTAGGAGGCTTCATAGACCCACAGACATAAGTGGAAGTCTGCGCCTCCTCAGGCTGAGCAAGGCACAGAGCCTGGCGAATGTTAGTAATAAGGGCCACTACAATTGCCTTGTCGCGCGCCACTGAGGCCCCCTGGTCCTCCTCGGTATCTGAAAGGACTAATTCGCCCTCAGAGAGTTCCACGGGGGTCCCCATGGCAACCGAGACAACCGCATGATCTGAATCCTCACCTGAGGAGACATGGGGGGGCCAAACGCTTAGTGGGGGGCTCAGGGGCCGTAGCAGTAACTTTTGGAATGAATTCCACAAAAAGAGGTCCAAAGTGACCGCAGGGGCTTGTGCGGAGCGCTGCTCTGCTGTCTCCATCTCAGAGGGCGCTGCAGGGTCCATAGCCACCGCGTCGCCGTCCCCAGACATAGGCCTGAATGGGACGCCCCCCCCCACGTATCACCACCACCACCTAAGACCACCCAGGGAGCCTGGGAGGACAAGCCCACAAAAAACAACACCCCAAGGAGCCAGCCAAACCTGGTGCTTCTAGCCCTGTAGCCTGTCAGCGCTGTGAGAGAAAAAAGGTGCTCCTGAGGACTGTATCACACATGCAGCTGCGCTTCTCTGAGGAGAAAGCGCGCGCAGTTACACAGAGTGTAATACCAAAAACCGCCACCGGGGAGAAAATGCCGCTCACGCAGCATGAACCAGCCGCCGCAAAATGGCGGTGGTTACTGTTTAAATAATGCGCGAACGTTCCCCAGTGATTCAGTACATGTCCCAGGGCCCTTAAAGTCACAGCGCGACGCCACGCGAACGCAGCAGACCAGGGGGGGGGGCCCGGAGGTGGGGGGTGGGGGAAGGGAGGGGGCACGCAATACATAAATGCCCCCCTGACAGGGAAAAAAGCTACCACCAATTAAATACTGCCCCGGATGTCGCCCCCCCCTAAGGGCGGGGGAGGGGTCCACTCAGCAGTCCGGCGGGCGTTGCGGGTAGCCACCCGAAGCAGACTTACCCCCCTTGTCCCGGGAAGGATTGCTGCTGGCCAAGGCCACTGGAAAGGCAAAAGCCAGACACTGGGCACAAGTGGCAACAGCCACAGGCCGCCCGCACGGAATGGGCCCTGAGCGACGCTGCCCTGACAATTTTAGGGTAGGTCGTCATGAGGTGGCCGGTCAGGGCAAAGCTTTGGATTCGTGATATCCACTCTATGCCAAGACCGGCTACTTGATAGAAGTCTTCATCTTCTTCAGAAAGAAAAAATTACATGCAGAAAAAAACGCAGGTCCCAAAAGGGAACCCAGTCAACTCCTTTGCACTAGGCAAACAAAACTGAATGCTATTGGCCAGCAGGGGGTTTTATAAGCTCAGGTGAGGACGGCCCCCATGGGAGAGGCCAGCCTATCCCTGATGCTTTTGCATCTGTTTTGCCTAGTCACTCCTGATAGGACGACATAAAACCCACGTGTCAATTAAGAAGAGCTGCGTCTGTCAGTGAACGTAAGAGAAATGATATTTTTATAAATACATGACCATTTTTTGTGCCTCCGAAATCCCACCCCAGAGGGTAATCTCCTTTGTATACTTAGTTTATGGATCACAGGACTGCAATCCTGTTACACTCCTGTGACCCGGTTTCAGCAGAGAGCGGACTGAAATCTGCTCTCTGCTGACGTAACAGAAGTCGGTCCAGACACTGTGTCATCCTGACCACAGAGTCTGCATCCACCAGGGGCCTGGGCTGACACACGTCCCAGCCCCCTGCACAGCTCAGCGCTGCCATGGCACATCTAGCAAAAACTGCTGCGCCAACATGAGCTGCTTGCTGACTGCCTCATCTGTGACAAACCCACATGCTGGAACTCAACAATGGTTATGCTGCAGAGGCTACACCAACACACCATCAATGAGTACTTGTGCAATTATAGTAGGAGAATATGCTCTTTTTATCTCATTAATAACGAATTATTTAAGATGCATGCAGCATTTTGGCACCTCTTGAAAAGGTGACCAAAATGGTGTGCCTCCATGAGGTGGGTATTTGTGATACAATCCCTCTTGTGTTGCTCCTGGACCTCAGATGACGTACGATGACGAAACACGTAAGGCGGAGCCTATTACATCACTACGCATCCTCGATACCCCGGCTGAGTAAGCAATAGGACGCCAGCCACGGGCTTCCCCGTTCGTCTGACTTCTCCAGCTGTGAGAGTTAGTAAAAGTGTAGATATCGCTGTGGCACTCTACATTGTAATTATTTGGATCTCTTTTGTGGTTGCATGTATCGGACCCCGGGAATGGCAGCCTACATACAGTGGATCCTGGGTATGGATACTAGCTGGTGTTAGAGGGAATTTCTACAGGAGCCGCAGGTCCAGCCCCATCTGGTGGTTGCCAGTGGGGACACCAGTTTAGACTTCATTTCATCCTCTGTCTCTGGCTGCGTCACAGCCTATATACTTTTCGGGCTTACATATTGGGTCACTATTGGTTGGACCATATATCGGAACATTATATTCAGCATATTTCCTTGTTCACTCATGGATGTGTTTTTTACATGATATTGTGGCACAGGATTTGAAGGTTGTACTTGCACTTTTGTGTCCTATTTAGCACTATACATATTATTATTGATTTATTATTTCATTTTAACTTTCAATATCTACCTGTATTTTTTTTTTACCTTGCTCATTTAGTTCGTTATAGCACAGTATATTTAATATACAATAACATATATTTTGCACGTTGCACTTTTTTGACACACACGTTGCATTATGAATTTGCATTTTTGAAGGCACATATTGCACTTTATTGTATTGCACCTTACTTACACCTTTGCACATCCCACAATCCTAGACCTATCATACCCATACATTTATTTTTTAGCAGCGCCACACCCACTGTTTACCCCTTTTTTTTCTTTGTAATGAAGCTGCTTACTGCTCCCAGCAGCTCCTGCTCAGAGGTGAGGGAACTCACAGTGTTCAGATTGGGGGGTGGGGTAGTTGGGCAGGAAAGGCACAAGTGTTATTATCTTATCAGGAGAGGTAGGGGGCCAGGTCTGCTTTGCTTGCCAAGACTACAAAACAGCACACCGCGGGGTGATTTCATATAGGAGACAGTCAGAAGTGGAACTCCTGCATGCTGGGCAGGATTACGCAAAGCAGACCTGCCCCTTCTTCAAAGGCAAACAGTACTGTACTCTCCAGAAAGGTGCTGTACTACTAGTCCACAGGCATGATGTGGGTGTCAGCAGTGAGAGACATTGGTAGGCTGTCTCCCTAGATACATATATCATTGCCTGCCCATCTGCAAGTGTAGAACATGAATTCTGCCTCTGAACTGACCTCCACTTCTATAACCAGCCTGAGCCAGGAACAGAAAGATTTGTTTCTCTGCCCTGCCCAAATTCCAGTCCAACATTATCCCCTAGCCTGCGTAAAATTGCTAATCTTTCTTCTAACCCTACCTCACAACTATTCCAGAATGGGCCAGGCTATCCTGGGATTCCATTAAAATCAAGGCTCTCACTGATCCAGGCTAAATCCCAGAGCCCATTGCTGGAACTTGGGATCCGATCCTCCTGCAGTACATCCAGTTTCTCCTCCTTTCCCTCTCACTGGCTGCCCTGTAGGGGTTCCAGTATCTGCACCCAGTACCCCCTCACACCACTCCTATCCCCTTGTATGCCCCCACAACGTTTCCAGCTCCCCTCTTCTCCCTTCCATTGGGTGCAGCTGCTGCAGGGAGAGCCATACCAGGGGATCAGTTCCAGTTGAGCCACCCCCTTCCCTTTCTGACCAAACCCCTCTGTGCAGGCTGCAGCTCAGATTCCCCATGTGCCCCTCTACACAGTACTTCAGGCTTCCCTCCTGTGCTCTTCCACTGGCTGCTACAGGGCAGACAGGGGATCGTTTCAGGATTTACTGGTCCTTCCTTTCCTGAATGAAAACAGTGGGCAATGTGAATGAACAGGAAGCCAGTTTCATTCATGTGCAGCGCAGCTGAGTCTGCAGAGAAAGGGACTGAGGAATCTATGTCTTCAGTCTCTTTCTCAGTTTCAAAAGTAAGACATCAGGGACCTGTTTAGATCCCTGATATTTCGTCCAAGTCCTCCCAAAAAATGTAAAAAATATAAAATTCTTAAAAACTGTAAAAAATTAAGCGTTTGTATACACATGCTTTGGTTTCTCAAAAGCGGTTGTCATTCAAATCGCTCTACAGAGAGCATTTGCCAGGCAGCAATCTCCTTCTAGCAGGCCGTAACTGTGTGCATCGCATGCAGTTGTGGGGCTCCTGCAGAACACGGCTATTCATTTATATGGATCACATTTGACAGGGGGTATAATTCCTGCAATGGCTGTGAAGCATCACAGATGCATGTGTACACCCCCAGGTGCTGCCTCTGCACCTAAAGGGGGTAGCAGTTTGGGGGAGGGGGCAGTAAAGCATATCACTGTGGTGTTTTTTTGTCCCCCCCCAACCTCACATGTGCACAAGAGCCCTAAGGACTAATTCACAGGGAACTCTGGCCATGTGAATGAGTGGTTTGTACTTGCAGCTGGAGCTGCCTGTTACTCTATGAGGATGCAGTGGCCGTATGAACATAACCTCAGGTCCTAATTTGACAAGCGTGCAGGTGTGGGTGAGTGGGCATGAATACACATGGTTTATATTCGGGGCCGTACACCTACACCCAGACACCTGTCAAATTAGGACCTGTGGCTGTGTTCATAGAGTCACTGCATCTTTATAGCATAACGGCACAAGGCTGACTGCACACAGCACCGACCACAAACAAACTGCTGATTCACACTTTACAGGCCACAGCACCCATACAAATGAGCCCTAGGACCTCATCCACATACAGAGCTTTATTTATTAACTCAATACAGTTTTATCTGCAAGATTTAGCAGGAATTGTGTAAGTTACTTTGCAGTTGTGTACGCTAATAATGATTTTATTGTATTTGAAAATACATTTTTTTTTTTGTTGGTGGGGGGAGGGCTGTACGGGGCCCCATAATTTCGAACAGTAGCTCTGGGTACAGGAATTGACTGGAGTCCCGCTGTATTCTGTGTCTTGGTGCCGGACAGACCTGCCTACCTTGGTTCTCACCCACCCTACTGTGCGTGTATGCTCCAAGGTGTTCCGGTCTTCCATCTCCGATTCCTTCCCTGCTTACCCCCACTGTCGGGAACACCACCTTCAGTCCAGGTCTACAGGACTCAAGATTTCAGGTGTTGAAATCAGAAGGCTTTTTCCAGGCCCGGCCCTTCATAGTGGCCAGATGCCAGGTTACCGGACAGCAAAGTTTGGATGATCCAACCTTTTGTGGGATTATCTTTCTGGCAAAAGCTACAGTTGGCTCATTTCCACGGCTCTTTACCCTTCCCGGACGCACTTAGACATTGCCTCACCACGTTTGAACTCTTATGACTGGATATATCATCACTGTGTCAAGGCGGTTTCTGAGACTTACCATCAGCTTGTGCCCCCACCATCGACTTCTATATATTTCCAAATGGAAACAAGACTAGGGTTATGGATAAGCAGGTGGAGAGAATTCTACTGTTCACTTACCAAACTTCTGTCTGTTCCAAACACCTAGAATCCGGTTTCAAATTGTTAGCTTGTTGGTATTTTACACTTCATAATCATAAGATGTTCCCCCAATGCCCTGACACCTGCTGGCGGTATGGAGAGGAGACTGGCTCTCCTCTTCATATTTCCTGGTCCTGCCAATTACTACATCCCTTTTGGCCAGAAGATCACTGTATAACTAAGAACTTTACTGACCATGTGTTACCATGGGACCCTCCGTTCTTGGTCCTGCATCACCACCGTTTCTCCAGCAGTAAGGCCTACAGGCATCCATTATTACCATTATTGGTCACTGCGGCGAAGAGATGTATTCTGCTTTTCTGGAAGTGGACACAAGCCCTGCCAATATCCATTTGGTTGAAATAGGTCACTGAAATCAATGAGCTGGAAGACTTGGTAGCCACAGGGAGGGGTTTTTGTGAAAAAAATCCTCAAAAAGTGGTTCTATTGGCACAAATTTGTTTACGGCATTGCTGAGCTGAATCGCCTCCCTGGCCAACTGGAGGTCGTCCCAGAGGTTCTCCTGGACCTGGAGGTATGGTGGAGCTTCCCCCCTCTCCCCAACCCCCCCTTTTTTTTCATGTTCCCCTTTCTTCTCTTCCAATTTTCTCTTCTCTTTCGTTGTCTCCCCTTTGTGCTACCGTCTTTGTTTTCTCCTATTGACGGTGGTTATTTAATTATATCTTTTCATGTGACAACACTGAAGAAATTTAAATTTCTACAATGTAAAGTAGTGAGTGTACAGCTTGTATAACAGTGTCAATTTGCTGTCCTCTCAAAACAACTCAACACCCAGCCATTAAGGTCTAAACCGCTGGCAAATGTGAGTATACCCCTAAGTGAAAATGTCCAAATTGGGCCCAATTAGCCATCTTCCCTCCCTGGTGTCACGTGACTCGTTAGTGTTACACAAGGTCTCAGGTTTGATTGGGGAGCAGGTGTGTTAAATGTGGTGTGATCACGCTCTCTCTCTCATACTGATCACTGGAAGTTCAAAATGGCACCTCATGGCAAAGAACTCTGAGGATCTGAAAAAATAATTATTGCTCTACATAAAGATGGCCTAGGCTATAAGAAGATTGGCAAGACCCTGAAACGGAGCTACAGCACAGTGGCCAAGACCATACAGCGGTTTAACAGGACAGGTTCCACCCAGAACAGGCCTCGCCATGGTCGACCAAAGAGGTTGAGTGCACGTGCTCAGCATCACAGAGGTTGTCTTTGGGAAATAGATGTATGGGTGCTGCCAGCATTGCTGCAGAGGTTGAAGGGGTGGGGGGTCAGCCTGTCAGTACTTAGACCATATGCCGCACACTGCATCAAACTGGTCTGCATTGCTGTCGTCCCAGATAGAAGCCTTTTCTAAAGACGATGCACAAGAAAGCCCGCAAACAGTTTGCTGAAGACAAGCAGACCAAGGACATGAATTACTAGAACCATGCCCTGTGGTCTGATGAGACCAAGATAAATGCATTTGGTTCAGATGTTGTCAAGCATGTGTGGCAGCAGCCAGGTGAGGAGTAAGACGACAAGTGGTTCTTGCCTACAGTCAAGCATGATGGTGGGAGTGTCATGGTCTGGGGCTGCAGGAGTGCTGCCGGCACAGGGGAGCTACAGTTCATTGAGGGAACCACGAATGCCAACATGTACTGTGACATACTGAAGCAGAGCATGATCCCCCTCGCTTCAGAGACTGGGCCACAGGGCAGTATTCCAACATGATAATAACTCCAAACACTCCTCCAAGACGACCACTGCCTTGCTAAAGAAGCTGAGGGTAAAGGTGATGGACTGGCCAAGCATGTCTACAGACCTAAACCCTATTGAGCATCTGTGGGGCATCCTGAAATGGAAGGTGGAGGAGCGCAAGGTCTCGAACATCCACCAGCTCCGTGATGACATCATGGAGGAGTGGAAGAGGACTCCAGTGGCAACCTGTGAAGCTCTGGTAAACTCCATGCCCAAGAGGGTTACGGCAGTGCTGGAAAATAATGGTGGCCACATAAAATATTGACACTTTGGGTCCAATTTGTACATTTTCACTCACTTTTTTTTGCCAGCGGTTTAGACATTAATGGCTGTGTGTTAGTGTCAATTTGCTGTCCCCTCAAAATAACTCGTTATACAAGCTGCACACTCACTACTTTATATTGTAGCAAAAGATATAATAAAATATTTACAAAAATGTGAGGGGTGTACTCACTTTTGTGAGAATAAATATATATATCTCTCTATTTCCACTCTACACACCTGGAATTGATTTCCATGCGAGACATGGAAAGCTCTGTCTGGGTTGGCATGTGATCCTCTCGTTGAGCCTCTTTATGTACATGTTATAATTTTTGACATGCCTGTTCTATGGTTTCTATACTTACCATGTGATGCTTTAAAAAAAGAAAAGAAAACCAACCCAATAATGCTACATGCAAGTCTGCACTATATTTAAAGCTACTGTGTCCCAAATAATATACTCTGTTTATTGAAAGATAACACCTGCCCTGTAAACTCTTTCTATTTTCTGCTTATTCAGCCACAAGACCACGGCTACATGACAATCTGCCAGTCCAAAGTCACCAGAAAGAGCTTAGATGAAAGACAAAGATACACCAGCTAGGCATTGACCATGACAATGATCAGTATTTTGAACTGTGTATATTCTGAGGAAGAGGCGCTAACACAAAACGCGTCAGAGTTTTACTATGGGACATTTCCTCTGTAATGTGATAACATGGACGAAAAGCTGCTAATAATTTGACATGCTGTATCCAAGTGCAGGTCTTTGAGCATCACTTTTTGTTTTTATACAATAAAGTAATTTATTGAGGATAATGCGCTAGGCCCATGCTCCCTATGATTATTTCTCAAATTCAGTGCATCTAGACATCCCCAGTCTTATGAGGGCAGCAAGGTGGCATTTATCCAGATTTGCCAGGACAAGAGTCTAGAGTAACACCACAGTTGGGCCCACCTTCGAACGCAGGAGATATGTGTTATTTGAATGGAAAAAATGGCATCTGTGCAACTGGAGTCCATCAATGCTAGCTGATTATTGTTGGACACTTCAACAAGATACACTGTACAAATAATCAGCAGAAAAACACTTTTAGACCCATCAAACTCATGCAGCGTGTTGAAAACATTATGCAATGTCTCCTGTTTTGTGAGGGCTTGACAACTATGTCTCTTGACTATCCACTGTGCAAGGCCCGACTCTCATATCTATTCTAAGTGTGTCTCCTGGTTTACGGTCATTACATGTAGCTCATATGTGTATTGTTACTGTAAATCTAACTTCTATTATGCCATACTTATTGATCTGTATCATAAGCATTGTATCATAAGCATTACCACAGCCACACTCTGTACCTTTTTATAATGTTGATTACATTTGAATATTTGTACAGGTTATACCATGTATCTTCCAAAACTTTAATAAAGACCTAAGTGAAAAAATTATACAATTAACTATATTACAGTCGTTAAAAGTTATATTCATGTTTCTCAAGATTCCCACATGATGCAGTTATTCTGAAATTATATTTGTGTTCAGTTTGAAGGGGTCTATCATAAATCAAACATTTTTCAAAAACTAAAAAACTTTTGAAAAAAAATGTCCATTGTTACACATCTAAAATATGTGATGTCTGAATATGGCGCTGCTGAAGCAGTTCATGAAAAACCATACTGCTCTGTAACACCACACGCAGCTTGAAGACCTCTTTAACCAGTTCCACACTTCCTACCACATATTTACGGCGGCAGTGTGGACACTGGCCGCGAATCCTAAGGAGTGTGCCCGCGGCTCGGGCGGACCCGATGTCCGCCGGCGAGCCGCGATGAGCGGCCACAGAGAAAGAACGGGGAACCGCCGATGTAAACACATTCTGACAGTGCGGGCATGGGAGATCTACTGATCATGGGCATGGGATCAGTTAGATCTCTCATGCCCATGGTAGCCCAACCCCCCCACAGTAAGAACACGCCCAGGGAACACAGTTAACCCCTAGATCTCCCCCTGCAGGTTAACCCCTTCACTGCCAATGACATTTATACAGTAATCAGTGGACATTTAAATTTCTGATCGCTGAATAAATGTCAGTGGTCCCAAAATCGCAGATCGCCACCATTACTAGTAAAAAATAAAAAAAAATAATAAAAACCCAGAAATTAATTCTCATCATCCGTAAACATGGGCATTTTTGCGCAAACCAATCAAACGCTGATTGCGATTTTTTTCACAAATATGAGAAAGAATATAAATCGTCCAAAACCGGTGAAAAAAAATGTCTTATATTTTTTTTTGGATTTGAATTTTAGCAAAAAGGAAGAAATTTGTTTTTTTTTGCAAAATGGTCACTCTTCTTTTGTTTATAGCGGCGATCAGAAATGACGCAAAGGTGATCAAATACCACCGAAAGAAAGCTCTATTTGTGGGGAAAAAAAAGACGCAAATTTTGTTTGGATATGTCGTCGCACGACCGCTCAATTGTCAGTTAAAGCGACGCAGTGCCGAATCGCAAAAAGTGCTCTGGTCCTAAACTGGGAAATCCTTCCGGAGGTGAAGTGGTTAAAGCATGTAATTTAAAAGCCTGGTGTTTTTTCCATGTAGCTTTCCAAGCCTCATTAACAGCTTGCCGAACAGCCGCCACAGTTATACTGCAGCAGGTTGGCTCGGCTGCACGAATCGTTGTAGGTGTACGTTGGGCGCATGGCCATCCGCTACTGGGGGAGCCAACCAGCGGACGCACTCTACCCGCGGATCGACGGACTCTACCCGCGATCGCTCCAGAGAGGCAGAGCAGGGATCTGCCAGTGTAAACAAAGCAGATCCCCGTTCTGTCAGGGGAGTAGAGAGAGATTGTCTGTTCCTAGTGATTAGGAACAGCAATTTCTACTCCTCCAGTCAGCTCAGCCCCCAGTCAGAAACATCCCGCAGGGAACACACTTAACCCTTTGATTGCCCCCTAGTGTTAACCCCTTCCTTGCCAGTGTCATTTATACATTGATCAGTGCATTTTTATATAAATGTCACTAGTCCCAAAAAAGTGTCAAAAGTGCCCAATCTGTCTGCCACAATGTCACAGTCCCGCTAAAAATCGCAGATCACCATAAATAAAAATTCCATAAATCTATCCCCTATTTTGTAGACAAGATATCTTTTGCGCAAACCAATCAATATACACGAATAGGGATTTTTTTTACTAAAAATATGTAGAAGATTACATATTGGCCCAAACTGAGGAAGAAATTAGTTTTTTTTTAATATTTTGGATATTTACTATAGCAAAAAGTAAAAATTTTTTTTTTTTCAAAATGGTCGCTCTTTTTTTTTTTGTTTATAGCACAAAAAATAAAAACCACAGAGGTGATCAAATACCACCAAAAGAAAGCTCTATTTGTGGGGGAAAAAAAAGACAAATTTCGTTTGGGCACAACGTTGCACGACCGCACAACTGTCAGTTAAATTTACGCAGTGCAGTATTGCAAAAAATGGCCTAGTCAGGAAGTGGGTAAATCCTTCCGGGGCTGAAGTGGTTAAAAGGACCCTCTCCCCGCTTTGTTGGCAATGCTCTCCCCATGGCCTTTTTTACAATAGGTTGGCTATTAGCTTTGAACATGGGCAGAATCTAGTACCAACATTTGCCACCACAAAGTCTTCAATGGGATTCTCTGCAAAGTCCAAGTGATATTAAACTAAAATTGTAATATATTGCAGTTTACCAATCATTAAATGTGGTGGCTACATTCGTTTTCTTTTTTTTAGGCTTTTTTCCCCCTGTTCCACTGGTGATCTGGTCAGTGACACCTCCATATTAGAGTGCCCACACTCAAAGAATGAGCACAAGGGGGCACATCTGGACAGCAGCATTGTCAGTCTGTGGGGAGAGTTAGATCTACTAGCAGATTTAAATACACTAAAACTGAAACCAAACTCCAGCTAATACTTTGCAATAAGTTGGAGCAAACAGGTTTTTTCCTTTTGGGATAAAGGTTTTACATGAATAAAGGCTGGTCATTTTAAGCAGACCTACCAGTGTAGGAATTGTGTGTTCTGTTGAAAAACAACACAGCTGGATCATCAGATTAAAATAAAAGAAAGAAATCCTAAAAAAGGAAACAAATGCAGCCATCGCATCTAAGAATGGGTGGGCTGCAACATGATAAATGTTTGCCTTTGAGTTTAATACTGCGTTCAGAATTTGTTGAACCTCCAGCAGATTCATCCATCCCTACTAATAAACTATGCATACAATTTGTGCCTTTTTCCTGTAAACGTTATATGACTCTACTAAAATGCTCTGATTTATGCCCCTTTTAAAGTAATATGTATTGCGAATGATCATTACAAATGAAGAAAAAAACACATTTAACCCTGTGCAAACTTAATATAATAGCTTTTATTCTTTAAAAAGTTCACTCATATACAAATAGTTAAAATCAGAGTTCACGCTAAACCGGAATACAATTTTTCAAAAAAAAAAAAAAAAAACTGAATAACATATTTGGTCAAACATTTTCTTGGTGTTCTGTAAAACAAGTGTTCCTTAAATATAGAATATATTATTTAATTACAGTAACATATTTTGCATTTTTTTCTGTACAATGGATCTGCTCAGTAGTATAACAAGTGTATACATTCCAATGCATTAGATGATATTTAATGAATTATATCAGAAAAGATGGTAAAACATTGACCCCAATTTGACCGTTCGCTGACAGTGTGGTAGAAATCCCTTATGATATGTATGCCATATTTAATATAGATATTTGATAAAAATAAGGTAACAATTCAAGCAATATTTCATTAAATATGGTCCATACAATGAAAAAAAATAATGGGGAAGTTATGTCTATTGACCCGACAACATGAAGTACACAACTGCAATTTTCTGTTCCCTTTGTGTGGTCTGCTGCTAAGCAGAACTGCCATACTTGTGTATGTGTTAAGTATATTGAAATATACTGAGGATATGTAAACTAAAATGCAAGGAAATTATGAAAACAATGATGGAAAGTCCTGATACCGGCTTCAATTGTGTGAAGGACTGACATTTCTGAATGAATGTGATGTTTCAATGAAATTGGACTTTTTCCACAAGAACTTGAAAATCATTAGCTCTTATCAAAGTGAACTTACTGCGACTGCTGAAAGTACCTTCTTCCTTGCATTTCACAGGATATTCTTGATAAAAAAAAAAAAGTAGTCCGATACAAAGGGGACTACGCATTAGCGAAAGGTAGTAATAGGGCCACTTGGTTCTGTATAGCTAGATGCAGCCACTCGTGTTAACACACATGCTTAACACACAGGTTAAATGGTAAAGGGTATAAAAATAAGGCATCACTTCAAATATTTATTTTTTCATCCCAAGGGATCCTGACCCATCATTGATGGACTGTTGTGTTTACAGCACACTGTAAAAAGAATAAGTTACTAACACAGCACAAAATGCTTATGTATAATCACTTAGTTCCTGTGCTGCAGCACAAACCTGCACCTTAAGCAACATTGATAAACCGTCATGAGCCCGAGTTCTACACTGCAATGTTTCAAATAAACGACATCCATATCATACACTATCAATGTTCAGAACAACGTATTAAGTGTTTGTTTAAAATAAGAAACTTATTTTAGTCATTTTAAATATAAAAAAAAAAAAAAAAAAAAAAAGGGAACGCATCCCATAAAATTTTTAGTTAAGTAGGTGTATTTTTAGTTTCTGGAGTCAGTGAAACCCCTACATTCTCAGGCTTTCATTAAATTTCTATTCGTAGAACCGTTGCATACTTTCTGTTATTACATAAGCTAGTTACAGTGCTATATTACAGTTAAACAGAACTTTGTGTTGCTATACTGAAATGAATAGAGGGCTATTAAAAAGGGGACCCATCATGACAATTGTTACCCGTTATAACTCGGCCTCACATGTAGGGCTAGAATATGCCATAACTTGGCTCAAGGGGGCAGTGCTAGTTCTGGGGCAGAGCAGCACCTTGTAGGGTGGCATTTCTACCCTGTAATTAATGCAGCTAATGGGAGTCAGGCAAATTACAGCCTCAAGTGCTGGATGAGAGCCTTGGCTGTGTCAGGGACAAATGTTATGACAGGTTAACTTAAAACAAATGTTTCCACAGTAAAGATAGCTCTTCATAATGCATAACATATAAAATGTCACAGCTTCTCAGTGAATATTGTAAAAGTGAAATATAAATTTGCAGATCAGCTGATTGTGTGGTTTCAAACATCAGCTTACGGCACTTTTTTTGGCAAGAGCAGCAATGTTGCTTTATATGAACTATATATGCTGACAACAAAGCACTTTGAGTAGGAAGTGCCTCTGTTTCCCATGATGACAAAACCATGCTGCAAAAACAGGCTAGCTGCTTTTTTCTTAATCAATGCCTGTTATAGCTTCCCTGTCATGAGTATTTCAGCACCCTCAGGACCTCTTCATTTCATGTTGATGACACACATATGACTAACAAACAAATCCTGACTTTTCAGTAGCGTCTGGTTTAAATCCTGCATGGCCAAACCTATGTAATTGTATCCCCAAGCCACAGTAAAGATGTCCAGTTATTGCACCTTTATGTACAGAAAAAAAGCTACAAACAAATATTTCAGTATTTTTTTTTCTTTTATACTTTTCACCCGCATTTGTCTAAGAGGTGTAAAAGCTTGTCTTTTTTTTTTTTTTTTTGGACTTTCAGACATACAGGATTCTTCAGTTTGAACTGGTATGATGGGACACATTATTTAGAAATATTGTTGTCCGAGTGTTGTGGGTATCTTTTCCTCCTGCAAAAGGAAAAAAAACAAATTAAGCATTTGCAGGAATATCACATTCTGCACATTTGCATAACCAATGGCATTTATTAAAAGTGGACTAATGTGGACAGTTTGAGACAAGACACATAGGGTTCCTAAATACAGCAACTAATCAGTTTTTAGCTGTAGGGCCTTGTCACATCAGCAACGCATAGAAGAGATCTGTATGCATGATTAACTTTTTTTGTTTGCACCTAGCTACAGAATCTCTACCCAGCCCAGCTGCTAGTGACAATGAGAATGCATTCACACCTTGGCGTATTGCATCGCAAGCAGATTTGCAGCCATTCTGCCCGCGACTTTAAAGCGCAGAGGTGTGTATGAAATCAATGAATACACAGTTGAGATGCCATTCATTTGGATGGCACCTAAAATTGCAGTGCGATTTCTGCAGTGTGATAAATCGTGCTGCAACAGCGGCAAACTGCATCACATGAAGTTTGTCACCCAAAAGAAGTTCAGTAGCTACTTTTGGACGACATGCTTCACGCGATGCGGGCTGCCATGATTGCAACGCAATTTTAAGTGCCATTCAAGTTAATGGCATCCAAAATGTGCGATTTGTCATCCACACCTTGGTGCTTTGAAATCACGTGTGAAGTGGCACTGACTGAATATGAACTGGCTATATGATCACTACATGAACCAATATTAACTTTTTAAGCGCCGCATTTTGGTGTTTTGAGTTTGAGTTTTTTTTGTTCCAGGAAAACTGTGCTGGCGGCTATTTTATTAACATTGCTATTTTATATTCCTTTCCTGTATCGTTCTATCTGTTAGCGCAGGCATTTTTGGTTTTCATCAACGCAATTCTAGGTGCAATTCAAATCAATGGCATCAAAAATGTGCGATTTGTCATCCACACCTTTTGTGCTTTGAAAATACAGGGGCGTGAATGCAGCCTGGCACACCGGCAGTTTGTAGCTGAACAGAGAAGTATTGTAAGTACCTACAAACTACCAGAGAAAATAATCAGAGAGATTTATAGAGGATACAAATCTGTGCTTCAGTTGTTGATGCCACATGACCCTTACTTTTCTCACTTACCCTAGAAAAATGGCAACTGGAATCTGACTAGTTGCTATAACGCACCTCCACTTTAACATCATATATTCATATATCAGTGTGTAGCAACATATTTAAATAGCATGTACATTGTCAATGTACAATATTTGCCAAGTTACTTGTAATGAAAAAAAAAAATCAATTTCAGATACTGTAAGTTTAAAGCATGCATACATGCATAAACGACAAACCCAGGTTTCTGCGAGATTGTATACCAGCCTGTTTGCAGAAAAAGGTTATATTCTCAGGTTACTCACAGCTGTGTCATAGTCAGGAGCTTATAAATGATTTCCTTGATTCATTATTTTTGGTTTTTGAATGTGTCTCTCTATATAGCATTTATTGTGGAGTTTATTATTATACAGAAATGTTACAAATGACATTTACCATTTAAATGAATGACAGCAGAAAGTCACCGGCTTGTGCCTTACCTTTTTTTTAGGTGCTGCATTATAAAGCAATGCAAGAAAAGCAAGAGAGTAGAAAAGCATAAATAAAATGTCTAATTGATAAAACATTTTTCCACACATTGTAAATTCAGTATTTGTATGCCTAGAATGACTAAGATAGGAGCTCAAATAATGCTTTTACTAAAAATATCTGGCAGACAACCATATAATGTTGGAAATGTGTGATAAATAGCAGTTTAACTTGTGGGCTTTGTATGATCAGCTCAGTGTTTATCTCAAAGGTCTCCCAGGGTAACTGTGGTAACAACAAGATGTCACTGCAAATTTTCCTGTCACAAATGTGTACAGTCTGCCAGTCTATTTATGGCTGTGCTAGCATCCACTGCCATTTTTGGATACCAACATTTCAGAAAAAGGAGTATATGCATGGTGGCACCTTTAGTGGACCAAATTATATTTCCAAATCATTCTTGCTAAAGGAGCAATGGAATGTATACAGCATTGTGTGATTAAATACGTTTAGTGCAGAGTACACAATTATGACAAGGCTGGCAAAGGAAGAATTCTATTTAAACTCTTGCCTTTCATCAGCATTGTTAATGGCAAAATGGCTCTACATTACTTTTTTTTTTTATACATGGTGCAGACTTGACTGTTTACATGAGAACAAATTTCTTCCAAGTACAGATCACCTGTTTGTGCTACTACACAAACACTAAGCATTAAGGTTAACCTCTGCTATCATAAGTATGAGAAGAAATCTCAATGGAAATATATGGCTGATACTGGAGTTATAAATGATACAAAAATTTCTTTTTTTTTTTTTTTTTTTTTTTACAGATGGCAGAACATAGTATTTTGTAGCCTCAGCGTTGTCATTTTTGTTTAAAATAAATTCTTAAAGTGATAAACTTTTTTTTTTGTTTAAAAATAACAAACGTGTTATACTTGCCTGCTCTGTGCAGTTGGTTTTGCACAGAGTAACCCAGATCCTCCTCTTCTTGGGTCCTTCGCCAGCGCTCTTGGCCCCTCACACTCCTGCTGGGTGCCCCCACAGCAAGCAGCTTGCTATGGAGGCACCTGACCCACTGCTCTGTGTGTCCATTCAGACACGGAGCTGTGACTCGCCCGCTCCCTCTCTCTCATCAGTTCACTGACTTTGATTGACAGCAGTGGGAGCCAACGGCACCTGCTGCTGTCTCAGCCAATGCGGGACAGTCCCTGGACAGCTGAGACTCTCGTGCAACATCACTGGATCGAGATGGAGCTTGGGTATTAGGGGGCTGCTGCACACAGAAGGCTTTTTACAGTATCTCGCAAAAGTGACTACACACTTCACATTTTTGTAAATATTTTATTATATCTTTTCATCTGACAACACTGAAGAAATGACACGTTGCTACAACGTAAAGTAGTGAGTGTACAGCTTGAATAACAGTGTACATTTGCTGTCCCCTCAAAATAACTCAACACACAACAATTAAAGTCTAGACTGCTGGCAACAAAAGTGAGTACAACCCTAAGTGAAAGTGTCCAAATTGGGCCCAAAGTGTCAATATTTTGTGTGGCCACCATTTTCCAGCACTGCCTTAACCCTCTTGGGCATGGAGTTCACCAGAGCTTCACAGGTTGCCACTGGAGTCCTCTTCCACTCCTCCACGACATCACAGAGCTGGTGGATGTTAGAGACCTTGCTCTCCTCCACCATCCATTTGAGGATACACCACAGATGCTCAATAGGGTTTAGGTCTGGGGACATGCTTGGCCAGTCCATCACCTTTACTTTCAGTTTCTTTAGCAAGGCAGTGGTCATCTTGGAGGTGTGTTTGGGGGTCGTCATGTTGGAATACTGCCCTGCGACCCAGTCTCCGAAGGGAGGGGATTATGCTCTGCTTCAGTATGTCACAGTACATGTTGACATTCATGGTTCCCTCAATGAACTGTAGCTCCTCAGTGCCGGCAGCACTCATGCAGCCCCAGACCATGACAATCCCACCACCATGCCTGACTGTAGGCAAGATGCACTTGTCTTTGTACTCTTCACATGCTTGACACCATCTGAACCAAATAAGTTAATCTTGGTCTCATCAGACCACAGGACATGATGCAGTGTGTGGAGTATGGTCTGAGCACTGACAGGATGATCTTCCACCACTTCAACCTCTGCAGCAATGCTGGCAGCACTCATACTTTTATTTCCCAAAGACATCCTCTGGATATGACAATGAGCAAGTGCACTCAACCTCTTTGGTCGACCATGGTGAGGCCTGTTTTGAGTGGAACCTGTCCTGTTAAACCACTTTGCTGCAGCTCAGTTTCAGTGTCTTGGCATTCTTCTTATAGCCTAGGCCATCTTTATGTAGAGCAACAATTTCTTTTTTGCAGATCGTCAGAGAGTTCTTTGCCATGAGGTGCCATGTTGAACTTCCAGCAACCAGTATGATAGGGTGAGAGCGATAACACCAAATTTAACACACCTGCGACCTTCCAAAACTAACAAGTCACATGACACCAGGGGGGGGGGGTGGCTAAATAGGCCCAATTTGGACATTTTCACTCACTTTTGTTGCCAGCGGTTTAGACATTAATGGCTGTGTGTTGAGTTACTTTGAGGGGACAGCAAATTTACACTGTTATACAAGCTGTACACTCACTACTTTACATTGTAGCAAAGTGTCATTTCTTCAGTGTTGTCACATGAAAAGACATAATAAAATATTCACAAAAATGTGAGGGGTGTACTCACACTTGTGAGATACTGTATCTTAATGCACAGAAAGCATTACGATAAAAAACCTTCTGCCTTTAGAACAACTTTAACATGTTTCCAGAAGCATAGTACTCATGAGAAAGTACAGTCAGTACCCTACCATTACTATCCAGCAAACACTACTACATTAGCAAAATCAGAACTTTCATAAAATGTACTTATTTGTAATCAATGGTGCGGTGTACCCTTCTCTCTCTACATCCTAGTGTTTAATACACATCTCCGTTATCAATGATGCCAAGACATTAGGCAATGGTAGAAAACAATCCTCAACAATATTAGATTGCTGCCCTTTTTATAGTGGACCTTCAATGGAAATCTAAGGTCTGCTATTATTATAAAGGCTCGGAAAAGTAAATTGAAAAATGTTTTTTTTAATACTTAGCCTGATTTTCAACACTCCTGGGAGGTGCAGATGATCATACCACTGTGCCTCACTGTTTTTTTGGGGGGGTGAGATCTGGGCACTCAAATTCTGTGTAAAAACCTATTTTTTTTTCTTTTTTGTACAAACCAATGTACAAAATGTTGTCAGTACTTTTTTAGGCCATTTAGAGGAGCTTTGAGTAAAGCAGACCTTTGAATGCACACTGATTACAATATTGTTAATCTTGTGCTCATAGTGTAGCAAACCATTAGCTTTTAATTATTTTAGCACCTACTGTTTCATTACTGGCATTAGAACATTGTAGGGCCTACTTATAACTGTCATAGAAAAAAGGGATTTTTTGTATAACTTACCGTAAAATCCTTTTCTCTGAGTTCACTGACAGACACAGCCTTCTTATGACACATGGGGTTATGCTCATCCTACTAGGAGCACACGTAAGTTTCCAGACGAAATGAGTTTCGAGGAGATTTACCGGATTTTTTCATGACTGTTGTAAAACATGTAACCAAACATGTTTTTTCTTTTTTTTTATCCAAAAATGTGTCTTAAACTCACGGGTCTAGAGTGGGGGGGTTTTTTTGTCACTCCGTGTCACCATACTAGTAGACGTGGAGG
>BLSH010297057.1:965856-978184 GCA_018402905.1 Glandirana rugosa | reverse complement strand
AGGTTGAGAACCGCATGGTTTCACAAACAAATGGACGCTGCCATTACACCGCGCGGTCGGCCACGAACGAGCGGTGCTCTAACATCAATGGCGGTGCCCCGCCGAACACAGCGCTCCGAACGGTCAGTGCAGAGTCGGTCAGTGCAACAGTGCCGTACTGCGGCTGGGGGGAGGGTGGGGGAGGGGGGAGGGAATGGAGGCTTAACCTCACAAGGGTATTACCCCAAAAATGTCCCTCTACTGAGCCCCCACCGGTCGGCTTACCACCAAAAGCTGCCCAGATGCCCACTCTCCACGCCCTAAGGCGGCAGAGGGGTCCACTCACCAATCCTCGACGGGCGCAGCGGTAGCCACCGGAGCAGACTTAACATCCCCTAGGGGAGGCATGTTGCTGGCCAGGCCCTTGGACAGGCGTACCTAGTCACTGGGCTCTAGTGGGTTTTAACCACTGGCCGCCCGCACGGAACGGGCGCTATGCGGTGGGCACCCCGAAGGACGTTCGCATAGTGTCGGCTGGACTGGGGAAAGATTTGGATTCTAGATATCCTCTATACCACCAGCCAGCTTCTTGATAGCAGTCTTCATCAGATGAATCTTCAGGAGACCGAAGCTCCCAAAGGGAACCAGGTCTACTCCTTGCACTAGGCAAAAGAAAACTGATGTGCTATGCAGAGCAGGGGGATTATATGCTGAGGTGAGGAGGGCCCCCTGGGAGGGGCCAACCTACGCTTTTGTTTGTTTTTGCCTAGTCTACTCCTAGTAGGATGAGCATAACCCCATGTGTCATAAGAAGGCTGTGTCTGTCAGTGAACGGAAGAGAAATATACTTTTAGTTTTACTTATGAATAAGACTGCTCTGGGCAATTTTTCCTATTATGCCATATTTCGCAGATGAATGCAGTTCATCAAAATCATTTTGCAGCTTTTTACCAGTTTCAAAGTTTTGCAGATTTTACCAGTTTCAAATCGTTACTTAAAAGGGAAATATGACCAAAGCTTTTTAGGCCTTACTTCTATTCTGGGTCACAGGAATGCACTTATTTCTGCAGCTTATTTCTGTGACCCAGAGTCAGACAACACTGTTCTGTTCCAGTCTATGTATGCACCCCAACAATGTCGGGATCCCCCCAGATGGACTGTCAGCTGGCTCAGGTTCTCAGCGCACTGCTGAGAACCTGAGCTAGCTGCTCATGCCCTCTCCACAGCGTGTCGCTCCAGTGGGCGCTGGAGGGGCAGAGCAGAGAGTTGGTGACTGACAGTCACCACTCTCTGCTCAGCCTAGACAGAGAACTGAGTGATTATATAACTTCTCAGTCTTAGAGCTGGCAGGGGACAGCTGCAGCATCAGACCGATGCTGCAGCCACATAGGTGACTTCTCTAACATTTCACTGATAATATTCATCGAAACCAGGGAACATTCTATTTGCTATTGCTTGCTGTAGGTCAGAAGTTACAGTTGTATGCAAACGTTTAGGAACCCCTGACAATTTCCATGATTGTCATTTATAAATATTTGGGTGTTTGGATCAACAATTTCATTTTGATCCATCAAATAACTGAAGGACACAGTAATATTTCAGTAGTGAAATGAGGTTTATTGGATTAACAGAAAATGTGCAATATGCATCAAAATGAAATTAGACCGGTGCATAAATTTGTGCACCCTTGTCATTTTGTTGATTTGAATACCTGTAACTACTTAGCACTGATTAATTGGAAAACACAATTGGTTTGGTGAGCTCATTAAGCCTTGAACTTCATAGACAGGTGCATCCAATCATGAGAAAAGGTATTTAAGGTGGTCAATTGCAAGTTGTTGTTTTCTTTGACTCTCCTCTGAAGAGTGGCAACATGGGGGCCTCAAAACAACTCTCAAATCACCTGAAAACAAAGATTATTCTACATTATGGTTTAGGGGAAGGCTACAAAAAGTGATTTCAGAGATATAAACGGTCAGTGTCCACTGTGAGGAACATAGTGAGGAACTGGAAGACCACAGGCACAGTTCTTAAGAAGTGGCAGGACACATGAAATATTGGAGAGGCAAAGGCGAAGGATGGTGAGAACGGTCAAAAACAGTCCACAGACCACCTTCAAAGCCTTTTCTGCACACACACGCCACAAACGGAGTCGCTTGAGGTATGCAAACGCACATTTGGACAAGCAAGCTTCATTTTGGAATAAGGCGCTGTGGACTGATGAAACAAAGATTGAGTTATTTGGTCATAACAAGGTGCTTTATGCATGGCGGCAAAAGAACACAGCGTTCAAAGAAAAAAACTTGCTACCCACAGTAAAATTTGGTGGAGGTTCCATCATGCTGTGGGGCTGTGCGGCCAGTGCCAGTACTGGGAATCTAGTTAAAGTTGAGGGTCGCATGGATTCCACTCAATATCAGCAGATTCTTGAGAATAATGCTGAGGAATCAGTCACAAAGTTGAAGTTACCCCGGGGCTGGATATTTCAACAAGACAATGACCCAAAACACTGCTCAAAATCTACTTGGGCATTTATGCAGAGGAACAAGTACAATGTTCTGGAATGGCCATCCCAGTCCCCAGACCTGAATATCATTGAACATCTGTGGGGTGATTTGAAGCGGGCTGTCCACGCTTGGCAGCCATCAAACCTAAGTGAACTGGAGAGGTTTTGTAAGGAGGAATGGTCCAAAATACATTCATCCAGAATCCAGACACTCATTACAGGCTATAGGAAGAGTCTAGAGGCTGTTATTTCTGCTAGGAGGCTCTACTAAATATTGATGTGATTTTTCTGTTGGGGTGCCCAAATTTATGCACCTGTCTAATTTTGTTTTGATGCATATTGCACATAATCTGTTAATCCAATAAACTTCATTTCACTACTGATATATTACTGTGTCCTTCCATTATTTGATAGATCAAAATGAAATTGCTGATCCAAACACCCAAATATTTATAAATAACAATCATGGAAATTATCAGGGGTTCCTAAACGTCTGCATACAACTGTATAGATGAGCCGTGTGTTGTATGCTTTGTAGTCTGCAAGCCTTCCCTTACAGGAGAAGAGAAAGCGCTAGCGTAGAATGCCGGTCAGCCACCCCACTGCTGAACAAGCTTTCAGGGTGGCAAAACCAATTTTACAAGCAGAAACGAGAAAAACAGAAAAATGGTTAGAGCCGATGACTTACATGAAAATTGAAGGGGTTTACTAGAATCACTTAATACTGTATTCTATAACAAGGAGAGTTCATCTACAGGTATCTCCCACAGCAAGGCATTCCATTCAGATGCAGTCAGATAAACTTAAAGTTGGTCATACGCTAGTAGATTTTTGAATGAACTTGATTTCACCTCACGATTACAAAATTGAACAAACGTTCTTAAAACAAAAATTTCCAAATTAAGCTTTACTAGTGTAGGTCTTGCTTAATTGTCAGAACGGTTACAGCCTGTATTTCAGTTTTTTTGCATACATGTCTCAAAAATGCAAAAAAGATACACCTTTGTTTACAGAAAAAAAAAATACAGAAGGCATAAAACTTGCCATGTGCTCCAAAGCAACAGGTCATCATCCTAAACAGACTTATAAAAAATAAATAATCACCCAGTCTGATCTTGACTCCTGTTAGTCTTCGTCTGAGCAGCACCATTCCAAGACTGTTCTACAGTTTTTAGTAAACCTAGGATAATGGAAAAATAAGTACTAAACAATAAAATTCTAGTAGCTGTCATTTAGCATTCTCATACCTTTGGGTATAATGGCAAGTAAAAGTAGAGGGTAGTGTCCTAACTGATACAAAAAAAAAAAAAAAAAAAAAAAAACACCACAACAAATAGGGATGAAAATTCACTGTAGGTTAACCTCAAGTGGTTGTAAACCCATCCATATACCGAGTGAAGTTACTGGCCTCAGGTGATACACGGGGGTGAAACAAATCCTCCTACTTAACTTGTACCGATTTTATCTGCAGTCTTCTCTACATCCATTCAAAGTCCAGGATCTATAAAGTTTGTCTGAACTGTCAGAAAAAGGGGCAGAGAGCTGAAATGACAGTGAAGAGAGCGCTGAAAGATGATTGGAGGGAAGGAACAGAGCTGAGGCTGTCAATGGGCTGGAGATCCCTCCCGTCACCTTTTTTCTCTTGGTGTCAGGAGGTTGTCAGAAGTGATTTATGCTGATAGAGAAACAAGGCAACAGACAGAAATGACACTGGATTGAGGCAGGTACATACTGTAGGGGGATAGGCTTTGTTCATATTTCATTATCTGAGGTTTACAACCACTTTAAAAGCTAACATACCAGGATAAGAATATTACATTTCAAGAAAGTGATAGCTATTTTCAGATGAGTTCAAAGAGACATAACTACAGTTATGTGACAAAAATAAAGATATATTTTCCTTATGGCAAAATTGTATGGATTGGGGCTTATTTTGTTTGAATTACAAAATAAGTCAGTACACACTGGAAATTAATTCTGTCTGCAACACCTAATGATATTTCTATGCCAAAGGGCACCCTGACATGGTTTTCAGTGATGGCTAGGATTCAAGTGATAATAAATGCTATTTTTTTTTATTAAAATATAAAAAAAAAAAAAGGTTATACTTAACAACTTTGTGCAACAATATTGCACAGAGAGATGCCTTACCTCCTCTTCTGGAAGTCCCCCACCAGTGCTGTCCACTTCTCCCTTTTCGGGGTGCCTCCCTAACAAACCAGATGCTATGGTGGAACCTGTGCAGGTGCGCTCCCAAGATGGGTTGCGTGTATCCAGAGAGACACACAGCTCAGGTAAGCCATGTGCCCCATTGCCTCTTCACACAAGTTTGACAGCCTATGGCTTCAACTGCCCCGAGTGTCTCCTGTGAAACCAGGAAGTGAAAGGAGCAATGCTGCAGCTGGGCAGCGCTGGATTGGTGACAGGACTCAGGTACGTGCTTAGAGATGTTTTTTTTTTGTTTTCTTTGTTTTTTAACTCTAATACAGGGAATGCATTAAGGTTAAAAAAAAAATTGACTTTAGAGCCTTAAGGCGTTCAGAACCTCAGTTAAATATTAAAACTATCCTTTAGTCCAGTAATATAATCATTGAATAAAGTGTAGGTAGTTATAAAAAGACACCCATTTAAAGCAGCTAAGCATTAAATAAAAATACTTAATGTGTTTTAAAACCGTCCCAGCATTGTAATCTAGCTACTTTACTTTTCAAGCTTCACATTAACTTTCTGAATTGGAGCAGAGCGATAAGACCATTAGTGATCTGCTTGCTACTCTTGCACTATTACAATGTGAATCACAAGCATTAGCTTTAATCCTGGCACACACTAGTTTTTTTTTTTTTCGTTCAACCCAGCAGGGCTGAATGAAAAAAAAAAACTGACAGCTCAGGAGAAGCTGCTGTACTAACTTTGTGATGTTAGTACAGTGATATCCTCTGCTGTGCTATTGTGTTCTGACAGGGAGACTGCCCCCACACCAGAACACTCCAGTCAGCTCTCAGCCACTGGCTAAGAGTGCTAATCGGGAGCCTTTTTCGGTCATTCCCCTTCGACAGAAGCTGGCCGAACGGCATCAGACATGCTAGTGCATGGTGACATATTCACTTAAAGCGGAACTTTACCCATAACAACTTGATTAGAAAAAATAATGTTCTTTAAGAAGGATCATACATTCTACATTAACAATCATGCTACCAACTTTAGTGTGTGCTGTAAATTGCCTCCAGCATTGTTTCTGTTTTTTCTTGCTGGAGGCTGCCATTTTGCTGAAGCCCAGAGCCCCTGAGCAGCAGTAAATCAAAGCGGAATTAAACCCATTGATTCAATGGTTTCAAAAATCAGTTACATTCCTGGAATGCCAGGGTTGCTAACTGTCACATTTGCTTGTGTCCTCAACCAAACTGTCAAACCATCAAATGGCTGGTGTCATAAGTGACCACATGTGCAGCATCTTGGCAGTTGCACAACAGAAGCAGCTTCCTTGGCAGGAAAAAATAGGAAGGTTTAATTCTGCTTAAGGCCCCTTTCACAAAGTTGCACGATTTTACCGCAACTTGAAACAATGCATGTGTAATCTTGAGGTCTATGGAACTCAAGTTACATCAAAGTCACACCAAAGTAGTGCAGGGAATACTTTGAAGTCGTACAGATATGAATGGTACTCATTGGAAATCAAGGAGTACGACTTGTAATGCGACTTTGCTGTCCCGAGTCGCAGGACAAGTCACAAATATGTGACTTGTAATGCGACTTTGCTGTCCCGAGTCGCAGGACAAGTCACAAATATGTGAAAGGGGCCTTAAGGCTTTCAGCAGATCAGCCTCTACAAACTCGGCAATGTCTAAATATGGAGAGCAACTGAGAATGTGCAGAGCAGGGTGAGACATAGTGTATTAATGAATGTTAAACAGTAACATGTATTTATATTTTACATGGCTATACCTGCAAACCAGGTATAGCAGGACCTAATTTTCTGACCAAAGTTCCACTAACTTGTGCGCTGTGAACTAAGCTGTATTTTGCATTGATAATTCCCTTAGCATTATGAATATGTCCATCATTTATAATAAATATAGTTTAGATTTTTTTTTGCACTGTTGCTTTTGTTCCAGATGTTGGTTATATAAAGTATATTGTAAATATATCTGTTGTCAAAAGAGTTGATTGCCAATATTCATACAATCACATTCTATTTTAGTCTTTTAAATGTTAATTTTCCTATTCATGAACAAATTCAATTGCAGACAAAACTTAAAGGATCCATAATGAAAATACTGACTCAGGAGAGCATAAAAACATGGGTATAACATATACTGTGCCATCTGAATTTCAAGTAGTAATGGATATGCTAAATAATGCAACTATGTAAGATTCATAAGGGAACATTTTTTATGTCTATTTCTCGTATGCAAACACAAGCTTCTAGGTTATGTGTTATAAGCTGTGAAAATGAACATATATTTACATAAATAAGTCAACTCAATTCATAAGCGAAAGCTGATATTTCGTAACATTTCAGATGACACCTAGTGGCTAAAATAAAGAATGCCATTTAAAACCACAAGCTAGAGCACTTTGTATATATGTATGCATGTAGGGTAGTTTAGTGAATGAGGTAAAGCAGTTTTTAATTTAAACATCCAATCTTCATCTTTTTTTTGCAATTGTTAAACAAAAGGCCACAACATTTGGCCAAGAAAGAGGAAACAATTCAACAGTCATAGAGCAGTAATTTGTGGAAGGGTCATTACAGTTATCCAATAAAAACTTGAGATTACAGTCACATTGCAACATCAAAACAGAATTGTGAGAAAACATGCATTCCATAAAGTAAACAGTAACTTAAGTTAAATGGCTAGACCAACAAATATTCAAGAAAGAAGACATTAATTGGGGGATCATTAGCAAGCAGTCTGGTTATGTACCACTGGGTATCGCAAAAGAATGTCTCTATCCACTGTATCAGCTGGAAGGTTTTGTATATACATTTCCCATACTTCCCTTTTTTTTAAAAAGTTCCCCTGTACCAAACTACATATTCAAAGTGAATTCAGCTTCCCCTTATTTAATAAGCTAAGTGAAGTTGATTTTGCTAATTGAAAGTATTTAGCCCTGTGAAATTTGTCATGATTTATCACACCTTGTTAACCCTAATCTATGAAGTTGCATTTACTCCCTGCAATGTTAAAGTGGTATTAAACACAAAAGCAATGATTTTATTGCAGCGTACCAATTCTTAGATGTGATGGCTGCAATGGTTTTCTTTTTCAGACTTTCTTTCCTTTACTTTCACGTGGTGATATGGCCAATAGGTCTGTTATTTTTCAACAGAACAAGCTGTTCTACAGATCAATAAGGCTCCATGCACACTGGATGCTCTCTGGGCGTCGAGCAGGAGACGCTGCTTAGAAAACGTTTTGCAGCGTTTTGTAAGCAGCGTTTATCAGCTTTTTTTTTTTACTTCATTAGCTTCCATTGACTACAAAAAAGGCCAGACCATGATAAATGGCCTTTAAGCACCGTTTTTGAGCGTTTATCGGCATCCAGCGGTTTTTGTGGTCAGGAGAACGGCTTTTGAACGCCAATTCATGGCATTCCGATAACAGTCCAAAAACGCAACTGCTGTTAGACAATAAACGTCCATGTGTGCATAGACACATAGGATAACATAAAGGGGCATTTTTGGGCCGTTAAAAGCGGTTTACTATAACTGCTTATTATGTGTTAGCTGGACTTCAGCTTTAATGTGTTAGCATATCTAAATCTGCTAGTACATCTAACACTCCCCTCCCTCAAGACTGACAATACTTCATCCAGAGTGGTTGCACACTAATACAGGGGGGGCACCATAAAACTAATGCAGCCACCACATCTGATTGGTAAGCTGGAAGAGATTACATTTTTGGTTTTGGGTTTAATACCACTTTAATTAGAAAATGGGTAATATAAATGGTTGCCAACCAAGCATATAATGAAATGAATGTACAAGAAGTGTATGTGCCTGAAAGATCACAATGAATATAGATGATCAAAATAAAAAAAAACCCACACAAAAAGAAACCTTTAAAACAAACCTATAGCAACATGCCAAAATGCATTACATGAACCATGGTGCATTCTGGGAATAAATGGAGAACATACAGAACTCTGGCATTTGGTGGGAGAATACATTAATTTATAGTATTAAATAACAAACACAGAAGAAAGGCCTTACCATCCAGGTGATGCCGTGATATATACTTTAGACCTTCATCAAGCAGAATAACAGGCAATGAAATCTTCATGACTACAATCCACTGCGACCAGTTCAGAGGGGTTACTTGAAAAATAAGCTGTTAATTGTAAAAAAATATTTGAAACACAACTGGAAATAAACAGGACTTTTTAGCAAGTTAAGGGACCTATACTAAGTTAAGGCTAATCAATCAGATTTCATGTAAGACGGATGTGAAGAACAATGAAATGTGATTTGTACATTACTGCTCTCTGTGTTACATTACTAACCATGTGTAATGCAATGATGCAATGTAAGATGCAACATTTATAATCAGCAATGCAATTTACAAAGCAATAATGTGATAAAAGTGTATTGGGGTTTGGGGAAAATGACCTAAGTTTTCTTCATTTAATGGATGCTTAGGAATTATGTGCAATGTACAGTAACCCAACCTTTTATTTAAATGTAATGGTTTGAACTAATTGTCCCATTCTACACATAGATGAGGCATAGAGCTGCACGATTCTGGCCAAAATGAGAATCACGATTTTTTTGCTTTGAATAAAGATCACGATTCTCTCACGATACTCGCGGCATAACATCTTACATATACAAATAAAAAATTGGGCTAGTTTTCTTTTGAAAGTGTAATTTTAAAAAAAAAAAATGTGTTTGAAAGACCGCTGCACAAATACCGTGTGACATAAAATATTGCAATAACCGCCATCTTATTCTCTAGGGTCTCTGCTATAAAAAAAATATATATAAAGTTTGGGGGTTCTAAGTCATTTTCTAGCAGAAAATACTGGATTTTTACTTGTAAGCAGCAAATGTCAGAAAAGATTTAGTCTTTAAATGGTTAAACTAAACTTCTATACACAGGAGTTCAACCCTTTGATCATTTGAAACATAGTATCTTTTTGCTTCTTTTATCAACTTGACCTGGCAGTCTGCCCAGATAGGGGAGACTCAAGGTCGCTCCAACTTTAGAAAAAGATTCCTGGGGAGACTTCAGGCGACTTAAATGGACTTCTATTACAGTCAAGTCACGCTGAGTCGCCCCGCAAGTTGGACTCCATTAACTGCACTGAAAATTGCGGTAATGCCCGATGGAGATCGCAGGGGGGGTGAATCGAGATTGTGATTTTATTACGATTAATCGTGCAGCTCTAATGAGGCATATGCATTACATAATGCAAATAGAGTGCGAAGTGCTCAGAGCAATCAATGAGATTTGACTAGTATTCACACTGGGAAAAGTATTCAAACATATGTACTGCATGCAAATATGATGACAAGGGAACATGCTGAAAGAAGGAGACAGCAGAAAAAGCAAAAACCTTGTCAGTCTGGTGCTGCTCTTGCACTATCTGAACTACAGGCAGGGATGGAGAAAACATCACTGTTTATCTTAATTGAGAAAGTGATGCCATCTTTAGGATTGTGGTATGTGGCAGGGATGTGTTACTCCCAGAACTGGATGGACAGAAAAGCATTTATTCTGAATATTTAGCTTTCTATCTGGCGTTGAGCTTTAAAACACTGCTATTGTGAAAGGCATAAGATGAAGCCAGATGAAGAGGTGGAATAAAACAATGCTTGAAGTAAATTGATCATGGCAAAAACACAGGGCTGCCAATGCTGACCTACTTCTGAAAATACTAGTTGTGTGGCTGTTATTTGGACCCTTTTGGAACAATAAAGTTGAGTTCAGTGGATGAAGACTTCTAACATTACTTTGATTTTTGAGATCTGTGTACTTGTTATGGATCAATGAGCAAAAAAAGTTATGGAACCAAGGGTCAGCATAACAGAGCAGCAATTAGCATGTTCATGAGGTCAGCTATCTGTAGCATTTGTTTTTCATATGACAGGTTTACTTTACTTTCATGTAACTATTTAACCACTTGAGTCCCCAGCCTGAGCAGGTTTCCAATGACCAGATCCAGATGCCCATGAAGAAAAGAAGAAAAGAAAAAAAAAGTAAAATAAACCTTTGCAGCTCCTAAGACAAGTCTAGCATGCTCAAAGTCTGCAGAGGTTAATGGCGCATTCCTCCTTACAGCGTAAATACACTGGCTCCTGGTGCACAACTACCTGTGTACAGTGATGCATGTGTACAGATGCAAGTCCCCCAACAGAGGTAGTAGACATGAGCTTGTTCCAGTTTTATGCAACAGGCTCCTGGCTTTACTGTTAAAAGCTAGTAATTACGTATTTATGTGACTTGGGGGTATAGCATCCCCCTCTCCCATCCCCACCAGAGCTCCCCTACTTATGGGAGCCTTGGACCACTATAAACACTATGAACATGGCGAGTGGGAGTCTGCTAGGTGTAAACCCAGAAGTGATCAGCTTGGAGCTGTCAAAATCTGGGCTCTAAAGCCTGGTGCACAGAAGTAGAGGGCAGCTGATACAAAAGGTTGTTAGGAGACCCTGGATGCCTCCATAGAGAGAATTTGACACCTGGCCAATGTTATGAAATGGGGACTTGTAAACTAAAAATGTAAAGTAAATACAATAACCTTGTATTTGCGGATATATGTAATAAAAAGTATTTGAAAAAAATAAATACAATAACCAAAAAAAAAAAAGTTAAAAAGGCACCTCCATCACTGCACACACACATTAACACAAATTCAGATGTGGAGTGCACACATGTAAATAATTGTGCCACAAGTTAAATATTATATATGGCCGTACACGCTATAGTGTGAGCAATAATTTTGGCTCCCTAATCTACAGTAAACACTAAATTTATAAGCTGTAAAAGCCATTTAAAGTGTCACCTACTGATAACTGAGAATCGTCATATATAACCATTTGTCGGTTTTGAGCCTCAATAAATTTGATGTCAGTTTACTTGACAAAACCTACGTTTTTACAAATTGTGTGCATTTTAATGCATTTTTTCCTGATAATATAGATTTGGCATTTGTACAATGTGCTGGATTTACTAGGGGTTAAAGTGGTTGTTAAGCCACTATCTCATCTTTAGATCATCCCCTCTGTCACATAAAAAGCTGCAACCTAGTGGCTGTGCTTTATAAAAAAAAGCAAAAAAAAAGCAAAAACAAAGAAACAGTTTCTACCTGTTTTAACAGTGTCTTCCAGCGATCACAAGACTCCAGGCTCTCAGCTCTCCCCGTCTGATATCTACAGTGGGCGGGGCCAAGATTCACCTGCTTACGTCAACCGGGGGGGGGGGGGCAGAGAGCCTGGAGTCATGTGATCGCTGGAAGACACTGTTAAAACAGGTAGAAATTGGCTTTTTTTTTATTAAGCACAGGCACTAGGATACAGCTTTTTGTCTGACAGAGGGGAAGATATAAAGATAAGATAGTTTTGAAGCAATGGGGAGAGGAGATCAGTGCTAGTGAAAGCTAACAGGCAGGGGGACGAGGACAGAGGGAGACAGGAGGGCTGCAGATAGCAGCAGATGACGGAGGCACATACATTGACAATGGTGTCAGGGCTCAGCAGCCCTGATATATCGTGGTCAAAGTACAGGGGGCAGGTAGAAACTGGCAGGATCAGCCAGGTATTTCAGGCGATACAGGGGGCCAAATGACACAGCACAAGCACTGTGCTGTATATAATGCTTTATAGGAACAGGATATATATAT
>BLSH010297057.1:951566-965846 GCA_018402905.1 Glandirana rugosa | reverse complement strand
ACCTGTTTTAACAGTGTCTTCCAGCGATCACAAGACTCCAGGCTCTCAGCTCTCCCCGTCTGATATCTACAGTGGGCGGGGCCAAGATTCACCTGCTTACGTCAACCGGGGGGGGGGGGGCAGAGAGCCTGGAGTCATGTGATCGCTGGAAGACACTGTTAAAACAGGTAGAAATTGGCTTTTTTTTTATTAAGCACAGGCACTAGGATACAGCTTTTTGTCTGACAGAGGGGAAGATATAAAGATAAGATAGTTTTGAAGCAATGGGGAGAGGAGATCAGTGCTAGTGAAAGCTAACAGGCAGGGGGACGAGGACAGAGGGAGACAGGAGGGCTGCAGATAGCAGCAGATGACGGAGGCACATACATTGACAATGGTGTCAGGGCTCA
Source organism: Glandirana rugosa (assembly GCA_018402905.1). Taxonomy (NCBI): domain Eukaryota; kingdom Metazoa; phylum Chordata; class Amphibia; order Anura; family Ranidae; genus Glandirana; species Glandirana rugosa. The sequence goes on along the minus strand of BLSH010297057.1, from coordinate 965,457 downwards.
GCAGCCCTGATATATCGTGGTCAAAGTACAGGGGGCAGGTAGAAACTGGCAGGATCAGCCAGGTATTTCAGGCGATACAGGGGGCCAAATGACAGCACAGGCGCTGTACTGTATATAATACTTAATAGGAACAGGATCCATTTTGGGACGGGGGGGGGGGGGGGGGGTTAAACGCTTTAAGTCCAACGAAGAGCATGAAGTTATGTCTTTAATGTAAATTTGTATTCTTACTGAGCACCCAGGAACATACAGCCGTGGCCAAAAGTTTTCAGAATGATAAAAACATTCATTTTCACAAAGTCTGCTGCTTCAGTGTTTTTAGATCTTTTTGGCAGATGTTACTAAGGTACACGTATAATTACAAGCATTTCATAAGTGTCAAAGGCTTTTATTGACAATTGCATTAAGTTTATGCAGAGAGTATTTGCAGTGTAGACCCTTCTTTTTCAAGACCTCTGCAATTCGCCCTGGCATGTTGTCAATCAACTTCTGGGCCACATCCTGACTGATGGCAGCCCATTCTTACATAATCAATGCTTGGAGCTTGTCAGAATTTGTGGGTTTTTTTTTTTTTGTTCACCTGCCTCTTGAGGATTAACCATAAGTTCTCAATGGGATCAGGGTCAGGGGAGTTTACTGGCCAATGACCCAAATTTTCATTGTTTTGTTCCCCAGGCCTCTTAGTTATCACTTTTGCCTTATAGCAAGGTGCTCCATCATGCTGGAAAAGACATTGTTTGTCACCAAACTGTTGGGAGAAGTTGCTCTAAAAGGAGATTTTTTGCACCATTCTTTACTCATGGCTGTGTTCTTAGGCAAAATTGTGAGTGAACCCACTCCCTTAGCTGGGAAGCAACCCCACACATGAATGGTCTCAGGATGCTTTACTGTTGGCATGACACAGGACTGATGGTATCGCACACCTTTTCTTTTCCGCGGACGTTTTTTCCGGATGCCCCAAACAATTGGAAAGGCAATTCATCAGAGAAAATGACTTTACCCCAGTCCTCAGCAGTCCAATCCCTGTACATTTTGCAGAATATCAGTCTGTCCCCGATGTTTTTCCAGGAGAGCTTAAGCCTTCTTCACAAATGTAGTGGAAATGTTTTTATGGGATTAAGTTCATTTTCATGGCAAAGAGGGACTTTGCAATTCGTTGGATCACTCTTCATAACATTCTGAAGTATATGCAAATTGCCGTAATAAAAACTGAGGCAGCAGGCTTTGTGAAAATTAATATTTGTGTCATTCTCAAAACTTTTGGCCATGGCGGTAGCTGTCGCTATATTTCAGGCTATCAGGACTTGGATCTGAACCTGCAGCCTCTGCTGTGTCTGCCAGTATCTCTTCTTGCTTAGCCACCCAAGATGATGGACAGCTCCCTGAACAATTCCTTGAACTATGTTTTCTGGTGAGCCTTAAACTCTTTGCTCCTCCCATTGTTCCATAACTTCCTGATTTAATCCAGGTCTCTGCATTTCTTGTTTGCCAGGTTACTGTGCTCTCTCCAGCCAATAACTTGCTCATTTGCGTACCTGAAGCTGTCCTTATATCCACTACCATTTAACTACTGACCTTTGACTTGTTCTTTGACTATGCTTCTGCTTAATCCTAACCTGCAACCAATTGTTATTGATCTTTGGCTTGTTCCTTGACTATGCTTCTGCTGGATTCTAATCTGCAACCACTGGTTACAAACCTTTGGCTTATTTACTGACTACGCTTCTGCTTGATCCCTACCTACTTATCTGCTACTGGATCCCGGCTTGCTCTTCTCCTGGTAGGGCGATTCTGAGGACCAGCACACAGCGACACCCAACTTCGCCATCAAGAACTCTGGTGAATATCGGTTAATGCTTAGAACCTGTACCTCAGGTGAGCCAATTTCATCTGCCAGGGTGACCTGCCTGTATACTTATCCTGCTGGTTGATGAGGACCTCTCTACTGCTATAAGCTACTGGTCTCCAAGCCTAACCCCTGTCCATGACATTGGCACTCCAACACTGAACCTTCTGAAGCTACTGAAGCTGAAGAATCACATGCAGCTGCTGTGTGCATCCCTCCCCTCCGCCTGCCCGACCACAGAATTTTGTGTTCTATAAACTCATTCAAAAATACAAATGCTCCTGGAATGAACGGGCAGAGCTGCTGCTGTATGAGAGAACAGCTTCTCTCTCCTGTCATAGTCCCAGGAGTGTAGTGATAGCTCCCGGAGCTCTGTAAAACCTTCAGAGGTGGCATCCTTGTTGGACTTGACGCATAGTATGCCAGCACATTTCACAAAGTGGCTGAATTACTGGATATCAGCTTTAAATTAATTTGAAACCGTTGTGCAAATGCAGTGCAACATTGCAACTTTCAACTTTTTATTTTAAAGGGCCTCTGCAGTTTCTAGGCAAAAATGCAGTTTTTAACGTGTGTGAAAAAATAAAAAATTTGCTCCTGAGGGGAAGAAAAAAAAAAAGAGCATAAAAAAATAGACTACATACACACACATTTCTTAATATGTTTAGATCTTCAAAAAAATATAAATCTAGAAATTAATAAAATATTTGCCATCTCAGATTAACCTCACACAGCCTCCAATGAACTTGATGACAATTCCATTCGGGGCTCAAGCTCATGTAAGTATTCATAATGTAATTTAAATGTTAAGTGATTGCAAAGCTGTGAAAAAGTTATCATGCTTATTTGGCCCCAATTTACACAAACGGTTTTTACCCTTGTGTGCTTCGCAATGTAGCACTGAAAGGGAAATAAAGCTCTCCTGAAATAAAACGCACAAGTTAATTTTGTGATTACATAACAGTCACACTTGTGATATTTTAATCAGCAGACTAATTATGTATATATTATTATAATGTTAATGATACTTTTGTGTAAACATTTGGGGCGCAGTACATAAATTATGTATTTTATGTTGGAAAAATTGCAGGAAACTGAATTTTTTAACTATATGTGTCAGGATAGACTACGAAATCTAAAAAGATATAAATGTGTGCAAAGGAGACAAGAGGACTTAAGGAAATTTAGGAAGAAAAAGGCCTGGGGACCCAAAGTGGTTAAAAAAATAATGTAATGCATCTTTGAGAGATCTACGTACATGAACACTGGACTGTCCTGTTGAGAAATTATTCAATAAAACAATCAACACCATTAAAAACTCTTACAGTTTAATTTATCTGAAGAACAAATATTACTGAATTCTAGTTTCTAAAATTAAAGTGGTTGTAATACCCATTCATGAAATTTTAACTAAGCATATATATTAGTAGGGTTTACTTATCTCTCTCCACAGCTCTAAGTGTGGTTTCTCTCCGATAATTGATTCGTCTGTTATCAGCATGAGTCACTTCTGACATGTTCTCCGACACATGCGATAACAGGAGCTGAAAATTTGTCAGGGAGGGGCTTAGAGGTAGATAAGCACGGAGCTGGTCTATTCAGGATACAGCTTTGCATGTTCCTTCGTTCCTCTGCCTATATGGAGGACGGGGGTGTCCCCTTCCTCCAATCAGCTCTCATACAGTGTAAGTCCAGTCTCCCCACCCATCCCTATGTACTGCTGAAAGAGGAAGAAAGATTTTTAACATGATCTGCACTTCCCAAAGGATGTAGAAAGGGAAAGATTGTAGATTTGGAAGTAAACCTTATGTAGGAGGATTTGTATCATCTGAGGCTATTTTCTTCACTGGGCATATGAGAGAGTTTACAACCACTTTACCTTTCCCAGAAAGAAATTTTATAGCACACAATATATACCGGCATTGGTTTAACATAGAGGATCACGAAGTGTAGTGCCATGGACATGATGATTGCACCCAGAAGCCAGATGTTAAGCCAAGGTGGCATCCTCAGCAGAGATTGGTTCTCGGATAGACTGCAAATATTAAATTGAGATAAGTGAGTTGTGCATTGGCTTATTTTGTGAAATACAGTTACATTGTGACAACTTGATGTTTCTCCTTGATCTCTCTGTATTTTCAAACAGACTTACATAAATAAGGAAAAAAATGCTGACTTTGTAAGTTTTAGCAGCTTTTGGTATAATTTTAACATTACATTTGTCATCTCACCTGCACCAAAATTATTTGATATTTTACAATGAAAAATGATTTTAATAAAAATGCAATATTTTTTTGCATATTCTCTTTTACACTTCAATAAATTCTTGGAGGTATTTTGTTCACTGGGAGGTTTAGCATCTTTATTTTTCCCATGAAGAAAAATACAAGGCAGATTAAATCTATTTAGCTGGGAAATAATTTATATTGACTTAGTTTTATCAAAACTATTATATCAGTGTCATGAAGTACTGAATGTTCCTTGTATGGTAATATGAAAAGTTATTTAAAGAACCGCAAAGATATTTGTTACATCAACCAGTGCAATATCAACTTGCTTTATTTTTAATAATAATATACAGATTTGGAAAATAAGTCACCAAGAAGTAAAAGGGAGTCTAAAAAAAAGTCCATCTTCCAGCTCTCTGCTTATGGTATGTTAAATGCTGTAACCTTCTTGCCTTATTTAGTAGTTTGAATACACTCTTGTATTAATGACAATTTAAACTTGGCATTGAAATAAGCTCACTGTTCTTCCCCAGTTCTCCTAAAATTCCCTATCATACCCATATAAAATATGACTGTAATTTTAACAACTGTGAACAAGTTTATGTAGAAATAGTTCTAAAGGCCTGTCCACAAAATCATTTTTTTTTTATCCAAGTCAAATAAGCCTAATGGGGCCAATGCTTAGAAATTAGTAATAAAATAGTTATTATTTTCAATTTCTATACCTCTATACAGGAGCATGATTTACCTGTTGAGAGCATTACACATCTCGATGGTTACCAGCACAGACAGGGCCATGGTAGTGGGATAGCGAGACTCAAACACTTCACAATCAATTCCTTCAAATAATGGATTTTCAGGGGTACACTTCATGAAGTGTCTCTATAAGGAATGCAAGAAAAAAAAACACAAACATCAGTAAGTGGTCACATAAATGAACTCCAGGGTTTAGGTGGAGCTTAAACCCACGCTTTTGGTTGGAGGTAAGTCAATTACATTCTACTTCATAACTCAATTCAGACAAAAGTGCCAGTGTGTGCCATTACTAGTATCTGTCCACTTCTACCTTGCTGCGGTTGAATTCTCGGTTTTAAAATATTTTATTGGGGAATTTTTGCATGTACATTAGAAAAGCAGAAAGGTAATATCTAGATGCATCTCAAACTGGTTCTTTTAAGGGTCTGTGTCAATGGACTTTGGGCTTGTGTCAATAGTATTGGTTTGAGATCATTCAGAATTCATTGACCGATGCATTAGATCTCCTTCTGATCTACTTCAAGTGGGTTTCACCAGCTATGTGACCGGCCTCTCCTCTAGTGACACATTTTTCTGCACAGAAATTTTAAAGTGACACTAAACTATAAAGTTACTCTCCAAAAATAATCCACACACATACACTACTTGATGGACTTGTAATTTTATTTCCTTCATTAAATAATTTCTAACTGTCTGCCTCCTTGTAGCACTCTTCACCTTCTCCTTGTACCCAAACTTTTTCCCCCTCGATTTCCGTTTTTTTGGATCAAGCAGTGCAAGTTAGTTGTGGTCATGTGCGCTGCTCTATGCACACTACAAATCCCATAGGCCTTAGGCCATCGCAGGTGCGAGAAAGAGCTGGTGCCTACATGCTTTCATACAGTGGGACCATGGAGAATGAATGTAGTAACCCTCTAGCAAGAAGTCTGATCACAGCAGAAAAAAATACATATATATTTTGAGGAGGCTGAAAGCAACAGAAGGCTCTTTTTTGTTAATACTACATACTTGAATATAATTTTCTTTTCTATATGCTTTTTAGACATTTCCTGTCTGCATGCACTTGCCCAGCATCTACTCATCATTGGTCTGGACTGGCCACCTGACCATAATAATGGCGGACTATGTCAGCACAAAGAGTTTTGGCACAGCCACTTGAAATTTCAATCAGGGATGAATATGTCTGGGGGCGACAGCGCAGGAGCACAATTCAGAGACAGTTATTACCCCATAACTTGTAGTGCCGGAGCACTTGCATAGCAGGATCAATAGGATTTTCTCTTAATAAAAGCTACACGTGTTAAAATATTGAAAACAACCTCTAAAACGACTTTACTAGGCAAAGGATTACAGGTACATCTCAAAAAATTACAAAATCATCAAAAAGTTAATTTATTTCAGTAATTCAATTCAAAAAGTGAAACCCCTGTATTAGATTCATCAGACACAGCCAGATATATTTCAAGCATTTCTTTCTTTTAATTTTGAGGATTATGGCTTACAGCTAGTGTAAACCCAAAATTCAGTATCTCAGAAAATTCGAATATTGTAAAAAAGTTCAACATTGCAGACTCGTGATGTCACACTCTAATCAGATAATTAACTCAAAATACCTGTAAAGGTTTCCTAAATGGTCTCTCAGTCAGGTTCAGTAAGTTACACAATCATGGGGAAGACTGCTGTCTTGACAGTTGTCCAGAAGACAGTCATTGATACTCTCCACAAGCAGGGGAAGTCACAAAATGTCATTGCTAAAGAAGCTGGCTGTTTACAGAGTGCTGTATCCAAGCATATTAATGAAAAGTTGAGTTGAAAGAAAGTGTGGTAGAAAAAGGCGCAAAAGCAAGAGGGATAACCACAGCCTTGAGAGGATTGTGAAGCAAAGGCCATTTGATAATTTGGGGTAGATTCACAAGGATTGGACTACAGCTGGGGTCAGTGCTTCAAGAGCCACCACACACAGACCACTTCTGAGACAACGTCAGAAGCATCTTACCTAGGCTAAGAAGAAAAATTACTGGACTGTTGCTCAGTGGTCCAGAGTCGCCTTTATATTTTGCATTGCATTTAGAAATCCAGAGTCTGGAGGAAGAGTAGAGAGGCACTGAATCCAAGTTGCATGAGGTCCAGCTTGACATTTTCACAGTCAGTGATGATTTGGGGAGCCATGTCATCTGCTGGTGTTGGTCCATTGTGTTTTATTAAGTCCAAAGTCAGCACAGCCCTCTACTAGGAAATTTTAGAGCACTTCATGCTTCCCTCTGCTGACCAGCTTTATGGAGATGCTGATTTCATTTTCCAGCAGGACTTGACACCTGCCCACACTGCAAAAAGTACCAATACCTGGTTTAAAGAACATGGTATCATTGTGCTTGCCTGGCCAGCAAACCACCACACCCAACACTGCAGATGAGCTGAAGGCCGCTATCAAAGCATCCTAGGCTCCTACAATACCTCAGCAGTGCCACAGGCTGATGGCCTCCATGCCACGCCACATTAATGCAGCAATTCATGCAAAAGGAGCCCCGACCAAGTAGTGAGTGTATACTATTCTGTACACTGACATACTTTTCAGTAAGTCAGCTTTTCTGCATTAAAAATCCTTTTTATTGGTCTTATATTCTAATTTTCTGAGATACTGAATTTTGGGGTTTCACTACCTGTAAGCCATAATCATCAAAATTAAAAGAAGGAGGGTGGCCTGTTTCCGGTAGGATACTCCAAGTTATGGAATTTACAGGCAAGTCAAGATTCCTCTGATCTTAATTGTACGGTACAGGACACCGGAAACTTATTCATACACCTTGGGACACCCCCAAACAATGAATACAAGGGTGGGCAACAACTAGGCAAATTGAACTGTGCCAACAGGTCCATGAAATGACAGGGGTTAAACCCCAAGTTCACGGTGTTGCTGCAAGAACCTTGCAGCCATAAGCTGCATGTGCAGAAGATTGGTTTTCCCCTTGTAAAACTTTGAAAAAGTATGATCCGAAGACCAAAATGGTAGCCTTAGAGTTGGGCGACAGCAGCTTGGTGCCTAAAGGCCCAGGATACTCCCACAAATCTGGTGAAATGGGTATGTAACAGCACAGGAGGGGGTTTCCGTTACTGAGCAGAGGCTCTTGTAATCAAATTCCTTATCCAGCATGTGTCCCCTGCAAGGCCCCAAGGAAAAAACATACAGGGAATCTGGTTGTCTAATGGAAGCAGTAGCTTTTAAATACACAAATGGCTCTATGTCCAGGCAATGCAGAGAAACTTGCTTTGGATGCTTAGGAGCACAGCACAAGTATAGCAGAACAATTTCCTCACTGAGATGAAGCGCTTTAAACACCTTTGGAAGAAAGGGTGGTTTTGGGCACAATACATCAAATTTTACAAAAATTACAATCAGCGCAATTGGCATACACTACTAGTAAAATTAACGCAAATATGTGATGCACAGCCAAACATATACAGAGTACACTGTTTGTGTCTTTCAGCCTTGTTTGCTATGTGAGCTGAGTCTGTGGGGAGCATCGTTAATGGAGGGGACGGATGCCCTGTGTGAACCAAGGAGGATACGAGAGATGTACTGGAGTTAAAGATTGAGGAGCATGTTGATAATTGTATTGAGGTGAGCAGACCCTTCACCTGGTGATGGATGTGCACTTCACATGAAGAGTGAAGACATGGGTTGTTTAGCTTAATATATTTTCATCACTATTGTAAAATAATATTTTTTTCTGAAAGTTGTTGTATATATGTGTAATACACAATTGTATGGGACATTGGACTATATTATTCAAGGTGTTGCACCACACTGAATTTATTGGAACATAATACACCATCATTCATGTCATTGTGAAGTATAAGGAAGGACCACCAGTTCAGGGACACATCTGACAGATGTTCTAGCCACCAAAAAGGCTACTTTGCTGGAATATCCCTGATGGGTTCAAAGAGTAAAATCTGCAAGGCAGAGAGCATAAAATGAAAGTTCCAGGGATGCACAGGGTGCTGCAAAGAGGGCATGACACGAGAAACCTTGAATAAAGGTTTTTACAGAGGGGTGAAAAGCCAAACATCTTTGGAAAAGGATGGACAAGGCCAAAACCTTTCCTTTCAGGGTGCTAAGAGCTGGTCAAAACTTGTTTGCAGTAAGGCTAGAATGCTAGACAAAGCAATCTCTAATAATTAATTGACTGTGCTTAACCACTACAGCCCCGGAAGGATTTCCAGCTTTAGGACCGGAGCCCTTTTTGCGATTCGGCACTGCGTCGCTTTAACTGACAATTGCGCGGTCGTGCGACGTTGTACCCAAACGAAATTAATAAAATAGAGCTTTCTTTTGGTGGTATTTGATCACCGCTGCGTCATTTCTGATCGCCGCTATAAACAAAAGAAGAGCGACAATTTTGCAAAAAAAAACAAATTTCTTACTTTTTGCTAACATACAAATCCAAAAAAAATATATAAAAAAACATTTTTTTTGCATCGGTTTTGGCCGATTTATATTCTTCCTCATATTTGTGATAAAAAAAAAAAAATCGCAATCGGCGTTCATTGATTGGTTTGCGCAAAAGTGGTCGCGTTTACGGATGATGAGAATTCATTTTTGGGGTTTTTATTTATTTATTTTTTTTACTAGTAATGGCGGCGATCTGCGATTTTTAGCGGTACTGCGATATTTCAGCGGACATGTCGAACCATTTTGACACTTTTTTGGGACCATTGGCATTTATACAGCGATCAGTGCTATAAAAATGCACTGATTACTGTGTAAATGCCATTGGCAGTGAAGGGGTTAACCTGCAGGGGGCGCTCTAAGGTTTAACAGTGTTCCCTGGGCGTGTTCTAACTGTGTGGGGACTGCCCTAGCTGGGGAAGGGAAGTGGTCACAGCCTCCGTATACAGGAAGGCTGTGATCACAGCCCTTCCCCCTTCACAAAATGGAGGTCCGTGTTTACATACACGGACCTCCGTTCCTTCGCTCCGGGGGGGCCATCGCGGGTAGCCGGCGGCAATCAAAGCCGCTGCACCTGCTCCCTGGCCCTCCCCGAACACAGTGAGCGCGCGCTCACTAGGCTCGGTCTCGCGGCTTTGCGCTCACCAGCCACCTTGTTGCCGTCAGATGCCGATCGGCAAGGGGTTAAACCAGGCGAAGTAAGATTTCCAGGTACGATAATACATCTTCCTGGAAGTAGCTTTTTCTGCTTTGGCTTCCAGTGGCACGGGGTCATTGGTGTTTATTGATGATGTGAGTTCTGCAGTGTTTAGAGATATACGGTCAGCCCAGATTCAGCCAAATGCAGCAAAGTTGATTGGACAGTGCTTCACAGTACAGATGGACAAAGATCTAAAACACACTGCAAAGGCAACCCAGGAGCTCAATCACCTGATCTCAACCTTATTGAGTACGCATTTCACTTGCTGAAGGAAAACCCGAAGGCGGAAAGACCCACAAAGAACCACTGAAGACAGCTGCAGTTAGAGCCTGGCAAAGCATTAAAAAGGAGGAAACCCAGTCTTTGGTAATGTCCACGATTATATTCATTTGTCCAATTGCTTTTGAGCCCCTGAAAATGGGGGGACTGTGTATAAAAATGGTTGCAGTTCCTAAAATTTGTACTTTATTTTTATGTGCAACCCCTTGAAATAAAGCTGAAAGTCTGCACTTCAAATTCATTTATGTTTCATTTTATTTTTTTTCTGGTGGCATACAGAGCCAAAAGTATGAAAATTGTGCCTGTGTCCAAATATATATGGGCTTAATTATATCACTCTGTTGTGGGAAATATTTAGAAAGGACAGTGCCCTATACCAGCCGAAGAAGCGGTCATCTCCACATACCTGGATCAAAAGAGTCAGGATTAGCACACAGACATTAGTTTTGAGCTGCCAGAGCCAAAATGATATTTTATCTGTAACCCTTGGGACAAACTTTGGCTGTCCTACTATAAGTAGTGTTACATCTACAAATTAAGTAGTTTAAAATATCTCTTGGTTTCAGGAGTCCCATTAAGGGGTGCTTTTGGAAAGCCTTCACAGTGCTCCTTCCTGACCATGGGGCCATGGTCAAAGGAAGGGGGGAGTAGTCCTGTTCAAGGAAGACCCAGAGCTTGTGTATACTATGTTTACATCAATCAACTACCCTTGCTATAAAGTCAGCCGTATAACAAAGGGCAGAGTCTGGAAATCCCACTCCACTCCTGAGTTTAGATTTGATCAGAGTGTCTGCCATTTCGGATTGATTTACCCTGCCAAATAAATGTAACAAAATCAGCCTTGCTGAAGCACTAGAATGAAAACTTTGTTTTTTGTTCTGGATTTTAGTTATTTTTTTAAATATTTTTATTAATTTTAAGAATAGAAGAAGAATTACAACACTATATACAGGTTATACGAAAGGTAAAATTGTAAAGTACAAGGAAATAAATGAATATTCAGATCAACTAAAAGGAGGGGAGAATAAAAAGGGAAATACCAGAATGAGGTTTGATTAGTGTGTGTGTGTATATATATTAGGGCTGCGGAATTTAATCGATGCATCGCGATTCAACAGCCCGCGATGCGGAATCGATGCAGCGACCGTCAATAATCGATTAACACGTGATGACGTCATCCGCGCTCGCCGTGTCTCGCCGGAAACAGCCGAAAGGAGCCGAGGGCCTCTTCTGACGTCATTCACAGCGGCAGCGGTATTGCGGTGTGGACTGGAGTCGAGATGTAACACGCAGGAGGGGAGACAGAGTCTGAGACACGTGCAGCCAGCCAGTGAGTGTCCCCAGGCCCAGCAGAGATACTCCAAAGAGTCCACAGTGAGTCCTCACGCTGACTGAGTGTCAGAGCTTTGCTGCCTGAAGAAGACTGACCCAAGGGATCCAGGCTTGAGGCCTCAGGCTGCCAGTGTCGCTGTCCCTCCATCCTCACCTCTGCCTCACCTCACAGGCTGCTGCATGGAACCACCACAGACCAGACCACCAGTGCACCATTCATCATCAGACAGGTACCTCTCTCTCATACAATCCTAATGAGTTAATTAATACTACTAAAAATACTAGTACACTACTTGCTTACACTTTAATGTAGGGCTGTTGTGTCTCTGCCACACCTCATACCTGTACCTCACCTAACAGCTAACATAATTAATAACTTAACTTGTGCTGCTCTATAATAAAAAAGTAGTCCAGAGGTTTAAATAAATACCATGGCATTGGCAATTTGGCAGTCCATATTAATCCAAGTTAAAATAAACCAAACCCATCCCGATTCCGCCTACGTCATTGAAGGTGACAGGCAGCCCTATTCCCCCAGTTCCCCTCATAGGGAGACTGAGCCATTACGGTTTGATGCCCTCATAAGAAAAGCAGCAGCCAAGTAGTGTTGTCTGTTGTGTATTTTTTATTTAACTTGTATAGCAAACTTTGCTTTGCTTTTGCTTTTATGGTCACATGACACGACTTGACAGTTGACTTGACAGTTGACACTTGACACAGTGACAATTCATTTTTTTTTTTTTTATACTGACAGAGTCCATAGTCCTTACACAATTGCATGGCATGCTAAAGTAAAATGTCAGAAGGAGACCAAAAAGAACGAGAGATAAAAAATGCACCTAGCATTTTAAAAGCAAACATCTGGACACATTTTGGCTTTTATGAACAACCAGGGAAGCACGAATTGGACAAGACACATGCTGTGTGTAAAAACTGTCACACAAAAATTAAATATCTAGGGAATACTACTAACTTGAGAAACCACGTTAGCCGTTTTCACTCTGAGATGCTAACACCTGTCGCCACCACCACCAGTGCCACCACTTCCACCAGTGTCAAGGAAATAGACCCAGCTCAGCCGAGAATTGATGCAATACTGCCGACTTTGCCACCCAGCTCTGAAAGAGGGAAGAGGATAACAAAAGCTACGGCCTTACTCTGTTGTGGACAACACGGGGTTTCGCTACCTGTTGAAGACGATAGAGCCGCGTTACAAGATCCCGTCACGTAGTCACTTTACAGAAAACGTTATACCTGCACTCTACCACAAAACCAAAGCTCAGGTAATTGCGTCAATGAGCCAAGCATGTCGAGTCGCAATAACGTGTGATTCCTGGACTTCAGTCACGACAGAGTCTTATGTCACAATAACAGCACATTACGTTAGTAAGGACTGGCAGATCTTGTCGCATGTACTGCAAACGAGAGCCATTTATGAGTCTCACACAGGTGCTCATCTGGCGGAGCTACTTTCTCATGTCGTGGAAGAATGGCAGCTGTCCGATAAATCTGTAGTGCTTTTGAGCGACAACGCATCGAACATGATAGTTGCAGCTCAAGTTGGAAAATTCCCTCATGTAAAATGCTTCGCCCATACACTAAACCTTGCGTCCGAGAAGGCACTGAAAATGGCCACGCTATCCAGGCTTCTTGGCAGAGTGCGACGGATATCCACATTCTTCCACCGCAGCACCATAGCAAGCCACTGTCTAAAAGAGAAACAGAAATGCCTTGGCCTGAAGAATCATAAGCTGATAACTGATGTGTCAACAAGATGGAACAGCGCATATGACATGGTCGAGAGGTTCTTAGAACAACAGCCTGCAGTCTGTGCTACCTTGCTCTCTGCAGAAGTAAGAAAAGGAGAGTCCGATCTCTGCACTCTCAATGAAACAGATGTGTCAAATGCAGAGGACGCTGTGAGTGCATTAAAGCCAATGAAGGATGCAACCATGCTGACAAAGTAACTCTCACGTCTCTAGCCTGAGAGGAAAAGAATGAAGACGTCTCTCGTTCCATCGTGTCTGACGTCCGACAACAAGATTCTTGGAGAGCTGGTACAGTATACGCGACAAGGTAGAACAACTGTGTAGTCAATAGTCGAATACTAAGAAGTCCGGTTCCGTAAAGACAAAGAGAAAATCTGTCACCGAACGATACCACGACGCCACCTTCTTACACCTATAGGCAGCGTGAGACGGTTCTTCGGACCTATCGCACCGGTAAAAGTCACGGAAGAGCCTGCGTTCCAAATCACATACCCGCTTCGTAAAATGTACTCCCTTAAAAGGTTGAACTCG
>BLSH010297057.1:937830-948889 GCA_018402905.1 Glandirana rugosa | reverse complement strand
TGGGCTGCTTGGCGCAGTGGCCACTGGCCTGCCCTTTCTCAGGATTCTGATTCACTGACTGACGTGTGTGTTTTTTTTGGGTTTGTGTCTATATTTGTGATCCGCTAAGGATTTACTCAAGGTTTTAAGTTTCAATTGACAATTTATTCTGTCAAAGATTTCCTACCTTTAATGGTGGCTTGGCTTGGCTTGGCTTCAGTTACAGGTGTAATTGTGGTAGAATGCAATGCAGTGCAGTGCACTCAGCAGCACTGCAGGTAATGTTTTCTGTAAAGTGACGAAGTGTGATAAGATCTTATAACGCCAGGCTAGCTGAGCTGTGTCTATCACACACAACCATGTTCTGTTGAGTCTGATCACTGGTGGTGGCACCGTGGCAGTGGCAAGCAAACATCACAGTGAACCTGAAAATTTGCAACCTAGTGTGTGTTGTGTTACAGGTTCACTGTAATTTTAGCCAGTCAATAATAAGTGCTGTGTTTTCTTGTAGAGGAGGTGGTGGTACGACTACGTGTGTATGTGTTAACTCAAACTGTAAATTTTACAGGTTATATTTTACATTTTAATATTTTATTTTATGAAGAAGTAAACTGCATAGCTAGCTACTAGCTAACACTATACAACAGTAATGTCATGTCATAGTATTTTTTACTGTTCTAAATAAATACTGTTGCAATGTCTGGATGTCTGCTGTGGTCACTGTTTCTTCAGACTTTGCTATATGCACGCATTGCACGCAGTGTATTTTTTTAAAAATAGCAGAGGAAAAGAAATATAGTTCTTCAATTTCAGACTGCTTGTTGAATTTTTGGATGAAAAGTTGAAAACCATGGGCACTTGGGTAGTAATCGTGATGCATCGCGGAATCGAATCGAAGACCTAATAATCGTAATCGAATCGAATCGTGAGACCAGTGAAGATGCGCACCCCTAGTGTATATATATATATATATATATATATATATATATATACACATTTTTAAGAGTACATTACAAATGTAATAGGATCTATCAAAGTTTGGAGGAAAGAAAGATTTAGTTATTTAACATATATTTCATTTTTTTATAGATTATAATTTTATTTAATTTCCATACATAAAACTATTATTCTTATTCAAAATCCATTTGACTTACCAGCTGGTAAAATGTCACCTGTGGTCCATCTTCATCATATAGGAACCACCATGTGGCAGCTCCTACAGTGGCCAGACCTACATAAACTGGTGCAAAAAGCAAAATTAGAATACATTCAGAAATGTAGCACAGTCTTTTTAGAAAGGAGATAATGCGCACTCTACAATAATTAGAACAGATTTAAAAATCAAACTTTTATAATGCTAAAACCAATTACTGTAAATAAGGAACTATCTAAACCAGAATATAGACAAAACTTTACTTCAGGTGCTCGACAAACCCAAGGTTACCATGGCGACCAGAAATCGCGTCCTGGTGAGTAGCAGCCGATCCCAATCTCCCCTCACTATATTAAAACACAGCGTCTCCGATTCAGCGAGCCGTTCTCTGATTAATCTAACAGCTGTTAAACTTGGCAAGCTGCTCTGGATATTTGTTTCTATTTAGAATGAAGAAAAGTAACACACAATGTATGTCTTTGTTCTTTTATCAAAGTGATGAACTCCGATCTGTATGAGGGAAGTTTAAACCATTTAAAAGACTAAACCTTTTCTGACATTTGTGGCTTACAAGTAAATTCCAGTATTAGAGAATAAAATGGCAATTGTTGCAGTATTTTATGTCACACAGTATTTGCACAGCGGTATTTCAAACACAATTTTTTGGAAAAAATACACTTTAATCAATAAAAAGAACTAAACAGTAAAGTTAGCCCATTTTTTTTTTTTTGTATAATGTGACAGATCATGTTACACCGCGAGAATTGTGATCTTTATTCTAAGCAACAAAATTGTGATAAAGCCCTGTGTACCATCAACAATTACCACTCTTTATGTGCAGCTGGGCTCCAGTATTTTATGGGGCCGCGATTAGCAATAGAGGCCGAACATGCGGCCGGCTACGGGAAAATGGCTGCCGGAACACCGCAAAATGGCGCTGGCCACGGCTACCGGCCATGCGGCCGGCCCTGCTGAAGGTAAGGGGCGCCACTAAGGGCCCCCACGTCCCAGGGGACTCCCGGAAGGGGTGGGAGGTGAAAAGGGCAGTGGCCATGCAGCACGGGGGGAGGGGATAAAGAAAGGGGGGAACCAGCCCGCCAGCCTAACACCCCAGGGGGGAACCCGCCTGCCCTCCCGGCACCCCAGGGGGAGCGGGGGGGGCGTACTAACTCATCCAGACGGGCGTAGCGGATTGCCACCCGAGACAGACCTGCCACCCCACCGATTCGTGAGTTGCTGTCGGCCATGCGACCCCCTTGACGCGAGCCCGAGGACCCAGTCCTAAGTGCGCTGGCGGGGCGTTTAACCCGCCGGCCGCCCCGCACGGAACAAGGTCCGACGCGGCCGACCCCGCGTGCAGCTAAAGGTCGGCTTGCTTCCGTTGGCCGCGCTGGGGAGACTACCTGGATCTAGGATATCCAGCCTGTCACCCAGCCGGCTACTTGATTGCATTCTTCATCAGAATCTTGAGAAAAAAACGGGGAGCCGCAGATCCCAGCAGGGAGCCAGGTCCTACTCCTTGCACTAGGCAGAAAAAACTGAGTTGCTGAGCAGGGTAGGAGGGGTTATGCCAAGTGAGGACTGCCCCCCGGGAGGGGCTGTGTCTGCTTTTAGCTGAACTACGTTCTGCCTAGTCCACTCCTAGTGAAAGGTGCATAAACCCCACATGTCAAGAATAACAAAATTGACTCAATTCGTGACGAGATATCCTGTGTCCAGCTTCCCCCACCAACCAACACACTAAGTCCAATACCCCACTCAACACTTTCCTCCTTCAAACCTGCTAGCTCTGAGGAAGATTTCCAACTCCTTTCCACAGCCCACCCCACCACCTGCCCCCTGGATCCTGTTCCCCTCGCAACTTCTACGACCACCCTCTTGCTCTGTCCTAAACTATCGAACCCACATCTTCAACCTCTCCCTTTCTTCCGGCTCCTTTCCCTCTCCACTCAAACATGCGCTAATTACCCCCATATACTTAAAAAACCCTCACTGGACCCCACCTGTTTGAATAACTTAAGACCCATTTCCCTACTCCCATTTGCCTCCAAGCTTCTTGTCTACACCCATTTGAGTTGCTACCTCACTGACAACAGCCTTCTTGATCCCCTACAATCTGGCTTCTGCCCACAACACTCAACTGAAACTGCCCTACTCAAACTCACCAATGACCTACATACTGCTAAAACCAATGGCCTGTACTCCATACTCATACTCTTAGACCTCTCTGCTGCCTTTGACACAGTTGACCACCCACTCCTCCTCAAACTCCACTCTCTTGGCCTCCATGACTCTGCTCTTTCCTGGTTCTCCTCCTACCTATCTCAGCGCACCTTCAGTGTCACATACAACATCATCTCCTCCTCTCCTCGGTCTTTTTCTGTTGGGGTACTCCAAGGCTCTGTCCTTGGGCCCCTCCTATTCTCCCTCTACACCTCTTCCCTGGGCCAGTTGATAACTTACCATGGCTTCAATTACCACCTCTATGCTGATGACACCCAGATCTATCTCTTGACTCCTCAACTCTGCACCTCAATCTCCTCATGCATCACAAACTTACTGAATGACATATCATTATGGATGTCACTTCCTCAAACTCAATCTTTCTAAAACTGAGCCTGTGCTATTTCCTCCTCCTCGGTCCTCTCCTCATGACTTTACCATTAAGATCAATGGCACAACCATTGGTCCTTCCACACATGCCAGGGTGCTGGGCGTAATCCTAGACTCCGACCTTTCTTTCAGCCCCCATATCCAATCGCTGGCTAAATCTTGCCGCCTCCACCTCCGCAACATCTCAAAAATTCGCCCTTTCCTGACTAATGACATCACAAAACAACTTATTCACTCCTTGGTTATTTCCCGCCTTGATTACTGCAACTCCCTCC
Source organism: Glandirana rugosa (assembly GCA_018402905.1). NCBI lineage: Eukaryota > Metazoa > Chordata > Amphibia > Anura > Ranidae > Glandirana > Glandirana rugosa. Next base: position 944,869 of record BLSH010297057.1, on the reverse strand, counting down.
TCACCGGCCTACTGTTACACAGGCTATCCCCCCTTCAGTCTATCATGAATGCTGCAGCCAGACTTGTACACCTTACTAACCGATCCACGACTGCTGCCCCGCTCTGCCAATCCCTTCACTGGCTTCCCCTACCCCAGCGTATAAAATTCAAAATACTTACCACAACATACAAGGCCATCCACCACACTGCCCCCAGCTACGTCACCAATCTCATCTGCAGATATCACCCCAATCGTCCTCTACGCTCCTCCCAAGACCTCCTTCTCTCTAGCTCCCTTGTTACCTCCTCCTATGCTTGCCTACAGGACTTCTCCAGAGCCTCTTCCATCCTCTGGAACTCCCTGCCCCAGAACGTCCGGTCAGCCCCCACCCTGTCCGCCTTTAGGCGATCTTTGAAAATGCACTTATTCAGGGAAGCCTACCCCACCTCCACCTAAGACCCGTGCTTGAGCCAGCTCTATCAGATCATCCCCTGCAGCCATTACCTTTTGTACCACCTCCCCCTCCCTTTAGAATGTAAGCTCTACGAGCAAGGCCCTCCTATTCCTTCTGTCTTGAACTGTATTGTAATTGTACTGTGTCCCTTCTTTATTGTAAAGCGCTGCACAAACTGTTGGCGCTATATAAATCCTGTATAATAATAATAATAATAATAATAATAATAATAAGAGGCTGCGTCCGTCAATGAACGAATGAGAAAAGGCGTTTCCCCCATAACAGGTTTTTAGTGTCATTGTTTCTGGCCAGCCTATAACCCTGATGTACGGTGTTATGTTGGAGTGATTGACCGGCTGCTCTGCTGTAAGTTAGGGTGGCGCATATTACTTGACTTACCCCGAGGGGCGCTGCTGACAACCCACACTACGATAAAAAAAAAAAACCTGGCTCCTAACTTTTTTAGCTGCTCCTAGATTCAAAGCAAATTTGTCAAGCCCTACTTTACTTACTACATACTAACAATGCTTCTATATCCAAGATGTCTGGATTCGCCCATGCTCATATACTAACCAGATAAAGGTAGTTCGATAAAGAAGTCAGGACCATCATCTATGTACCTTTAGCACCAGATGGTGCATCATAAAGGTTTGTGAAGACATTTGCTGACAGCTTAGGTTGTCATGTTTGTTATGCATATTTAGGTTCCAAATTGTCATTGCCACACATTTGCTTTAACAATAGAAGATCGCCTTTTATGACATCATTAGAATTATAAACATATAAAGATCTTTTACAACAATAAATTTGATAGGTTATGGTACATTTTAGATAATATTGCAAGGTTATCAATAAATTGCCTTTTTTCAAATCCCTTTGTCTCTCTGTATGCCAGTATTACACAGATAGAGTAGGTAGAAGGAATAATACCTCCAATTGCAAGATATCTAAAGAAAAGCCACCCGCTGATCAGTGGTTCTCTAGGGTTACGGGGCTGCTTATCCATGATGTCCAGGTCAGGAGGGTTAAATCCCAGTGCAGTGGCAGGTAATCCATCTGTTACAAGATTAACCCAGAGCAATTGGACAGGGATTAAGGCTTCTGGTAGGCCAAGGATAGCAGTAAGAAAGATACTAAAGGGAAAAAGAACAAAAAATAAAAAGGCATATATACACAAATGTTATTCAGTCTTAAAAAAATACAAACTTATTAGTATTCCTTACAAAGTAAACTAACCTTTGAAAGCAGGGTTACACATTGCCATACATCAGAATTTTTATTTTTCCAAAGAGTTTTTGCAGTGTACTTTGGAATTGTCTGTGCTGAGACATGCCCTCATCCCAATCTAATGCAGTGTGCTAGCAAAAGCCTGCCCCACATTGCATATATTTTCTAAAATCCTTAGTCTGCATACTGTGTTTTAGGGGCTCCCTGGGCACCCTACAGAAATGCTTTGGAAAATCAAAGGCACAGATTAGCACCTTGTAAGATGTATTGGCATGTTTAAGTATTTTATATCATAGTAGCTTTGTTAAAAATTGCATCATTCCTTTTTTATTTACTTTCAGCTGGAAAAAATAAATTTTACGTGTGTGATATACAAAACAATGACTGATGTAATTGAAAAATGTAATTTACATAAAATTATTATAAGCTGTTATTGTAACACTAATCATACAAGAGTGTCACAGTTATTCACCTTTTTAAATATCTAATATTTCATCTGCCTTCATTTTATCATTTTCGGGCATTTTTATTGACATCTGTTGAGTGGACAATGATAAACAACAAAATATCAGCAAAGTATATTTTTGTACTGTGTGGCTGAAGAAGGCAAGTGTTTATACTGCCTTAAATTTAAAACATGAGTCATTTCTAAACATTTCAAATGTGCCTGCTCATCCTTGCAGGAGACTGGAGGCTGAAAGCAAGCATATCTTGGGGGAATGTGTTCTTTGCTACCATAATATTCTATGTTTGAAGATAATAGCAGATACCTTTACAACCTACGGGACAAGAAATTTGGACTGGAATGGCCACTGGCTTTTCCAGGAAAACCAACCAAAGGTAAAGGGATTCAAAAAAAAAAAAAAAAAAGTGCAGGTATTTATGTATTTAAAAAAGTGCAGGTATTTTTTAGGTTCTGGTATAAACACTTTAATACTGTAGATTGACAGAAGAATTACTGAAAACCCGATATATTGCACACTAAATTTATGAGCTTGACATTCATCATGGTAGTGAGGATATCTTACCAGACTACTTCGCCAACATTGGAGGAGATCAGGTAGCGAATAAACTGTTTCATGTTATTATAAATGGCTCGGCCTTCCTCCACAGCAGACACAATAGTAGAGAAGTTGTCATCAGAGAGAACCATTTCAGCAGCCGATTTTGCTACAGCAGTACCAGAACCCATGGCAATGCCAATCTCAGCCTTCTTCAAAGCAGGGGCATCATTTACTCCATCACCAGTCTAGGAGGAAAATAAATTTAAGTTATATTTCCCTAAAACACTTAAAATTTCACTACAAAGTAATATATACAGTGAGTGCAGGAAACCTTACCATTGCAGTAATTTCATTAAACGACTGAAGATATTCCACAATCTTGGATTTGTGTGCTGGTTCAACACGGGCAAAGCATCGAGCTGTACGACAAGCATCCCTTTGTTTTTCCAGTGGGAGGTCATCAAACTCCCTTCCAGTATATGCCTTGTCTGTTATGTCCTCGGAGTCTGAGAAAATACCAATCTTTCGGCATATAGCCACAGCTGTCCCCTTGTTGTCACCGGTTATCATAATGACTTTGATGCCAGCTATTCTACACAACTGAATTGAAGTAGATACCTCTTTGCGGGGAGGATCCAGCATTCCAACACAACCAATGAATGTCAAATTTGTCTGGAAAAAAAAATGTTTTATTTAACATGTACTTACATATTTATAGCAAAAATAAAACATTTTGGAAACAGTTATACCTCGTAGTTGATGAATTTGTTAGAGTCATCCAGTTGCATGTCTTCTAATTTTGGTGGAACATCCCTTGTAGCAAGAGCAAGGCATCTCAGGGTGTCTATGCCAGTTCCCCAGTCACGGATCTTGGACATGATCCTCTCTCTTGCTGATGGAGTTAGTGGTAACTTTGTGGAACCCACCCGCACATAATTGCAACGCTCAATTAGACTCTCCGGAGCACCCTAAAATTAAACAAGATTGTGTCAATAGAACACACAAAGAAGATTTCTTCCAGGTCATGTGGCAAAAGATTACCAAGATGAAACATTCTAACAGCGATTGGTAACAGCAGCATAGTATAATACTGTGTTAGCCACTGACAAAATTAGAAGTTTTGATTTAATATGACATACCAATGCGGGCATGTAAAGACGTGAAACCTGCACATATAGATCACAGACAGTGTAAAAATACCAGGTTTACAAGGCCAGTACAGAATACAAGACACATTCTGCTGCAAATAATTCAGTATACCTGATAATGTGTGCAAAATACCCTACAGTACTGTTTGTCGGTGGAACATCCAGTGTGCATGAGGCCTAAAACACAACAAAGCTGACATTTCTGTTGCAGTTCACTTCAGGAGAGGCCACAACTAAAATTACCTGTGTGTAAGGCTCCATACACACGGGACACTTTTCAACCTTCCCTGAATGTTTTATTTTGACAGCTAGAAGCCGGCGTCTAAAACGTCAGTTTTTCTGCGTTCGCGTCTAGGAGCGATTTAAAACGCCTGTAAACGAAATGTTCCTAGAGGCGAGTTACCGCCATTTTTGGGCATTCAAAGAACAGCCTCTAAGCGCAACTGCCTAAAAATGACTCTAAACGAGTCTGTATAAATGTACACATAAGATAACTTTTTTTTTTTTTTTTTAAGATATTTTTATTGATTATAAAGACATACAAACACAAAAACCAACAACTATATGTCGGGCAACATACCCGATCAGCAAATATAAAGTATTGGTGGCTTATACATGGGTAATAAAAAAACTTTCCCAGTTACATTTTTGCATCAAATGGCATCATGGTATATCTTTAAGTAAGCATACTTGAGTCTATTGGGTATACGGCATAGCATATTGTTATTTATAACAATTCAGATGGACCATTGTTAGTCTAGGGTAGAGTAAGTGTCCCTGCTCCCTATGGCAGGGCGGGACATAGTGTAAGGGGGCTGGCCAGCCACCCGCCCCAAATCCTGTGAAATCCTTTACTCCGTTTTCGGAGATCAAATGTGATCTTGTATAAGGGTAATGCCTCATTCACCAATTTCAACCATAAGTTTTTATTCAATGTCTGTGAACTCTTCCACATCAACAAGAGAGATTTCTTCGCGTAAAAGAATAGGATACGAAGGAGCCTCTTTGTCGAGGCAGACAGTGACAGGTCCCCAAAGATTCCCAAAAGGCAGTTCTTAGGGTTAATAATATTAGGAAGGCCCAAGGCTGTCGAGATGAAGGAGCCAATGTCTTTCCAGAAGTGCTGTACAATCGGACATGACCAGAAACAGTGCAGGAAATCTGCTTGTTGGTTACAGCCCCTAAAGCATGTGTCTGTGGATGATAGGCCTATTTTATATAGTCTGAGGGGTGAGATAGGACTGGTGGAAGACTTTGATTTGAATCACTCGGTCTCTAGAGGAAATTACCGAGGATTTGAAGGTGTCGGAGAATTCTGACCAATCCTCCTCTGTGAGTTGTATATCCAGATTAGTCCATTTAGTTTGGGCATTCCGGAATCTGGGGTTGTTGTCCACAGCTAAGGCCATGTAGTAGGTAGAAATTAGCTTAGTAGAGGCTGGGTCCCTGAGCAATTTTTCTAGGGGGGGCATGCGGATTATATCATCTAGATTGCCAAATTGTGCCCTGATTGCATGTCTTAATTGGTAATAGTAAAATAGATAGGACTTTGGAAGATCAAACTCCTGTTGAAGTTGTTGGAAGGGTTTAAATCCCCGAGTGTCAAAGAGATGACACAGGTATCTAACTCCCTTTGATGACCATCTCACAGGGTCCGGTGTGGATTTCAGCTCTCCAAGTGTGTCATTGTACCATAGAGGTGTGTTCGGTGAGGCGTCCCATGGGTCCTGGGCGAATTTGTTTTTGATTATCCGAAAGAGTGATAGGGTCATATGTATTATGGCTGCCCCCGGCCTATCAGGGACACAGTTTCTATAGATCACGTTGTGGAGTGATTCCATGGATGAGGCAATGGCCCCCTCCGTGCTGGTACAGGCATTAGTGTCGCTAGGGTGTAACCAGTCATGGACAGATACTAATTGAGAAGCCAGGTAGTATAAGTAAAAATTGGGGAAGGCCAGGCCAGCTAGGCGGGACGGAAGTCGGAGTGTCTCAAGTGCTATCCTAGGGGATCTACCTCGCCAGAGGAAGGTTATGCATGTGGAGTCTATACGTTTAAAGATGGATTTGGGGACCTTACATGATGCATTGGCTAGGACATAGAGTAGCTTGGGAAGATAAATCATTTTAATAACATTGGCTCTGCCCATGAGATCCAGCGGGAGATCCATCCATTTTTGAGTGTGTTCTTGTAATTGTTTTAATAAGGGGCACATGTTGATCTCAATGTATCACGAGAGCGGTAGTTGAACCATCACTCCCAAATATCTAAATGAGGAGACTACCTGTAGTTTCGATCCCGCATATATCAGGGAAGCGGCCGCCTGGTCCAAAGGAAAGAGGATTGACTTTTCCCAATTCACTCTAAAGCCTGAGTAGTCCCCGAACGTGTTAATAAGGGTTAATAGGCACTGCACCTATATGTAGTGTAGTTTGGAAACATCACTGCATACTCCCCTAAAATATCCTTACATCCAACTTGACAGCCAGTGCCCCAGAATGTCCCCGTCTCAGTTTAGCTATGCCAGACCTGCCCAGTGATATACAGTGCCTTGAAAAGTATTCATACTTCCATTTTCCACATTTTGTCATGTCACAACCAAAAATGTAAGTGTATATTATTGGGATTTTATGTGATAGACCAACACAAAGTGGCACATAATTGTGAAGTGGAAGGAAAATTATAAATGGTTTTCAAAATTTTTTACAAATAAATATCTGAAAATTGTGGCATGCAGTTGTATTCAGCCCCCTTTACTCTGATACCCCTAACTAAAATCTAGTGGAACCAATTGCCTTTAGAAGTCACCTAATTAACCACTCCAGGTCCGCGCTATTGCCGAAATACGGCTCCAGCGCGGACCTGAAATGCCGGGAGGACGTCCATGGACGTCCTCCACTGCGCATGCTCCCGCGCGCCGAATACAGGGGACAGTTTCTTGCCCCTTGGCGGCACAAATGTTGCCGCCAAGGGGCAAGACTCCGAGGACTTTCACTAGTGCCCAGAGCCCGCCCGTAGCTCAGGCGGGCTGGGTGCCCGTGCGAGCGCGTCGCACGCCGCGCGCCCTCGTACGCGTCACCTCCTGCAGGTACCTGCAGGAGGGCCGTAAAGTCCAGGCGCGACCTCGGCATAAAGCCGTTATCGCGCCTGGACCTCACCAATTAATCCACTGAAGATTTCCGTTAACCAAGGTGATCTAAAATCAATCCCCATAGTCTCATTTC
>BLSH010297057.1:891828-925828 GCA_018402905.1 Glandirana rugosa | reverse complement strand
ATACACATCTGTATCGCCGCGATCGTTAGAGCGAGAGCAATAATTCTAGCCCTAGACCTCCTCTGTAACGCAAAAATGCTAACCTGTAGAATTTTTTAAACGTCGCCAATGGAGATTTTTATGTTGCAAAGTTTGTCGCCATTCCGCGAGCGGACGCAATTTTGAAGCATGACATGTTGGGTATCATTTTACTCGGCGTAACATTATCTTTCACAATATGAAAAAAAATTGACCTAACTTTACTGTTGTCTTATTTTTTAACTCAAAAAACTGAATTTTTTCAAAAAAAATCGCGCTTTTAAGACCGCTGCGCAAATACGGTGTGACATAAAGTTTTGCAATGGCCGCCATTTTATTCTCTAGGGTCTTAGAAAAAAAAAAAATATAATGTTTGGGGGTTCTAAGTAATTTTATAGCAAAAAAAACTGTTTTTAGCTGATAACCTCCAAACTCCAAAAAGAGGCTCGGTCTTAAAGTGGTTAAACAAAACACGTTAGTAGATTTGTAGTGAGTTTTTCAGCTTTTATCAGCATTAATGCACTAGCGTTTTTGAGCATTTTCATTTATTTTTTCAATGGATCAAAAACATCCAAAAACGTCGGTGAGCTGCATTTTCAGGAATTTTTGTGCATTTAGGAGCATGTTTAAGCTTTCAGCGTTGTTTTTTGTGGTCAGAACACGATTATAGTGCCTACTGATAAAAGCCTATAAATTCCACTGCTGATAAACGGCAATAAAGGTCCATGTGTGCATGGACACATAGGATAACATGGGGGGGGGGAGTTTATGGGCTTTGAAAAAAAAAAAAATGAAAAAATAAAACGTACAAAAACAACCGTTTAGCAGCTACAGTGTGCATGGAGTGTGCATTTTGCTAGAAAATTACTTAGAATCTCCAAACATTTTATACAACTACATATAAATATATATATATATATCGTCCTTAGGTTTGAGTGGTGATATCTGAATGCAGGCACCATTCAGATACCGTTTTTTTTCTCCTGGCCATTCTGAACATGATAAAAGTGGTCTTAGCGGTGGATTCGCCGCAAGATCACTTTTATCAGCGACGGGAGAGGTGCCCCCCCTCCCGCCGCTTTCCCGTCATCTCCGCCGCTTACCGGACCCGCCGGCAGCAGCGGAGATGATCGGATCTGTCCCCCCCAGTGTCCGTGAGCCGACTGAGTGGCCGAAGTCGCTCACTCGGCTCCATAACACGGCAGAGTGGAAATTACGTCAAAAGTCACGTCCGCCCAACGGTCTTAAAGGGCCCATTTTTTTGGGCTGTCATTTTTTTCAAATTAGTTTTTTTGCATTTTAGTGTAAATATGAGATCTGACCCCAGATCTCATATTTAAGAGGACCTGTCATGCTTTTTTATATTACAATAAATGTTTACATTTCTTGTAATAGGAATAAAAGTGATTTTTTTTTTTAACCACTTCAGCCCCGGAAGGATTTCACACTTTAGGACCAGAGCACTTTTTGCGATTCGGCACTGCGTCGCTTTAACCGACAATTGCGCGGTCGCACGACGTTGTACCCAAATTAAATTTGCATCCTTTTTTCCCACAAATAGAGCTTTCTTTTGGTGGTATTTGATCACCGCTGCGTCATTTCTAATCGCCGCTATAAACAAAAGAAGAGTGATAATTTTGCAAAAAAAATGCATTTTATTATAACTTACCGTAAAATCCTTTTCTCTGAGTTCACTGACAGACACAGCTCTTCATAACACGTGGGTTTTATGTCGTCGTATCAGGAGTGACTAGGCAAAACAGTAATAAAAGCAACAGGGATAGGCTAGCCCCTCCCAGGGGGCCATCCTCACCTGAGCATAAAACCCCCTGCTGGCCAATGGCATTCAGTTCATAACAAGCAGTACAAACCTAATCAGAGGGGTGGGAGCTGCGTCTGTCAGTGAACTCAGAGAAAAGGATTTTATGGTAAGTTATAATAAAATCCATTTTTCTCTTACGTTCACTGACAGACGCAGCTCTTCATAACACGTGGGGATGTCCCAAAGCTGTGTCAAACTAGAGGGGTGGGTGAAACTACAACAACTGTACCCAACGGAACCCTCTCGGAAGGCGCCAGACGCACCTACACTGCCGCCTGTAAAACTTTGCGGCCAAAAGCAGCATCCGCAGATGCCGAAACATCAACTTTGTAAAACTTAGTAAACGTGTGCACTGAGGCCCAAGTAGCCGCTTTGCACACCTGAGACACCGAAGCTTGGTGTCTGAACGCCCAGGAAGTACCAACTGACCTGGTCGAATGAGCCGTAACCGGAAAAGGGGGGACCTTGCCCCGAACCTCATATGCATGTGTCACGGTCTGCCTGATCCAACGGGAAATGGTAGCCGACGAGGCTGCCGAGCCCTTTTTGGAGCCCTCGGGCAACACAAACGAGTCAGACTTCCGAAAGGAAGCTGTAGCACTCAAATACACCTGTAAGCTCCTCACCACATCCAAAGAATGCAACTCAAATTCTTTAGGATGTTTGGGGCGAGGACACAATGAGGGAAGGACAATATCCTCATTCAAATGAAAAGAGGAGACCACCTTTGGAAGGAAAGAAGGTGGAAGTCGCAGCACCGCCTTGTCCTTATGAAGAATCAAGTATGGGGACTTGCAGGACAAGGCAGCCAATTCAGAGACCCGCTGAGCGGATGTGACAGCCACTTAGAAGGCTACCTTCTGCGATAAGAGAAACAAGGGAATGTCCCTAATCTGCTCATATGGTGGTCTCTGAAGCACAGAGAGCACCAGATTTAAGTCCCATGGCGCCAAGGGCGGCCGAAACTGGGGAGCCACATGCCGTACCCCCTGTACAAATGTACGAATCAGCGAATGGGAAGCCAAAGGACGCTGAAAAAGGACTGCCAAGGCCGAAATCTGGCCCTTGAGTGTACTCAAGGCCAGGCTTTTGTCAAGGCCCTGCTGCAGAAAAGTCAGCACCCTGGACACCACATAAGAGCGGGGGTTCCAACCCCCTGCCTCACACCACGCAATATAGGCCTTCCAGGTCATGTGATAAATCTTGCGCAAAGTGCACTTACGCGCCTTAAACATAGTAGGGATCACTGAGTCAGCGACTCCCTGATCCCTCAGCACCTGGGCCTCAATAGCCAAGCCGTCAAAGCCAGCGAGGGTAAAGCAGGGTGCAAGATGGGGCCTTGAGATAGCAGGTTTTCGCATGACGCATGACGTTACGCCCAGCGGAGAATCAGAGCAGCCTCTGCAGCCGCTGCGGAGCTTCTTGTCCCGCCTTGATAGTTCACGTATGCCACAGCCGTGGCATTGTCCGACTGAACCCGGACAGGGAGACCCCGCAGCCTTATCGACCAACGGGACAAGCAGAGCCTGATCGCTCTCAGTTCCAACACATTTATCGGAAGTTGAGCTTCCTGAGCCGACCACCTGCCCTGGGCAGACAACCAACCCAGCACCCCTCCCCAGCCCGACAGGCTGGCATCCGTCGTTACTATCGACCAGCTGAGGGGAAGAAAGGATTTCCCTAGCGTTAGAGCTGGGGCCCGAAGCCACCAAGTCAATGAACCCCGGGTCTGATGATCCAAGCAGATCAGTTTGTCCAGGGACAGAGGAGATTTGTCCCATTGCGACAGAATCGCCTTCTGTAGGAGCCGAGTGTGGCTCTGGGCGTACGGTATTGCCTCGAAGGACGATACCATGAGCCCCAACACGCTCATGCAGAAGCGTAGGGATGACCTCCGGCGTGACAGCAGGGTCCGTACCGCCGCCTGTAACCCCAATAACTTGTCGGGAGGCAAGAACACCTTCGCCTGCACTGTGTCCAGAATCAGACCCAGGTACTCCAGGCGACAGGAAGGGGACATCGAGGACTTCTGCAGGTTGATGAGCCAACCGAAGTCCCTCAAAGCGGACACTGTGATTCTCACGTCCTCCTCCAGGGACACAGCTGACTCCGCTCTCAAGAGCAGGTGGTCGAGGTATGCCACCACCGCGATACCTCGCTGTCTCAGCAGCGCAAGGACCGGAGCCAACACCTTGGTGAACACCCTGGGAGCAGAGGCCAGCCCGAAAGGAAGGGCCACAAACTGGTAGTGCAGGTCCCCCACTGCGAAACGCAGAAAGCGCTGATGGCTGAGACAGATGGGAACGTGCAGGTAGGCGTCCTTGATATCCAAGGACGCCATGAACTCTCACTGGCGCAAGGCGGCCACGACCGAGCGAATGGACTCCATCTTGAACTTTTTTGCCTGCACAAAACAGTTCAGAGCCTTTAGGTCCAGCACCGGCCTGACACCGCCCTTTTTGGGCACCACAAAGAGGTTTGAGTAAAAACCGCAGAACCTCTCCTCCAGAGGAACCAGCACGATCACCCCCTGATCCGCAAGGGACTGGATCGCGCCCAAAAGCTCCTCCCGACGCCTCTGAGAGAGTCTCAAGTTTGAGGGAAAAAACCTGTCTGGGGGCAGATAGCTGAACTCTATCCGGTACCTGGTGGACACCACTTCTAGTACCCACCGTTCGGAGACACGAGCGGACCAACTGACCGCAAACTCCAGCAACCGGCCCCCCACCTGAGAGGCGGGCGGGGGCAACCCATCATGCGGTGGAGGACTTATCCTCTGCCTTACCGGTCTTCCGCTGCCAGGTCCTTTTACCGGATCCAGCCGAGGTCTTACCAGACTTGGAGCCCGTCCCTGCCGTGCCGGGGGCACGAAAAAACTTCTTCTGCCCAGAAGAAACAGGGCCCTGTCGGCGGCGAACATCCCGCCGCTTGGGCTCCGGGAGAAAAGGACTCTTCCCCCCTGTGAAACTCTTAATGATTTCATCCAGCTGCGGTCCAAACAAACGACCCCCCTGAAAGGGGAGATCTGTGAGTCCCTTTTTAGACGCCTGGTCACCCGACCAGGAAAGCAGCCACAACACCCGTCTGATGACCACCGCAAAGGCGGAAATTTTGGATAGCATGGGCATGATATCCAACAGGGAATCACACAAGTAGTGTAGCCCCTCCACCAGGTGTTGAACCTTTTGCAATTCACCCTGTGCACAACTGAAACGCAGATTAGCATGCACAGAGATAGCGCACTCAAAAAGAGATTGAGCTGCCATAGCAGACGCCAAACTTGGTCGCATGGCAGAAAAATTGCTTTGGACACCGACTCCGTAAGGCGATCAGCCGCGTCCTTAAAGGAAGGCGAGCCCTCCAACGGAAGGGTCGTAGCCTTGTTCAGACGGGCCACCGGCGGGTCCACCGAAGGGGAAGCCCAGCGCTTAGTGAAAACCTCCTCAAAGGGATAGCGCACCGCAAAGCGTTTTGGCAGGGTGAAGGAATTTTTTGGAGATAACCATTCCTTAAAAACTGCCCGCTCAAAAAACTGATCATAAGGAAAAGCCTTAGGAGACCTAGGAGGCTTCATAAACCCACACACATAAGTGGATGTCTGCGACTCCCCTGACTGATCAAGTCACAGGGCCTAGCGAATGTTCGCGATCAGCGCCGCCACAATCGCCTTGTCGCGCGCCACTGAGGCCCCCGATCCTCCTCAGTATCTGAGAGAACCAACTCGCCCTCCGACAACTCCACAGGGGTCCCTGTGACCACTGAGGCCACCTCATGATTGGAATCCTCCCCCGAGGATACGCAGGGGAGTGGGCGCTGCTTGGGGGGCTGCGGAGCCGGACCCACCCGGGGAAGAAATTCTGCAAAAAACCGCCCGTAATTGGTCCAAGCAGACCATGGGTACCGGTGCCGAATGCTGCTCCACTGGCACCTCCACGGAGGGCCCTGCAGGGACTATAGCCGCAGCATCGCCTCCCTCAGCCATCATGCTGTTTGGGAAGCCCCCCCCCCCACGATACCACCACCTCCGCCTGCAATCAGCCAGTAAAGACCGGGAGGATTAAGCCCACCACCACCAGCACCCCAGGAAGGGCAGCTATACCTGCTGCTTCTTCCGTAATGCCTGCACAGCCAGGACCTGTACCGCACGTGTCAGCCACGCTATTTCAGAAGAAAGAGGAAGTAAAAACGTTTGCAGCGCGTTTTTACAGAGGCCGCAGTACCACAAATGACCACCGGGGGCAGCCCAAGAGCAGTAAGAACCGCATGGGCTACAAGAAAATGGCCGCTGCTCCTGTAAAAAAGTTCCCATCCACCACAAAATGGTGGTGGAATGGCGGTGCGCAATCTAGCGTTCGCCGACCAGCGGCGACAAACGAGCGGTACAGACGGCGTACTCCCCGGTCGCCGCAAGGCGCGGTGCAACACGGTGGGTGGGGGGCAGCGCAACATCGCCCGGGGTACCCCTACTCAGGAAGGCTACCCACCAAATGCCCGGATTCTGCTCGTCGCGCCCCTGGGGTGGGGGAGGGTGTCCACTCACCACTCCAACGGGCAATGCGGGTAGCCACCCATAGCAGACCTTTCCCCCCACACGGAGAAGGATTGCTGCTGGCCAGGCCACTGGAGAGGCATGCGCGAAACCCTGGGCACAAGTGGGGTTAACCACTGGCCGCCCGCACGGAACGGGCCCTGCGCAGCATGACCCTGCTTAGGCCAGGGTAGCTCGCCAGGTGGTGGCCGGGCTGGGGAAAGTTTTGGATTTGTGATATCCACTCTATGCCACCAGCCGGCTTCTTGATAGCAGTCTTCATAGGAAAAACTTCAGCACAAAAACGCAGTTCCCAGAGGGAACCCAGTCCACTCCTTTGCACTAGCAAACAAAACTGAATGCCATTGGCCAGCAGGGGGTTTTATGCTCAGGTGAGGACGGCCCCCTGGGAGGGGCTAGCCTATCCCTGTTGCTTTTATTTCTGTTTTGCCTAGTCACTCCTGATAGGACGACGGCATTTACGGATGATGAGAATTCATTTCTGGGGTTTTTATTTTTTTTTTACTAGTAATGGCGGCGATCTGCGATTTTTAGCGGTACTGCGATATATGTCGGACCATTTTGACACTTTGTTGGGACCATTGGCATTTATACAGCGATCAGTGCTATAAAAATGCATGGATTACTGAGTAAATGCCATTGGCAGTGAAGGGGTTAACCTGCAGGGGGCGCTGTGTTCCCTGGGCGTGTTCTAACTGTATTAGTGTTTTGCTGGCAGGGGAAGGGGAGGGATCACGGCTTCCATATAGAGGAAGGCTGTGATCACAGCTCTTCCCCCTCTCACAGAACGGAGATCCGTGTTTACATGCACGGATCTCCGTTCTTTCACTGTGGGTTTGCAATATCGAGCCACCTTGTCGCCGTCAACCTGCGGTTGGCAAGTGGTTAAAAAAAGAACAGTGTAAAAATAAAAAGTAAAAAGCAAAATAAATAATTAAAAAAAAATAAAATTTAAAGCACTCCGTCACCGCGAGCTCGCGTGCAGAAGAGAACGCATACGTAAGTCCGGCCCACATATGAAAATGGTGTTCAAACCACACATGTGAGGTATCGCCGCAATCGTTAGAGTGAGAGCAATAATTTTAGCACTAGACCTCCTCTAACTTAAAACTGCTTACCTGTAGAACTTTTTAAACGTCGCCAATGGAGATTTTTAAGTTGCAAAGTTTGTCGCCATTCCGCAAGCGGACGCAATTTTGAAGCATGACATGTTGGGTATCATTTTACTCGGCGTAACATTATCTTTTACAATATGGAAAAAAATTGGCCTAACTTTACGTTTTTTTTATTTTTTAACTAAAAAAAAAAATGAATTTATTTAAAAAAAGCACGCTTGGAAGACGCTGCGCAAATAAGTTGTGACAAAGTTTTGCAATGACCACCATTTTATTCTCTAGGGTGTTAGAAAAAAAAATATAATGTTTGGGGGTTCTAAGTAATTTTATAGCAAAAAAACCTAGTTTTAACTCGTAAACACCGAACCCAAAAAACAGGCTTGGTCTTGAAGTGGAGATATAGATATATATATATATATATATGTATATATATATATACATATACACATACACATATATACAGTCAGGTCCATGAATATTAGGACATCAACACAATTCTAATCTTTTTGGCCCTATACACCACCACAATGGATTTGAAACGAAACGAACAAGATGTGCTTTAACGGCAGACTTTCAGCTTTAATTTGAGGGTATTTACATCCAAATCAGGTGAACAGTGTAGGAACAGTTTGTATATGTGCCTCCCACTTTTTAAGGGACCAAAAGCAATGGGACAATTGGCTGCTCAGCTGTTCCATGGCCAGGTGTGTGTTATTCCCTCATTATCCCATTTACAAGGAGCAGATAAAAGGTCCAGAGTTCATTTCAAGTGTGCTATTTGCATTTGGAATCTGTTGCTGTCAACTCTCAATATGAGATCCAAAGAGCTGTCACTATCAGTGAAGCAAGCGATCATTAGGCTGAAAAAACAAAACAAACCCATCAGAGAGATAGCAAAAACATTAGGTGTGGCCAAATCAACTGTTTGGGACATCCTTAAAAAGAAAGAACGCACCGGTGAGCTCAGCAACACCAAAAGACCCGGAAGACCACGGAAAACAACTGTGGTGGATGACCGAATTATTCTTTCCCTGGTGAAGAAAACACCCTTCACAACAGTTGGCCAGATCAAGAACACTCTCCAGGAGGTAGGTGTATGTGTGTCAAAGTCAACAATCAAGAGAAGACTTCACCAGAGTGAATACAGAGGGTGCACCACAAGATGTAAACCATTGGTGAGCCTCAAAAACAGGAAGGCCAGATTAGAGTTTGCCAAACATCTAAAAAAGCCTTCACAATTCTAGAACAACATCCTATGGACAGATGAGACCAAGATCAACTAGAGTGATGGGAATAGAAGAGTATGGAGAAAGAAAGGAACTGCTCATGATCCAAAGCATATCACCTCATCAGTGAAGCAAGGTGGTGGTAGTGTCATGGCGTGGGCATGTATGGCTGCCAATGGAACTGGTTCTCTTGTATTTTATGATGATGTGACTGCTGACAAAAGCAGCAGGATGAATTCTGAAGTGTTTCGGGTAATATTATCTGCTCATATTCAGCCAAATGCTTCAGAACTCATTGGATGGCGCTTAACAGTGAAGATGGACAATGACCTGAAGCATACTGTGAAAGCAACCAAAGAGTTTTTTAAGGGGAAGAAGTGGAATGTTATGCAATGGCCAAGTCAATCACTTGACCTGAATCCGACTGAGCATACATTTCACTTGCTGAAGACAAAACTGAAGGGAAAATGCCCCAAGAACAAGCAGGAACTGAAGACAGTTGCAGGAGAGGCCTGGCAGAGCATCACCAGGGAAGAAACCCAGCATCTGGTGATGTCTATGCGTTCCAGACTTCAGGCTGTAGTTGCAAAGAATTTGCAACCAAGTATTAAAAAGTGAAAGTTTGTTTATGATTGTTAATCTGTCCCATTACTTTTGGTCCCTTAAAAGGTGGGAGGCACATATACAAACTGTTGTAATTCCTACACCGTTCACCTGATTTGTATGTAAATACTCTCAAATTAAAGCTGAAAGTCTGCAGTTAAAGCACATCTTATTCGTTTCATTTCAAATCCATTGTGGTGGTGTATAGAGAACACAAAGATTAGAAATTGTGTTGATGTCCCAATATTTATGGACCTGACTGTGTGTGTGTGTATATATATATATATATATATATATATATATATATATATATATATATATATCAACTATATCACTTTAGTGCATTAAAAATAAAACTAAACTGTAAAGTTAGCCCAATTTTTTTGTAGAATGTGAAAGATGTTACGCCATGAGAACCATGATCTTTATTCTAAGCAAAAAAAATTCTGATTCTAGCCAGCATACAACCAAAAATTACTTACCACCAGGTGTGAAAAGACTCCTCTGACTCACAGACACACTGATTCCCTGTCTATGACCCCATACACACTATCCAACTTTTGTTGTCAGATTTCCTTGAGATTTACCTAAACCATGTAGTGCAAGGGCCTGCCTGATTACATACAAATTGAAACTCCTAAGGTTTGACCTCCTATTACAGGCGGTCCCCTAGTTACAAACATCCAACTTACAAACGACTCCTGCTCACAAACAGAGGGAGACAACAGGAAGTGAGAGAAAATCTACCCCTAGGAAGGGACATTCACTCCTGTAAGTGTTATTATGGGAAAAAGGTGTCTCCATTGAAGCTTCCAATCACCAATCCTTGTTTCCACAACAACCCAAAATGTTCAAAATCCAATTATCATTGGGAAAGGAAGTGAGGTGAACTGTTCTGAACAGAAACAGACAAAAAAACAAACATTACATGGGTGTTAACCTTTCCCTAGGCTATCCAAAAAGCTTAAAAATATTTTTTTCGGCTGAAGCTACACTTAAAAAATGTACCTGTTCCGATTTAGAAACAAATTCAACTTAACAAACCTACAGACCGACCCAATCTTGTTTGTAACCCGCGGACCGCCTGTATATGTTTTTGGTAAATCTGAAGGAAAAAAAATCTACAGAAAATTGGATGTATCCAGCTTTAGTATCCTAATTTTATTAGCACCTAAAGCAACTCATCTGTGTCAAGCTGATAATATCTATATATCTTTGTTGTTTCATGTATAAAATTCCAGTTTCTTACTGTCAGTTTATATTGCTTAAGAAGAGGCCAGCATGCTTTGAAAGCTTGCACCACTAATAGTGCCCTGAAAATATTTATAGCGTTACATAAAACTGAGATAATGGTTTTACTCTTGATCCAGAAAAGTAAAAAACTATCTTCCATAAGTTAAAACTTCATGGAATGTAAAAAAAAAATTTGTTATACAGGCGGTCCCCTAGTTATGAACATCTGACTTATGAACGACTCCTACTTACAAACGGAGGGAGACAACAGGAAGTGAGAGGAAATCTCCCCCTAGGAAGGGAAATTCACTCCTGTAAGAGGTATTATGGGAAAAAAGGGTCTCCACTGAAGCGTTATCACCAACATTTGTTTCCACAACAAGCCCAAATTTTTTAAAACCCAATTATCATTGGGACAGCAAGTGAAATGAAATCTTCTGAACAGAAACCTAGACAGCAAAACAAACATCGCAGGGGTGTTAACCCTTCCCTATGCTATCCAAAAAGCTTAAAAATTTTTGTTTTGGCTGAAGCTACACTTAAAAAATGTACCTGTTCCGACTTACAAACAAATTCAACTTATGAACAAACCTACAGTCCCTATCTTGTTTGTAACCCGGGGACCGCCTGTACTGCTATTTCCCTCTAGGTGGTGATAGAACCCTTACTTTTATAGGAATACACAAAGGAAAAACCAGCAACAAAGCCTGCTTGGTAACCCATTAAAAAATAAATGATTTTTAAATATGTATAGAGCATTGGAAATGATGTGCTTACATGTTGGTGTATTGCATACTTTTATTATCTATTAATAGATAAAAGGTTTGTTATTTCTGTTAAGAGAAAACAGATGAAATGTGAATAAAAATGTGCCTGTGGGGGTGTGCTAAAAAGTTTGCGTGTGTTCAGGTCAGTGATTAAAGCTGATCATTAATATGGATGGGGTAGTCTGCAGGCGATTATGAGGTCATTAGCACAAAAAGAAATGTTATAAGGAAGGCAAGTCATGAGTAGATATAGGGGGAGCGGATCATGGATTTACATTATTTTCGGTGGTGGGTTCCCTCATGATCATTAGTATGAGGGTGAAATATGGTTCCTCCACAGTGTGAGGAGGTGGGAGCCATCCAAGTGGGTTGACAACTCATATGAACTGTGAGTAGTCATCAGTCTGGGAAAGAGAGGATGAGGATTCCTGGGTGCTCCTGAATTTAGAGGAATAACTTCAGGAAAGATGAAAGTACTGAATATAAGAGCTATTCAGAAAGAAGGATGGGCTTGGGTGTGTTCGCAAGTGCCCATGCCCGCCAGGAAGTGAACCTGGCGCTGCGCTAATCACAGGCAGGGAGACATTCCCCGATTGCTGCAGCCGCACATTGGGGAAATGTCTCCCTGCCTGTGATTAGCGCAGAGCCAGGTTCACTTCCTCGTGGGCTCGGTCACGTGCAAACACGCCCGGACCCATCCTTATTCAGCAACACTGGAAGGGAAATGTCATGCCATTGTCAGGGGTACGTTAAGGAAGTTGTATCCCATGTTAAAACATGAGAACAGTGAGCGCTAGGGATTGTGAACTGTACAGTCCCTTACAAGGCAATTTGTGTCAAATAATAATGGGATTTTTGCATAGAAAAGATATATATATATATATATATATATATATATATATACACAGGGTGGGCCATTTATATGGATACACCTTAATAAAATGGGAATGGTTGGTGATATTAACATCCTGTTTGTGGCACATTAGTATATGTGAGGGGGGAAACTTTTCAAGATGGGTGGTGACCATGGCGGCCATTTTGAAGTTGGCCATTTTGAATCCAACTTTTGTTTTTTCAATAGGAAGAGGGTCATGTGACCCATCAAACTTATTGGGAATTTCACAAGAAAAACAATGGCGTGCTTGGTTTTAACATAACTTTATTAATTCATGATTTACAAGTTTCTGACCACTTATAAAATGTGTTCAATGTGCTGCTCATTGTGTTGGATTGTCAATGCAACCCTCTTCTCCCACTTTTCACACACTGATAGCAACACCGCAGGAGAAATGCTAGCACAGGCTTCCAGTATCCGTAGTTTCAGGTGCTGCACGTCTCGTATCTTCACAGCATAGACAATTGCCTTCAGATGACCCCAAAGATAAAAGTCTAAGGGGGTCAGATTGGGAGACCTTGGAGGCCATTCAACTGGTCTACGACGACCAATCCACTTTCCAGGAAACTGTTCATCTAGGAATGCTCGGACCTGACACCCATAACGTGGTGGTGCACCATCTTGCTGGAATTATGATGTCGGTGA
Organism: Glandirana rugosa; assembly: GCA_018402905.1. Classification (NCBI taxonomy): domain Eukaryota; kingdom Metazoa; phylum Chordata; class Amphibia; order Anura; family Ranidae; genus Glandirana; species Glandirana rugosa. Next base: position 912,955 of record BLSH010297057.1, on the reverse strand, counting down.
TAGGGAATTGCTTGCCATCAAGTCGGCTTTGGAGGAATAGCGGTACCTCCTGGAAGGAGCAGCTCACCCGGTATTGGTTTTTACTGACCATAAAAACCATAAAAAAACCATATGCTGTGAAGATACGAGATGTGCAGCACCTGAAACTACGGATACTGGAAGCCTGTGCTAGCATTTCTCCTGCGGTGTTGCTATCAGTGTGTGAAGAGTGGCAGAAGAGAGTTGTATTGACAATCCAACACAATGGGCAGCACATTGAACACATTTTATAAGTGGTCAGAAACTTGTAAACTCATGAAAGAATAAAGTTACGTTAAAACCAAGCACACCATTGTTTTTCTTGTGAAATTCCCAATAAGTTTGATGTGTCACATGACCCTCTTCCTATTGAAAAAACAAAAGTTGGATTCAAAATGGCCGACTTCAAAATGGCCGCCATGGTCACCACCCATCTTGAAAAGTTTCCCCCCTCACATATACTAATGTGCCACAAACAGGAAGTTAATATCACCAACTACTCCAATTTTATTAAGGTGTATCCATATAAATGGCCCACCCTGTATATAAAAACACTCTAAAAAAAGAAATGCATGAGAAATTTTCAGATTTAAAAAAAAAAAAAAACAAACAAAAAAAAAAAAACAAAAAGAAGACGACACAGAGAATTCTGTTACCTTAACAAACATCTTTGCACCAGCTGTTGCAGCATTGGAACCAAGGGGTGTACAATACACAGACATGGATTTCCGATCTCGAGAGAACTCCAAGGTACATTCCTTCTTCATCAGCTTCTTAATTACCTGTACCAACATCATAAAAATATATATATTCAAAAGATTTCTGTGGTTATAAAGTTGATCATCAGTCATATTTTATTTCAAAGCAAAAAATAAATAAATAAATGTAATAACTTGTGTCTTTGCTTCTTGTACCATTTATACTTTATATGCTGGAATCCACAGGTAAACCATAACAATGCCCTTGCACTAAAGGACTATACCTGACAACAGACATTCACCAAATTAGATATTCAATACCCAAGACTAATTTTCTAATTATATGGGGTACAGCACAAGCCTAATTGCAATGACGTACAGGGTTATAGAAGTTGTTTATACATCATCATCTAACAGCCAATAAAAGGCCAAAATATTAGAGCTAACGTTATTAAATTTGCTTAACTACTTGCCGACCGCCAACGGCGGCAAAGTGGCTCGTTATTGCAAATCGCTGTCATACGACGGCGGCTGCGATAACGCGCACTGTGAGCGCGCGCCGCCGGAGGCGCGCCCGCGTGCTCACTGTGTTCGGGGAGGGCCAGGGAGCGGGTGCGGCGGCTTCGATTGCCGCCGGCTACCCGCGATGGCCCCCCCCGGAGCGAAGGAACGGAGGTCCGTGTAAGTAAACACGGACCACCGTTCTGTGTGAGGGGGAAGGGCTGTGATCACAGCCTTCCTGTATACGAAGGCTGTGACCACTTCCCTTCCCCAGCTAGGGCAGTCCCCCCACAGTTAGAACACGCCCAGGGAACATAGTTAACCCTTAGAGCGCCCCCTGCAGGTTAACCCCTTCACTGCCAATGGCATTTACACAGTAATCAGTGCATTTTTATAGCACTGATCGCTGTATAAATGCCAATGGTCCCAAAAAAGTGTCAAAATGGTCCGACATGTCCGCTGAAATATCGCAGTACCGCTAAAAATCGCAGATCGCCGCCATTACTAATAAAAAAAAATAAAAAATAAAAACCCCAAAAATGAATTCTCATCCTCCGTAAACGCGACCACTTTTGCGCAAACCAATCAATAAACGCCGATTGCGATTTTTTTTAATCGCAAATATGAGGAAGAATATAAATCGGCCAAAAACGGTGAAAAAAATGTTTTTTTTATATATTTTTTTTGGATTTGTATTCTAGCAAAAAGAAATTTGGTTTTTTTTTGCAAAATTGTCGCTCTTCTTTTGTTTATAGCAGCGATCAGAAATGACGCAGAGGGGATCAAATACCACCAAAAGAAAGCTCTATTTGTGGGAAAAAAAGGACGCAAATTTTGTTTGGGTACAACGTCGCACGACCGTGCAATTTTCAGTTAAAGCGACGCAGTGCCGAATTGCAAAAAGGGCTCCGGTCCTAAAGCTGGAAATCCTTCCGGGGCTGAAGTGGTTAATAAAGTGTGCAATATACATAAATACAAAATATATATATTAAATAAACTCACAGTTTGTGAATGCATAGAAATTTACATTGAGCAGTACAACAAAATCCAAGCTGGTTTTTAGTGAAATACAGCTCTTTGTAAACCGCATGAATGATTTTACACACTGAAACCGCAGGATCTGTAGAACACCTACATACTACATAGAAGCAAAGAATAGCATTTCTTCATGAATCTGGTTTAAGTTGCATACGTGAAGCCCTAATAAGCAGTGGAATAGGCAAAACATTGTTAACATACTAAAGAAAAAAGAATTATTTGGTATTCAAAATGTCAGATTTCATGCATACAGTTGTATGCAAAAGTTTAGGAACCCCGGACAATTTCCATGATTGTCATTTATAAATGTTTGGATCAGCAATTTCCTTTTGATCTATTAAATAACTGAAGGACACAGTAATATTTCAGTAGTGAAATGAGGTTTTTTGGATTAACAGAAAATGTGCAATATGCATCAAAACATAATTAGACAGGTGCATAAATTTGGGCACCCTAGTCATTTTGTTGATTTGAATACCTGTAACTACTTGGCACTGATTAATTGGAACACACAATTGGTTTGGTGAGCTCATTAAGCCTTGAACTTCATAGACAGGTGCATCCAATCATGAGAAAAGATATCTAAGGTGGCCAATTGCAAGTTGTTGTTTTCTTTGACTCTCCTCTGAAGAGTGGCAACATGGGGGCCTCAAAACAACTCTCAAATGACCTGAAAACAAAGATTGTTCTACATTATGGTTTAGGGGAAGGCTACAAAAAGTTATCGCAGAGATTTAAGCTGTCAGTGTCCACTGTGAGGAACATAGTGAGGAAATGGAAGACCACAGGCACAGTTCTTGTTAAGGCCAGAAGTGGCAGGCCACAAAATATTGGCGAGGCAAAGGCGAAGGATGGTGAGAATGGCCCACAGACCACCTCCAAAGACCTACAACATCAACTTGCTGCAGATGGTGTCACTGTGCATCGTTCAACAATTCAGCGCACTTTGCACAGGGAGAAGCTGTATGGGAGAGTGATGGGAAAGAAGCCTTTTCTGCACACACACGCCACAAACAGAGTCGCTTCAGGTATGCAAACGCACATTTGGACAAGCCAGCTTCATTTTGGTCATTACAAGGGGCATTATGCATGGCAGCAAAAGAACACAGCATTCCAAGAAAAACACTTGCTACCCACAGTAAAATTTGGTGGAGGTTCCATCATGCTGTGGGGCTGTGTGGCCAGTGTCAGTACTGGGAATCTGGTTAAAGTTGAGGGTCGCATGGATTCCACTTAATATCAGCAGATTCTTGAGAATAATGTTGAGGAATCAGTCACAAAGTTGAAGATACGCCGGGGGCTGGATATTTCAACAAGACAACAACCCAAAACACTGCTCAAAATCTACTCGGGCATTTATGCAGAGGAACAAGTACAATGTTCTGGAATGGCCATCCAAGTCCCCAGACCTGAATATCATGGAACATCTGTGGGGTAATTTGAAATGGGCTGTCCATGCTCGGCAACCATCAAACCTAACTGAACTGGAGATGTTTTGTAAGGAGGAATGGTCCAAAATACATTCATCCAGAATCCAGACACTCATTACAGGCTATAGGAGGCATCTAGAGGCTGTTATTTCTGCTAAAGGAGGCTCTACTAAATATTGGTGTGATTTTTCTGTTGGGGTGCCCAAATTTATGCACCGGTCTAATTTTGTTTTGATGTATACTGCACATTTTCTGTGAATCCAATAAACCTGATTTCACTACTGAAATATTACTGTGTCCTTCAGTTATTTGATAGCTCAAAATGAAATTGCTGATCCAAACACCCAAATATTTATACATGACAATCATGGAAATGGTCAGGGGTTCCTAAACTTTTGCATACAACTGTATGTTTTTTGGTTGTAGGCAGAAACAATAGCTTTAAACTGAAGGCTACAATTTCCAGATCAACTCCCCAGAGTTGAGGGGAAAAACAGAATGGTTTTCTGCTAGATGGACTCTGGTTGACTGTGCTTTACAATTTGTTGTCTGGAAAACTAGTAAGCACAGACGTAGATCAGTCAACCAGACCATTTTGCTTTTGAAGTTTCAGTGGAGGTGTGCAATGTACAGTACAATTAGCATGGATTCACACTATTGCATGGTTTTTAACATGTGCACGCTAATCCACTTACATTTAGGCATCCCATTTATTTGAATGGGCTACCTAAGAAGGTGCATGTACCATTTTTTGTAATGCAGCAAACTACAATATATGGTAGTGTGTTAGCGTACACTATGGTATGCTGTGAAGCAGGTGCATTGGCAAGGTGCAAGAATTAATGGCATTAGAGTGGACCAAAATGCAAAACGACAATGCAACAGTGTCAAACAAGGCCTTTTTAAAAATCAGTTTCTATTGAAGTTTGAATACAATACAAGAAAAAAAAATATTAACAGAAAAAAAGCATGAAAACAAAATTACAATCAAAATGAAAAAAAAACCATGGGCATTATATAACATGACACAAAATGTCTAAGATACCAGAATTCCAAAGTTAGGAAGCCATCCAATGGGAAGAGTAGTCCCCCCATGCACAAAGACAAATAAGCTTATAAGAAAAGTATAAAGTACAGGGTGCACTCCAAATCCCCCACCCCCCAAAAAAGGGGGAGGGAAAAAAAGGGGGGCAGTCAGATGATCGAGATACAGAAGCAATCAAAGGGTGCCATGCATATTATTACACATGGACACAACTTGTCTAAAAACCTTATGGTCAAAAACCAGGGTTGCAGGCTGCAAATCGTATCAGGGCAAAGAGAAAAAGGGGAGGGGAATGCTAAACCAAGTGCGAGTAATGAGTGGGGTTGCTTCATGACAAAGAAAGACATTTAAGCATCAAGCATCTCATTTGTATAGTACATCCAACCCATCCACATGTGTCAACCCACTCTTAAAGCGGTATTAAACCCAAAGCAAAAAATTTAAAATATGGCAGCTTACCAATTCTTGGATGTGGAAGCTGCATTCGTTTTCTTTTTTCAATGGTGATCTGTTCAGTAACACACCTCCTGTATTAGAGTGCCACCACTCTGGATGAATGAGCACAGGGGGCACATGTGGACAGCAGTATTGCCAGTCCGGGGGGTGGGGAGTGTTAGACTCCATACACACTATTTGATTTTCTGTAGATTTTTTCCTTCAGATTTACCTAAACCATATAATATGAGGTCAAACCTTAAGAGTTTCAATTTGTATGCAATCAGGCAGGCCCTTGCACTATATGGCTTTGGTAAATCTGAAGGAAAAAATCTGCAAAAAATCTAATAGTGTGTATGGGGCCTTAGATGTACTAACAGATTTAAATACATTAACATTTTGAAGATGAACTCCAGCTAATACTATATAAGCAGTTACAGCAAACTTTGTTTTCTTTTGGGATAAAAGTTTAATAAGAATAAATTAAAGCTGATCATTTTAAGCACCCCTGTCAATGTTAAATGGTTTGTCTTATCTCGGTATGTTTTTTTTTTTGTTTTTTTTTTAAACAGACAAGCTCTCTTGCAGATTGATTGTAAGACAGACTTACTGGCTGGATCACCAGATGAAAATAGAAGTAAGAAAGCCTAAAAAAAAATACAGCCATCACAACTAAGAATTGGTAAGCTGCAATATAATAAATGTTTGCTTTTGGGTTTAATCAATAAGTCCTAGTTCTCCCAGCTCTGTTTTACCTATCTGCAGAGCTGGCAGGGGCGGCCCGTCCATTAATGGCGCCGCCCCCTCTGTCCTCGCTACCCCCTCTATGCTATGGATAGATTCATGCATAGCATTAATCTATCCTTGGCTGTCCGCGACCACCCCCTATTCATGCCGTCGGCCCCTTTGAGGCGCCGGCCGCAAGAATTACCGCGGCGGGGGGGGTTTCCCTCGGGTCATGCTATATATACCCATCTGGCGATGCTGTATACCCTCCCATCTGGTGATGCTGTATACCCTCCCATCTGGCGATGCTGTATACCCTCCTATCTGGCGATGCTGTATACCCTCCTATCTGGCGATGCTGTATACCCTCCTATCTGGCGATGCTGTATACCCTCCTATCTGGCGATGCTGTATACCCTCCTATCTAGTGATGCTGGGCTGTATACACCTGACACAATGGGTGGAATCTATAAGGGGTGGGGCTTATGAGAAGTGGGAGGGGGTCAAAAAGGGTGGGGTCTGGGATCGCCTTTCGAAGTACAAGTGTTACATAAACGCGCTCAGTTTGAAGGTGTACTCACGGAATTGCAGGCATTGGCTCGTTCCACCTTAGAAAGCTTGAGCAAATCAGTGTTGAAGACGTTCATTTTCTCCACCAGACAGGTTAAAGCAGTCTCTGTTGCTTCTCCCACCTTTTCGTATACTCCCTTTGACTAAAAAAAAAACCCTGAAATTATTATAAACATAGGTCCTGTCTACTATAGTAAAATAGCAACACAATATTAAATCAGTACATTTCAGGAAATATTACAAAATCAGCCCTGAAGGAACACTTTGGCATAAAAAGGAAAATGCTCCACAGATCCATTAAGTAGTCATAAGGAAGTATGCTCCCTATGCACTGTTTTTTTTTTTCCATTTAACATTTGATTTTCAGAGAATATAGCTTCAGAACATTCGATTGTGTTGCATTCATACCAATCGCATTTACATGCAGTTTTGATGAACAACCAGCTATGCAAATTTTTTTAGTATATAAACCCCATACAATCTTCATAAAATACACTAGCAGTTATAGTCAGTTTAGACATATAGAGATTAAAGAAAACCTATCACAAGCCTGTGTAATTTAAACTGATTACATGATTAAATAAGCCATAACCATAGTGAAAGTGAAAAAATAACCAACATTGTCTGAAAAACATTCCTGAATTTGTTTTCTGTTGGCGTGTTCTAAATGCTTAAGCTGGCCATACATGGATTGAAATTCAGCTGGTTCAGCAGGGACCCGATCCATGTATAGGCAAACCTGGTTGTACAGAAGTGGATCAATCAATTTTTGTATAACCACCCTGTTGGGTTTTTTTCCTGAATTATCAGTGCCGCTGTCAATGCTGATCATTGTGCTCTGATGGCAGGAAAGGCTTCCTGCCATCAGAACACAAAAGCACAGTGGGAGTGATTCCACCATGCACCTCAAAAATGTGATTGGCACGTTATGTTCAACTCGCTAGTTGAACTAAATAAAAAAATGAATAAATATATTATTACATGGCCTGCCTTAATTTGCGGTTATTTCTAATTTTGGCATATGAATAAACATACTTGAGTTAATATTCAAAAGTATTACTTCGTGATTACTGAAATCTTACTAAAGATTATATTGCAGTACTGCCAGGCAACAAGAATAGAATTACGTCCATAACCCTGTTGTCTGAAGGATAAACAACTTTTGCCTCTTAAAACATGTTTTTAATATTTAATACATTACGTGTTGAACTTGCAGCAATACCAACCTCATTGAAATCCAAAGATGAATCGTTGCAAAGAGCACAGATTGTGGCCAATTCCACCAAACCATCATACTGACCACACTGAACAATCTGCTCATCTTTTAAGCTGTTTAAATGGAAAAAAAAAATGAATTAAAGTAACCAGCATCGTACACTACTAAAAATACATTTCAAGAACTCTAGAAAAAATGTTTTTATTAAACAGTAAAAGCTACAGTTAATACCTGGTAACTCCTTTTCCTGGAATCCTCCAGGACGGTCACATGAGATAGACTCTGCCTCCTGCAGGAAACACAACCACATACAAGTTTAAAAGGCCTACTACCCTGGCTGGCCCATCAGTTATTTTAAAGATTTCCTGTAGACCAATACTAACGTGCTTAATATAGGCAATTTAATATTTTACATTAGGGTGGGGGTCCACCGTCCTGGAGGATTCCTGGAAAAGGAGTGATCAGGTAATAACTCTAGCTTTCCCAAGTCATCCTCCAAGACGGTCACATGAGATCCCGAAGATTCATACCTAGTATTGGACTACCGCTTGCAGGAACTTACGCCCAAAGGACAGATCTTGGGTGGAGACGAAATCGATCTTATATTGCTTCACGAATGTAGAGTCACTAGACCACATGGCTGCTCACCAGATTTGATCAATGGAGGCCCCAGCTCTCTCTGCCCAGAATGTGGCGACTGAGCATGTGGAGCGTGCTTTTAGATTCGGAGAAACCGTTGGGCTTTGGGAAGTGTAAGCTTCTTTGACGGCTAGTCTGATCCATCTACTTCTAGGATTCTTGAATGCCTGGTTACCTTTGTGAATGCCCCTGAATGTGACAAATAGGTTTGGTGATTTCCTGAACGGCTTTGTGGCTTCTAGGTACTGTAGGACGCATCTCATGTCCAAAGTTGTGAAAGCCTCTTTTTCCTTTGTTAGCTGGGTTTTGACAGAAAGAGGATAATATTACCTCTTGTGTCCAATGAAAAGTTGGCGCAACCTTTGTAGGAAAATTGGGTCTGTTAAGGATTAACTTGTCTGGAAAAATTGTAAAGAAAGGTCCCTTGATGCAAAGAGCCTGTAATTCATTTATGCGTTTAGCTGACGTGATTGTCACCAAGAATGCGGTTTTCAAAGTCAGGAATTTCAGCAAAATGTCTGAGAGTAGCTCAAATGGTTCTTGGATTAGTGCTTTTAGCACCAGGGAGAGGTCCCAAGGCGTTATCTTAATACCTTCAGTGGGTAGAATCCTTGTGATGGCTTTAAAAATTAAATTAGTGGGTCTTCATCTAGTGGAATGTCTAGAAAAACCGAAAATTCTGCACTTTAAGTGTGCTTACTGCTAGGCCGGTCTCTGCTCCTTCCAGGAGAAAATCTAGCACTGTCCCTATGTCGTGTAGGTTTTTGTTTCTGGATGCCATCTTTGATGTGTACTTCCTCCACACCTTTCCGTAAATTTTTCTTGTTACCAGTTTCCTGCTTTATAGTAGCGTTTCTACTACCTTAGCAGATAGGCCTTTGTCTAGTAGAATGTGCCGTTCACAATCCAGGCTGTCAACTTCAGTTTTTGAGGTTGCGGATGATGTGCCCCTGACTGTAGCTTGATTACTCTGGGGAGGATTTGAACCAAAAGAAAGGCGTACACCAGGTTGAACTCTGGTAGACCGCATTTCATCACCAGATTTGTGAACATCTCTTGGTTCAGCTCCTACTCTGCTGGATCTAGCTGAGTTCGGCTTAGAAAATCCGCTAGGATGTTGCATGACCCTTTTATATGTACCACAGTCAGATAGTAAGTGGTCTTCTGCCCATAAGAGGGAGCTGGTGTGTTGTCCTCATGAGGGGCTTTGACCTGGTTCCCCCTTGGCGGTTGATATATGTCACTGTGGTGATATTGTCAGAGAGGATCTGGACATGTTTCCCCACCGCCGATTCCCAGAAAGCTAGAAGCACTCTCAGGACTGCTGTCAGTTCCCCGAGATTGGCGGAGGCCTCCGACATGGCTGGTTCCCAAGTCCCGTCTGACCTGTTCTTCTGTGTGTGCCCCACAGCTGTATGCGCTCACGTCTGTCGTAATCCGGATTTGGTAAGGTGGGAACCATAGTATGCCTGTCGCAAGATTGATCCTTTCCTGCCACCAGGCTAACGATCTCCTGACTGTCTTGGGGACGCGAATCTACCTTCCCGTTCCTATTGTCTAGAAGATGGTGCTGTAAGGCTCTCATCTGAAGTTGTCCCCAGTGATTTGCTGGGATAGATGCAGACATAAGCCCCAAAAGGGGCATGATTTCCCTTCTTGTACCTTGTTCTGAAGCCATTATCTGTTGTGACAGATTGGTTAACTTGGCTCTTTTGACCTGCGGAAGGATGATCTTTTGTGCCTTCGTATCTATTATATAGCAGAGGAATGTAATGGACTGGGATGCAGTCCTGACCAATTTTTAAAAATTGATTTTCCATCCCAGACTGGTGAGTAACACCTCGGTCGTCTGCAGAACTGTGGTGACTTCTTCCTGAATCTGGCTGTAGATTAGAAAATTGTCCAGATATGGTATTATCTAGATCCCCCTCAGCCTGAGTTCCTGCATTACTTCTGACATGATCTTTGTAAGGATCTGTGGTGCCGACGGAATTACGAACGTGAGGGCCTGGTACTGGAAATGTCGGATTTTCTTCCAGTCTCAGGTAGCAAACCTCAGAAACTTCTGGTGGTTGGCATGGATTGGCACATGAAGATATGCATACTTTAAGTCGAGCATTACTAAGAACGCTGCTTCCAGTAGAAGTGATTTCGCTGTAAATATGGACTTGAATTTCCTGTAAAGAATGACCCTGTTGAGTTTCTTCAGGTTCAGAATCAGGCGATGTTTGCCTGAAGGTTTTGTTCTTAAGAACGCATGGGAATAAAATCCTGTTGTATGGCGTCCCGGATGAACTTCTGTAATCACATTTTCTTTTAACAAATCCGTAATTGCTGGTTATATAGCTGCGTTTTGCTGTGACGTAGTTGGTATTTTTGTGGCACGGAATTCGGTTTGGGGGTCTTGATGTGAATTCTATTTTGTATCCTTGAGCTATTATCTGGAGGATAAACTGATGTGAGCAGAAGGCTTGCCACTGTGGGAGGAATTGTCAACCTTGCTCCCACCTTGTTGTTGGCGTCATTGCGGTTTGGTGGTGGAAGCGGAATTTGGAAAGAGCACAGACTTTCCCTTTTTATTGAAAACCCATCTGCATTGGGACTGTGTTTTTTCGTTCATCTGTATTTCTCTTCTGTGGCGACAAAAAAGGGAATCCTTTTGCTTTGTCCTCTTACCTCTCCAGTACTTTTTCTAGTTCTGGACCAAACCGTAGATTGCCGTCAAAGGGGATGTTGCACAGTTTGTTTTTGGAGGCGTAGTCTCCCTCCCAGGTTTTAAGCCATAGGGCCTTTCTGGCCAAGTTCACCAGGTCCGTAGTGTGCGCTGAAATTCTTACTGCCTCTGCAGAAGCATCGGCCATGTATGCTACTCAATAAGTAGAAGGGAGTCTCGCGCTTCTTCCGTCCCCGAGATCTTGCCTAGGTGTTCCCTGAGTAGATCAAGTCAAAATCCCATGTTCTGGGCGATGCAGGTGCTGGCTAAATTAGGCTGAAGGCCTGCCGCCCCTGCTTCATAAGCTCTTCTCAGGGAAACTTCTACTTTCTTGTCCATTGGATCTTTTAGATGACCCGTATCCTCAAAAGAGGTCCGATTTTTTTGATACCATGGCTAGGGACGCGTCTGGCTTTGGGCACTTAATGAGGATGCTTTGTTGTTCGTCAAACGGGAATCTTCTTTTTAGAGCTTTGGGGAAAATTTTTTTTTTCCGGGTTCTTACATTCTTTGTCTACTATTCCTTTGATAGACTGGTGAACTGGGAATGATCTCCGTTTGGTGTCTTGAAGCCCCCTGTACATCCTATCCAGGAGTCTCCTGGATTTTCTCAGTTATGTAGATTGCCTTTAGGAGCTCCTCAGTTTCCTCCACTGGAAAAAGGTGTTTGGAAAATTTCTGAGACTCCGTGGTACTTTCCTCACCATCCGAGTCAGAGGTGTCCTGGCATACAAGTTCTCCTTCGAAATCGGAGTCTGAGGAGCTCATATGAGGTTGGGGAATGGTTTTCCTCAGTTTTTTCCCCCTTTTTTGGGCTCCTGTGATGAGGTGGATGGCCGATCTTCCCCTTCATCTCGTCAATTGTTGTCTTCAGTGATTTTACGGTGGATGTCTTTTTTTAAATCAAGAAAATCTTTCACCAGGGGTTTAGTCTCCTCATTTACTATTGTCTTGATGCATTTATGACAGAGTAATTTTTCACTGTTATGACAATTTCACTCTGCATGTCCGACAGTACATTTTCTTTTTTTCTTTATCGCCCCCATCTGTTCTTTCCTGAGCTTTGGCCTGTATAGGAAGTATATAGCACAGGGAGAGGGATAGCGAGAGAAAACCCAGGGTGGAAGAGGAGGGAGGAGAGAGCGAAAGAGTGTCACCCAGGGTCTGTCACTGTCCCGGAGAACCACCACTCCCCTGACACATGGGTGAGCTAAATCCTCCAGGGTGTCCAGTACCCCCCCAGGGGGATAGCCCTGCTTCCTCCCCTCCGTCTTACCGTGAGTGAGCTGGGACCTTGTTCCGCTGCCTCCGTTAGGGTGCCTTGGTCCATTCGCCATTGGACCGACCTGGAGGGAAAGGAGCACGCCGTGTGTGGTTTCCAAAACGCGGTCGGGTGCGTAAATATGCTGTCAGCGGTCCTGTGACCTCCCCCGGAGGTTTCCAGCATGTGCCCCCATCCAAGATGGCCACCTGACCACTACCTGTGATGGCGCCATCTTGATTATGTCCCCTCCGATGCGGCTGACGTGCGGCCTCAGTGCCCCAACCAAGATGGCCACTCGATCACATCCTGTCGGAGGCGCCATCTTGATGTTGTCACTTCTGCCCCATGGCCATGATTGAAAGCATGGGGAGGTGTTCTGGCGTGCTGAGGTGGAGAGAGAGAGAGAGACAATCAACCTGGCGGATGTGTGATGCTGACTCCAGGATCTCCTAGTTGCTATCACATGAGTTTCCCCCTGGCTCCTTCACCCTTCCTGTCTTTAGCCCAAAGCCAGGAATAGGTGGTCCACTACAGAGCCCCCCTGATGACTTACCTTACCTCTGGTGCTGGAACCAGTCAGGGGATTCCCTAGTGACTGCTTAAGCGGCCTCTTCCCTTCCAGAAAATGCCTGCAACTGGCTGCCTCGCCAGCATACACACAGGGGAAGAGAAGAGGGTATCCAGGGATGCCTGCCCCAGACTTAAACTGCTGTTAAAACAACTGGGGATTTCTCTGTCCCCTTCCAGTGCCAGTGTTCGCAGGATGCAGGAAACACAAGAACTGACAGGCAGGATAGGCCTTTTAAACTTGTATGTGGTTGGGTTTCCTGCAGAGCCTATCTCATGTGACCATCCTGGACGATGACTTGGGAAAGGTTACTGAACATTTTCAGCACAAAATGAAGGGGTACAAAGAGCTGACCTGTACTACAGGATATGACAAATAAAATGACTGCAGTGCCACTAAAAGAGACATTATCAACCAAAATAGTGGGCCAGGACAGGACCTAGAGAAACCAAACGCTGTGAGTGGATCACCACGCAGAACATGGGGTAACCTGGATATGGGGAAGCAAGGTTAAATATGCAAACTATTCAGTGTGCCAAGGGAAGGAGATAAAATAGAAAAAGTGACAAAAATTAAAAGAGAAGAGGTGTGAGAAAGGAAAAGAGTGGTCCGGGTAGTCGGTGAGAGGAGCAGCCCTTAATCCCAATCCAAGGAATAGTGACCAGTAGTTCCACAAAATGTTTCTTAAGCAGTCAGAGCTCATGTAAGCAAGCTAAAGAAAAAAGAGAAAAGGAAGCAAGAGGGAAGACCAGAAAGTGTGGGAAGAGAAAAATTTATTGCAAAGTGGCCACCAATAGGAGCGGTCTCCAATCCTGGTCCAGGGGGTAGTGATCAGTAGCAATCAGATACTTTAAAGTGGATGTAGACCCTCACATATACCCAGTGAAGTGAACAGCCTCAGATGATACACAGAGATGAAACAAACCTCCCTACATACGTTTTACATGCTTACGGTATCTGCTGTCTTCAGCTTAATATATTCTTTAGAAAGTTCAGATTGTGTTAGAGATTTTCTCTTCCTGTTCAGCACTGAGTGTGAAGTCCTGGCATACAATAGCCAAGACCGCTCATTGGAGGAAAGGCACACAGCCCCACTCCACATAGGCAAAGACAGGCAGAGACTTGTAGAGCTGTTTTGTGAATAGCAACCTCAACATAAAAATCTGCTTGGCTTTATCACAGTTGACAGAGAACTTGTAAGAAGTTATCATGCTGATAACAGAGCTACGGAGCAGAAGAAAGCCATGGGACGTGCTTTGGAGAGGGATGAGAAAACACTGCATATATATGTGCCCAGCTCAAATTTCATGAATTTTTTAGTGAAGATATATTGCTAAAATGTATAATTTAACTGAGCTGTCAGCTTCTCCGTGAGCTGCAGGCGAGTGCTTTTGGAGATCCAGTCCTTGATGGAAGGGGGAAGATTAGACCTTTAGTTTCTAGGTATCACAATTCTGGTTGGGAATAAAAAGAGCAAGAGATCATTCTTGGCACTAGAGATTTGAGAGTAAGGAGAGAAGTGCAGTTTCTGGTGTCCCTGAAATGCGAATGATCATCACTTGTTCAAATATTGTATAGATTTGTGTCCAAAAGGATGAGATCACAGGGTGGGCCTATCAAAAGTGCAACATGGCCCCCCTCTTCTTCATACTTTGCCAGCAGTGGTCTGAGGCAGAAGGGAATAATTTTTGTATGAGGGACAGGCATTTATATCAATGAGTCAGGATTTTGAAGTTTTTTTTCCGGAATGCGAGTCACTTTACTGAGTTTATCCATCAAGGTGAATGCTTTTGGTGTTGGTTTTAGGTGAAATGACAGTTCAAGACTTTGGAGATATAGGGCTTTGGGGGGGGGGGGGGGGGGGGTATAGAATGGGGAAATAAGGTGAGTGGAAGCCTGAGTTTTGGGACAAGGCTTCATAGGGTGTACAATCTCTATGAATGGTGCTTATTTTATTGAGGTGAACAACAAAGTTCTTCAGCTGGACAGTGGCCAGGTGAGTGGTTGGTGTAGGGTTAGACCAGGGAGATATTTCAGATCAGTTTGTAATAACAGAGATAGAAGAAAGATCCCCTTGTCGACGTCAAAAAAGAGGAAGCATGGAGGCCTAAAGGGAAAGCGGCGTTTCTCCATATAGGGGTTAGGGGGCCAATATACGGTAATTAGAAAATTGGTCCTTTGGAGCAAGGAGTCCCAAACCCACAAGAAAGCAATATACAATCACACTGGTAAAGTGGGAGGGGTGGTTTTGTGGATGTATCCAAGGTAGAGAAAATAGGGGGGAAAACAGTCAGGGTAGTCTCTAGTAGTCTCTAGGCTGACCCACAAATTGAATTTACTAGGACTGGTACAAACCATGTGCTGTGTCTTTTCCTTTGCTCTGGCTAATAAAAAGTAAACCTGCCAAAATCCTTTAGTAAGTTTGATACAACAAGTAATGGGGCGCAACTCTGATAGATCAGACTGAGGTATTTAGCAATACCGCTATGTGAAGCATTAACATCTCAAGGTATAACAAGATATGATACATACATAGGGGAAACGAAAGGGAGAAACAGCACCTGGGCCAGGTGTGGAGAGGAAATCAATAGGCCAAATGGATATGGAGCGGAACCAAGCACTGAGGGCAGCCTGTAATAATGTGGACCCGGATCCCGTGGTCCACTGGTGCTGCAATATAAAAACAAAGAGAGGCGCCTCTAAGTGCAATAGGCAGGTACAGTCTTTAATAAAAAGAGTAAAAACACTCACAGGGGCATCTTAGTAACAGGCACAGACCGACAATCACTCAGGGGGGCGATGAACGCCAATGTCCTCGGTCCTAGATGAAAAACGGCCGTCAAAAAGGCCGGCTCATGCAGCGGTGTCCAGGGGGAGTCAGGATCCATCAAACCTGAGATTGCTGCTGAACTGAAGTTTGCTTTATGACTGAAACAAAAGGTTTTCCCTCTACCTGCCTGAAGAAGTAGCGCAGGATTCTAAACTTGGACCTGCTGCTAAGGAAACGCGTCGCAGATAGGTGACGTCATCACCCTCGGACTCCCTTCGGCTGCGTTCCACGCCTCCTCCTGGACACCGCTGCATGAGCCGGCCTTTTTGATCTACAGCAGCGGCAGAAGGAGAAGGATAGGACAGCCGTTTTTCATCTAGGACCGAGGACATTGGCGTTCATCGCCCCCCTGAGTGATTGTCGGTCTATGCCTGTTACTAAGATGCCCCGTGAGTGTTTTTAATCTTTTTATTAAAGACTGTACCTGCCTATTGCACTTAGAGGCGCCTCTCTTTGTTTTTATATTTTAGTAAGTTTGAGATTGGTAATGCATCTGGTGGGACACAACCTTTCTATCAACTCCTCTTCCAGAAGCATGGGATAAGCATGAAACCTGGACAAGTTATATTCTTCCTGATATTGTTGCAGAAACTCAGGCTACCATCTAGCTTAGAGACAAGCATTATGCGACCTGACCACTCGCTGTTAAGATTCCTCAATAACCCTAAAGGATATAATTTTCTATAGCTCTTCTGAAATGGATTTTCCTTGAGCTTCAGGTAGCTGATAAGGTCTTAACTTTACTAAGACAAGCTCTGTCACAGGGTCACAGTAAATATATATTTGTTCTGCCAGGGCAATTCTGAAAATGCCTTTTGATTTTCTGCAAGAACTCTTTTTGGGCTGGTATACCTGGTAGTTTACATCACTGATTTTCTCTTTGATCTCATAGGTGTTCTGCCACTTTGCCAGAAATTCATTCTTAAAAGTGGACACTCTGTCTCCTGGGTTACGGTTCTGATTTTAGCAGGGCTAAACTCTGTCCTGCGTCTCTTGGGCTTGCTACATACTGTATGTTGCTGAACTATGAGCATGCTTGCAGCCATCATATCCTGCATCTAAACAATGTGTTTGATTACACTTTTGTTAGGTGTGGCTTCTTGCTCCCATGTTACCCGGGCTAAACTCAGGAGGAGTCCCCCGGGGGTAAACTACCATACAAAAGTTCAAACAGGGAAAAACCCTGCAGGTGACCGGCACTTCACATAATGAAAACATTAAGGCTAGGTTCACACATGTCCTGTGCAAATTTCCCCTCGGTTTTCACTGCAAATTTCCAAAGCAGCTGTAGATGTGGTTCCAATGCAAATTTTTGGAGCCGGCAGCCAATGGCTGGTTGTTAAGGAGTGAGACGGGAAGCCACCACGTCCTTAACGGATAACTCATCAGCTGTTAAAAAAATGAAAAAAAAATGCCCCCCCCCATGCAAAGCACACTAAATAAATAAAATAGGGCAAGTATTTATCACCTTCACATTATTCCATGCTTTTTCCAAATTTGGATTGCACAACTGTGTAGTCCCATAATTTTTTCTAGCCACTTATATATTTCTTATTTCTGGCAGTTTCCTGACTCCTTAAAAGAGAAATATGGACTTTTTATTTTTTGCAGTTTCATACTTACCTAAGTGGATGCTGCATCTATCCCCTGCTGGCTCTAACACTGAGAAATGAGCAATCAAATGGGTCATAGGAGTGCAGAGCAAACTGCACTCCTGTGATCCACATGAGAAGTACAGCCAAACCTTCTCCTTTAACCATGAGCTCTAGTGGGAAGCTGTAGGGTCTCTCTGATTTTTGTCTCCCTAAAGGTTAGGCAAAATCATTTACTCCAGACACATTTTCAGGACTGTTTACAGCCTGTCACTGCCTAGTATTAAACAATGTAGCAAGTTCTCAACTAAACCCAAGACATGCTTCCACTGGGTGTCTCCACAAAGAATGCAGTAGAGCAAGTCTATTGCATCACATGTATACAAAGTTCTCTCATTTGGTCAGTACCAAGCTTGGCAGAGCCCCCCAGACCAGCATGGACCAATATTAGGAGGTTTCCAGAGTCTAATAATGCCTTCACTGGATGCCGTTCTATTGTAACAATATATAACTGCCTTCCTGTCTCAGTTCCTAGGTGTGTTTCTAGAACAGGCTTGGCAAATAATGAAATACAACTTCCCAGGTCACATGCTATAGGCTTATGTAATATGAGAAAATTTGCACTGCCAGAACCTAATCTGCCATGTCTCGAAGATACCTTTTGGACTAGGAGGCCATTCATATCTGCCACCCATAGGTGTCTCATCTCCTCCTCATGAGACTGTTTACCCCTTTGACAAAAAGGAGCAGCTTTACCCAAGGTTGATGTTTTTCTACTTCAAAGGTCACAAGCTTGGAATGTGGATCCTAGAGATAGTGCTTGGTAGCAGTATGTCACTCCAAAAAGGACACCAGCTGACCCATGCTCTTGGGGTTTTTATAAGCCTAATGTGCCTCTAAATCATAATAAGCAAGCCTCTGATTTAACAGCTGCAGGCCACTCACTCCACAATCTAAACAGGCTTGTGCATCTTCAGTTGCAACCACTTGCATACATCTGGGACCTCAGGGGTTTCCCAATGTCCAACATGCTGCGCTAGGATGCCCATGGCTAAACTAGAGCATTGCTAGGCTTTCATTTTTGCATTTAAGATACTCCTTAGGAATTTGAGGTTGTAAGGTATAGTAAGACTTTTGTGTCCTTTCCTTCTCAGATAAGGTCATAGCACATCAGCCCTCTTGCTCCTCTGGTACCTTCTCAGGTTTGGTAACTTTAACGTTGCCAAGGTAGGCTTCAACATCATCCCCTCAAAGGACAATTTCCATAAAGTGCTCTGCGCCAGCTATTGAGGTGTAGAGGTTGATGCCGAGTCATCATCTGCCTCTCTAACAAGGCCTGTATCTGCTGCTGTACAAGGCAGGTTCACTGGCTGCTATCCCTCAAAGGAGGCTGGTGGGCTACAGTTAACTGTTAAACACAAGAGGGTGCCAGTCTAAGTGTAGTAAGACTGCAAACTTTAACAAAAGGCAAAATGGCAACTCACAAAATAATCAGTAGTAAAGTGCTTGTCAACCACTAAACAGCCCATCAGCAAGAGGACTCTGCGGCATGTAAATCCAGTCCCGCTATCTTGAACTCCCCTGGTTAGGTCATATGAGGACATCAACCAGGAAGCCAACGAAGGTCCGTGGAACGCAGAGCCGGATGGAAGTGATGCCAGCGCCAGGGAACATGTGAGGGTGTTGATACATGTTTCGGAGGCCGACCAGTTCTTTTGTCAAGCCTAGATGGATAGTATCTACTGTGCTATTAAAGCATGGAGGACCACAACACCCAGTACTGCTTTAAAGGGGCCAAACATGTTTGAGTGCTAATAAAACATGAATGGAGTACATCAGTTTCTCTAAAATAGGCAAAAAATGTACATGAAAAATTGAGCATAAGCATGTTTAAAATTAAATATAATAGAAATAGAACATGCATACTGAATTTCATTATTGCTTTAAAAACAGGAGGAATTCATAGATATGAGGACTTCGTTCATGATAGGCAATAATATGAAACATCAAAAACATTGAAAAAAGAAAATGTAAAAATGTAGTATATCATAAAAGATGTACCTAAACCTTACCACCAGAAGAAGCAATGAGTGGATATACAATATAAATCATAAGGGAAAGGCAGGAAGGTATTGCGTAGACCAGGTATCATTAAATGGCAGACTGCAGTCAGGATCCAGCAGCGTGGAGAGAGGTAGCCAGGGGATAGCAAAGAACAGAAAACAGGAGCCACAACCACCTTTCTGGATTAACTAGCAGGTGATTGGTTGCTAGTACGCTGGGCAGTCCTGTTAGAGAATATGAAAAGTTAACCCCAGCAGCTCCCGCCCTCCATCCAGTGCTGCTGTGCTTCCCACTCTCCACTAACATAGGAGAGCACGAGCAAGAGGATATGGCTGTGAAGGTAGAGGGGTGGGGGTAATGTGAATAGAGCTGTGCTGTACGTCTGTGTGTGGGCAGAACATTATTGTGGTGGTTGTTGGTGGGTTATGTGAAAGAGGAGCAAGTGCTGTGGGGGGGTGATGTGAAAGGAGGGTAGTGGTGGGGGGATGGGGCAAGTGCTGTGGAGGAGTGATGTAAAGGAGGACCAAGTGCTGTGGGGGGTTGAAGGGGCAGTGGACACTAATGTGAAGGGGGAACTGATGTGAAGACTGTGGGACACTGATATAAGAATGGGATTGTGATATAAAATGAGGGGGCAGTGATGGGAAGGATCTGATGCAACGTACGAACATGCAATTCAGACCTCTGCTGGAAGAAGATTTTTACTGATCAGACCTCCATGAATTTTAATTCAATACCCCGCAATAGAGTATCATAGCTCAGATATTTTTGATATTCCATATTGTCACCCATTGCTTATGAATAAATTCTGCAGATCTATGAATTCTTCCTTAATTTTTACTCTACTAGGAGTATGTTTTTAAACCATTAATGACATTCAGTATGCATTTTCTATGTTTAATATATTTTATGTTGATCATACTTATCCTTCATATACATTTTTGCCTTTTTTAGAGAGACTGATGTGTCCCATCCATGTTTTATTAGCACTCATACATGTTTGGCCCCCTTAAAGCAGTGCTGGGAGTTGCAGCCCGCTATGATTAAAAAGCACGGTAGATACTATCGATTTAGGCTTGACAAAAGGAGCTGGTTGGCTCCAAAACATGTAGCCACACCCCTACAGTGTCCTGGCATGGATGTCACTTCAGGCCATGTCTGCGTTCCGTGGATCATCGCTCGATTCCTGGTTGTGGATGTCCTTATATGACCTAGCCAGCCAGATTCTCTTGCGATTAATCAATGTCTTCTCCAGGTGGGGACAGCTTCTCCCACCTGCCCCCGCTGGGAGAAAACAGTGGCCCAACAGGAGGGATTCCCGCAATAACACCTGTGTTTATGGGGGAATTGAGTGAATATCTTTCCTGAAACCCGTGGTTCAAGGTAAGAAATTTGCTCGGTGTATGGCCGGTCTTAGACTGGTGCCCTCTATTTTTTTTTTTTTTTTTATAGATTTTTTCAGCCTCTCACAGGAGTAGCGATTCTAATTAAAGGAGTTTAACCCTTGATGGACTTTACGGACTGTTATCCCTTATACAATAATAATTTTTGACAGCTAATTTACATGTGCCATTTAATTGTTATGTCACTACAGTTAGCTGTTGCATCTGCAGACCTTTAAATGGTTCATTTTTTGTTGGCTACAAAATATAAGCGGTTTTACCAGTGCCTCAAATGTGTTAAACAAGGTGCTACCCATACCAGAGCACTAAGCTGTAAGGGGGAAGTGTGCAACAGGTATTGGTAGCAGTAAATCATTGAACGGGGGGGGGGGGGGGGC